>BLYF01000108.1:993047-1007088 GCA_014905255.1 Herpotrichia juniperi
AGTCCAAATTCCTCAACTCGAGACCCGTAACCATCGGCTTCACTCAGGGAGCTCGTGGATCGGATTGCCGTACACGTTGGACATTCGGTGCTCACGAGCTTTGTTAGGGAACCCAGATTGGATGGGCGAAACAAATGGGGAGTGATTCGGATCTGGTGAACGCTCCCCAACAGTCGAGCCATCCATCTCGCCTACCATCGTTACTGCGGACCCAGGCATCTCTGAAAGCGGCCTACTCTCCCCTGAGAGTTCTGCCTTGTGCGCGTATGCAACTCCTCCAACATCAGTGTCTCCCTTTGGCTTCGCGTCTATCTCGCTAATTTCCTTCGATTGATTACGATGTTTGCGGAGGTAGAATAGCAGTAAGCCTGCCAACGCCAGTATGATCGGAATTCCAACACCCAAACCAACGGCAATCGCCACAGTGTGACTCTTCGGGCTTTGTGCACTTGCACTAGAGGTCTCTACAGAACTGGTGGTGGCTGATTGCGTAGAGCTCGTCGTAGCTGATGGGACAAGTTGCGATCGATCCGACGTCACCGACGTTACAGGGTTTGAAGTCGTACTAAATTCCATAGCCGTAATGATAGGGTGGGCAGAAAAGTAGCTGCTCAGTCCAGTCGAGACAGGGAGTGCTAAT
The DNA here is from genome assembly GCA_014905255.1 of Herpotrichia juniperi. Classification (NCBI taxonomy): domain Eukaryota; kingdom Fungi; phylum Ascomycota; class Dothideomycetes; order Pleosporales; family Melanommataceae; genus Herpotrichia; species Herpotrichia juniperi. The sequence goes on from BLYF01000108.1 coordinate 993,688, forward strand.
AGATCCGAGAGGGTGGACGGCGCGTCGAAAGCTACGTATGCTGTATCTAAGTCTCCACAGCCTACCGGTGGTAGCGTCTGTATCTCGGGATCCCAATTGCTGCCACAACCACTACTTCCGCAATTATCAGGATGATGACAGAGCCATGTGTTGTTCGGGAGATTCTCCTCTCCATCACAGTACACTAGTCCAACCCAATTCGTAACTTCTATCTCTTTGTCAGTCTTTCACGTCCTCACTTCTTGAAAAACTCATTCCAACGTACTTCGATCCAGGTCGCACTTCTTTGGGCAGTTCGCATCCTGGTAGCTCTCGTCTGTGCATCCATACTGGTATGTTACGCCCGTCCCAGCGTCATAACAAGCACCGTTCTCAAGACACTTGTTGCCTACCTTGCAGCAAGAGAAATCTTTTGAGGTGAAGCTCGAATAGCAGGGTATGATGTAATCTGGAGCAAGCTGGCCAGCATCGTAGTAGCAGCGCTGGGTGTCAGAAGTGCTAGATGCACCTCCAGGCAAGAAAAGGGCGAGTGTGAGCCCTAGGATGTGGAGAGGCTTCATTTTGCAATGCGATAGAGCTGTCTCCGCCGGTGGAGACTGAATGCTTCAAGAGGTATGGAATTGGTCTGTCTGCATGTGTCACACAGTGGGAACGAAAGTGAGAGGAGGAGAGAAAGCGAAGACGAGAGGAGGAGCGAAAGCGAAGGCAGGCTGTTAGTGAAGGCAGATTGTTAGCGAAAGCAAGTTGCTAGCGAAGGCAGGTTGTTAGCGAAGGCGGGCAGTTTGCGCTGGATAAGGCTAAAGAGGCAATGAGCTACGCATGCGCACGGTATTTAATTGAAGTAACTGCGAAAGTTAAAACGAGTGGATGCAGATTCAGGTTTGGGGTCCACGGGTGTTTGCGTCCGTGTAAGGTACCCGTAGTCAGTTGCTTTTAGTTGCTTTTTGGTTCCCCACGCTGCGGCTGAGCGTGGCTGTCGTTTGGTACCTCGACGTCGTTCACCACGCACAAGCCCCCCCAGTAAGGAAGGTGCTACCCAGGTATCGTTACTTGCGAAACGTGCAAAGTCGACGTCATTGGGGGTTTTTGGCGTAGATGTCTTGTGGGCAAACACAACAAGGCGCACAAGAAGTTGGTCGTTTCCTTTCACCAGAGTATACAACATGGCCTTGATTTAGAAAACAAAAGAAGTCTATATTCATTGATTCCTTTCAGCGAAGCAGGAGCCGCACTAAAAAGTCCATCAATAGGTCAGGATCTGTTCGATGTTGATCTCTTCAGGTTTGGACTTAGGTTTGCGCCACCAATTGAGCAATGATCTGGAGATTTGTCCCGAATTCCACACCCGTTCGAACCCACGGACTGCAATGCAGAACCAGAAAGGATCTAGGACAAATGCTAGGAAACTCGGAAGGCGAAAGAGAAAGAAAACGGTAAAGTGCACAAAAACAATGTTAAATTTCGGAGGTGAAACTGCCCACTGCCAGTGGGTACGCCCTGTTTAATGCCCGTCTATATGATATGCTTCATTCAGTCGTCTTGATCTTTCATGCAATGTTGTCCGTCATTCCCGCAAGCACACCTGCGCCAATAATGCCTCCATCCAATGCCTCTTTCAGAACCACACGTTTCGAAGCGTTTGCAGGCGAAGCTTTCGTGATCAATGTGTTGATCCACCTCTGACATGTCTCCAACCACTCGGGATACTGTGATATCGTTCCACCAGCATATGCAATTACCAGCTCCTCAATCCCGCCCTCCTTGTGTGTTCCATTCCCGTTCTTCTTGATGTCCTTCTCTTCATTGCGATCTATGTGAATATCGTGCACGCAATCTAGTAAGCCTACACAAGCCGCAGCAATGAGCGCCGAAGAACGCTGCTGCACAGCATACGCCACGGCACGTACCAGTCCTACTCTCATAGGCGTCCAGAAAACGGTCGGGGATGAAATTGGTGCATATCGCTTCTCTAGTTCTTTTGTCACCGTCTCTTCGTCCAATCTGGCCACAACCTCGGACAGGAATCTCGTCGGTATTGCGTTTTTGGTGCTTAGTGACGGAGGTAAGTGTGCTTCTGGGTCTGTGGCCACAATATCCACGAAAACAAGTCTTACGATTTCGCCAAGGTAACGCCCGGATGTCATGTATTCGAAAGGTTGAAATCCTGGCGCGTCGCAATTCTTGTCCAACTCCGCATCCCAAGTTGTTTTGATGTTGAGGTCTATCAGTGGCTTGTCGGTCCCTCGTATCGTCCACTCTGTGTTGATAACCACATTTTCTACACCATCGGCCAGCGCTTCTCTTTTCGAAGGATGCAGATCTCCAAGCTTCATTGGTACAGTGGCGTTCGTTCCAGTGCCAACTATTAGACCCATGGCTACTCGACTATTGGGCGCTGCTTTTACCGCATACGCCAAAGAGGTGAAAGTTGCAACAGTATCGTTCGTGATGGCAGCTATCCGTATCCGGGGTAGCCGAGAGAGCCGCCTCTTTTTATTTGAGGGGGTTGCTTCACCGTGTCCATTTTCTCCGTTTGCAGTAGGTGTAGGCTCCATAAAGTGACGTGCATACCCAGCGAGGAGCATTTTCCCCAAATTGAGGTCCGAAGTGATTGCAAAACCTTTACCCATTGGTAGTAGTGTTGCTTCTGACAACCGAGTTTGTCTAGAAGAAGTTAGCTTATCATCAAGACACCCCGCGCTCCTGGCCCCAGCCTTAGGAGGGAGCATGTGCTGGAAGTGGAATCTTACGCCATAGGAAAACTAAACGTGATTCCCAGCAGCAGCTCCTCCCCAAATGGTGAGTCTGTGGCTTCAGAAGCTGGCATGTCATTCAGCGCTTCCCTAATCACTTCTGCTATGCAATCTCCAATCCAGGTAAAGAGGTCTTCCGCCTGATCCATCTTTAAATGGTCTCCGATGGGCCAGTTCCTGTCGTGGGACCTCTTGATCTTCGAAAATGGCTTCTTAGGGGCATCTTGATCATCATTATCTAGCTCACCCAGCAACTCCACGAATCCAGCTCTTAAGTTCGTCCCGCCAACATCAATACTCAGAAATCTTCCCTTCTCTTTTCCTGTAGGTAGTGCTGTGACTGGTGTGACCAAAAAGTGCTCAACTGATGTTTTTGCAAGATCCCGATACGTCTCCGAGAATCGGCTCGCTAGGTCCAGTAATGTGTTCTCGTTGATGAAGCCTGTGAGTTTTGATAATGTCTCTTCCTCGCCATTCCCTTGTTGTATGGGGCCTTCTGTCGTACCCATCATGCAGATATGAGGCTGACAAAACACGTGGAGCTCTTGACACTAAATGATACAATATCACAGCCGAACAACTCCCGCAAGCGCCTCGGAGATGCTACGCTAACAGCTCGGAATAGGGGGTACCAAAATGTAAGTTTTGAAGCTGGAGAGAAGACTGGGAGTGGAGAAAGGTAGAAACAGAGAGCACAGCTGTGGTTAGAATAAGCAAGAGACGAGGTACCCTGATGGGGTAGGATTCACCCCCAATTCTGTGTACCCCATGCATCTCGACGTTGCAGATGAGGCGGCGCCAAGTACAACCACTAACGCGTCGTGCTCTAGCGCCCATATCCGACGATCCAGCCCATTCGCGGACCGAAGTGCCTGGTGTGAATGGGATCGTACTCGCTACCTGCACCCAAGGCCGTACCTCTGCTAACAATTTCTGCAAAAGGCCCGCTGTCGCCAGGGCGCGCCTGCAATCTATCTTATCTAATCCTCAACAACCGACCGTATATAAGTCGCCCCTCGCCCGCGCGCGCCCTCTGCACCATGTCGGACGCCAAAGAACCTCTCCTTCCCCAAACGGAAGAAGGCACGATGCGCCGCCGGCCATCTGCCAAACGCTTCAGTCGCTTCCACGCTACCGCCATCGCCGTATTACTCGGATTCTTCTGGCTGGCGACGACGTGGAATTGCGAGCATCACCATGGGGACGAGGAGGAGATGGATACAAAAGTGCCGCTGGAGGTGCACATAATGTCTAAATGCCCTGATGCGAGGGACTGTTTGCAGAAATTGGTGTTGCCCGCGATGCAGAATGTCTCTGATAAGGTGGACTTTAGGCTGTCTTTTATTGGGAAGTGAGTATTGACTACTATATGTATGCGTGCAGAATAGCCGGGCTGACATGGGCGATCAGAACCACAGACGAAGATGACGGCGTCCTATGCATGCACGGCCAAACCGAATGCCTAGGAAACATCATCGAACTCTGCGCAGCCTCCGTCTACCCCGATCCCAAACTCTACCTCGGATTTACCGGCTGTCTATCGCGCGACTACCCACATATACCCGACAAGGAGCTGATTCAAGACTGTGCGTTGGAACATGGTCTCGAGTTCGAGAAGCTGAATGACTGCATGAGTCAAGAGGATGGCGCATATGGAATGGGCATGCTCAGGGCTAGTGTAACAAGGAGCGCGGAGTTGAACATTACTACGAGCTGTACGGTTAGATTGAATGACAAGGTGAGGTGCATTGCGGACGGTGGGAAGTTTAGGGACTGTGAGGGTGGATCGAAGCCTGAGGATCTTATCAAGGACATCAATAAGCTCTACGACGAGGCCAAGGGTTGGACGGAATGACCGGACTCTGACTAGGAGTAACGAGTCTCATCGGCATACGACATTCCCGACAAAGTCAATGGCCACCATAACGTAGGCTGTACAGACAGGAGCTTGTGGACACCATCCGAGCCCTGCATCACCCTTAGTGGAACACAGGGGCCGATCAGCCAACAGTATGCTACCACGAAGGTGTTACAATGGGTACACTGGGTAATCGAGGATATTCTTTCGTTTCATTCTATGTCAGAGGAGCTTTCCGAAGATATAGCCTATTACCGTGTCCACAATCAGTGTTGGATCAGCATCTTGACTTCATTCCGATCCGGGTTGTATAGCGGAATTAATACCCATATGTTAAGAGTATTGTTGCTGGTATATAGACAGCCAGGTTAGCACAAAGGATCAAGATTGATCTGGACAATATCGTCAAATATAATTTCAATTGCCTTGAACACCAATGATGCATAAACAATAAACCCTCCCATACTCCATGCTAAGCCCAAGATGCCCTCTCACTGAAACTCCCCAAACTCCCCGTCGTCAAACCCCAAATCCTTTGGCGTACTCTCAAAAGTCTGTCTACTCCTCCTTCTCTCCTCTTTCACACTCTGCGCCGTGGGCGGCGGCGGGAGGAAACTAACTGCTCCCGCACTCGGTGGTGGCTTAATACTAAACAGTGCATCCTGCTCGCTCTTCTGCTGCCCCGGACTCTTAGCTTCAGGCCTTGATCTCCTGCCCTTTAGTCCACCCAAGTTGATGCTTATAGTTTCTCCTTCTTTCAAGCTGAAATCCCGCTTTGGCTCCTCAGACGCTGGCTTTGACTTTCCGCCTTTGGGACCTGCGTTTGGATCTTTTTCGAAACCTAGCACGCGCCGTGCATCTTGTAACGCAATGGAGAAGTCGAATGCCTCGCTCCTTTCCTCAAACCCCATACCCAGTATCGCCTTTCTCCCCTCTCCAATCACCGTAATCGCAAAAAACCTCGAGCTATCCAACGCCTGCTCCACACTGTTCGGACTCGTGTACGGCGCCGCAGCGAATAATTGGCCGTTGCTCGAGTCCTCTAGCAGCAAAGTGGTTGTGACTGTTTCCGAGCCGTCATCGTCTGAGGTTGAGCCGGGGACGGGGATCGAGGTCTCGAGGATGCGGAGGCGTGCGGTGAAGATTTGGCGTTTGTTGTTGTCGGCTGTCCAGGTCGAGGCTTGGTAGCCTTTGGTCGAGGCCAGGGGTGGGATTTGGTATATGTGCACCTTTGGGGCGATGAAGAGGACGCGTTGAATGGCGTTAGCGGGGAGGGGCTCCCCCGTCAGAGGGTCGGTGTTCATTGTGGGTGGTTGGGCGGGGTCGAATCCCTTTCTCAGCAGCTGAAGAGAGCCAGAGAGAGGGTCGGGAAGAGGTGTGTAGGTATCGTGGAGTCAGAGTATTCCAGGCGGAAGTAATTCTAGGTAGAAATCGAGCAGCGGGGTTAACTGCGCCCGCCCACGGACCGTTGGAGGGATCTGAGTTGAGGGGAATCGGCAATTGGGGATCTCAGCCACAATCGAGCAGTTGAGATTGTCGAATGGGCGTGCAGAAGGGATTGGAGTGGAGTTTCAGTGCCATGGTCGTGTTTTGGGATGAGACGGTGATGTGCTGGCAGTCCGCCTGCAGGGCATCCTTGTAGTGCTGCAGGGAAGGAACGACCCCGCCATTTCCACGTGACCCCGTGGCGGGAGGAGCGATTTCGGAGAAGACAGCCCCGGGAGAGCATCTGATGGGATAACGTTATGACTTGTGTCTTCATGTCGTGGTATGCAGTTTATTGTTCCTTGTGTTTGGGTCCTGTCTATAGTCTATATGTGTCTTGAAATCCGCAGTGCCTGCTCCTGAATGCTCATCGTGACTCTATCTCTATCTTCACATCGTAATTAACGTTTAAACGCCCGCGGCACCAGACTTGTATGCCTCGAAGCCTGCTTGGGCTGCTTCCTGTACCGTGCTTTTGCCCTCCACAATCTCCTTGCATTTCTCTAGAATCGCCGACCAGTCCGAGAACACAGTGAAAGGAACATTCTCGTTCACACAGTATGTGATGAGATCGTGTCCCTTCTTCGCAAATAGTAGGTCCGTCTCCCGCGCGGCAGAAAGGTCGGACACACCGTCTCCAGCGTAGAACATTGTTGGCCGAACATCTGCCGCCAATGACGAGTACTTGCGCAATTCAACAGACTTGTCGTGTCCGAAACCGCTCTCTGGGTGCTTGAAGAGGATTTCCCACCCGCCCTCTTCATCGATTGACTTCCCAGGGCGGGGGCCGACGTAGTTGCCGATTACCTCCATCTTGTCGGCATCAGGTCCGATAAGAGCTTTCAGCAGAGCCTTGATGATGGGCTCCATGCCCGATGAGAGGACTACAACCGGAACGTTGTTGGCCAGGCTCCATTGGAAGAACTCGGCGAAGTAGGGATCCAATTTGATGTTGTCGACCAGATATTGGATGCACTCGGAGTATGGCTTTGTGACACTATCCATCATCTCTCTGAATGAATCACGGAATGTTTTTTTATTCGAGAGGCAGTCGAGGTTGCCTTGTCGGCGCTTCTCGTAACCATAACCAATGTTGTCGGTCTGTTCGTATTTCATCAGTAAGAGTCTCGGCTTGCAAAATTGGTTTCATTACCATGAAGTCATTGCCTGTATAGTTTCAGCATATACTCACAATCTAGTTCCTGTTCCGTGAACAAGGTAAACTCCTCATACGATGAGGGGGTGGATCAAGACTCACTGTCTTGCATTGTGATAGTGCCATCGAAATCTGTGAAGAAGATGAACTTGGGGTCTGTCTTCATGGCCGGAAGTATGGCAGCATTCTGAACTCCCATCTTGAAAGCGTCTGGATCTTCAAAGACTTGCTTGGTATTTGAGAGAGTAGAAAAAAGGGAGATGATAATAACGGACAAATTGAACACTGAGGTCAAAAGAAACTTTTGGGCTCGCTCGCTGTTGGGGGTCCAACGGCTCGCCTAAAATGGAATCCCGGTCGCCACGTTTAAAGCATCTTGGCGTCAGTGAGCTCGCATCGAGGTTGACTTGAACCTTTCGGGATGTATCTTTTGTGCAGGAAGATGCTAGTTTACAGGTTGAGAATTTCGATATGCGTTTCGCGGCTGGGAGTGTTGCATGGATGGTATGTACAGTGTAGGAGTTTGTTCTAGTTCGACCTCCTCACAAGTTGCTGAACGAAATCAAGAACACATGTTTCTCATAGTACTTACCTGCCTGGGCAAGACACACACTTTTGATTTGCCCAATGGTTCCGTATCTAAAGGAGATGTAATTTAGCCATCGCAATTTGACGAGAACAACAATTGTGGCGGCTGTGTCACCGCCACATCTCTGATTGGCCAGTTCTCGGCGCTGTGGAACTCGATGATCTTGCAACACCGCGGTTATCGTCTGCCCGCAGTCTGATGTGAGTACCTACGCCCACGACAAGAATGAGGCCGCTGCTTCAGCGTGCTTCGCGCTCCATCTTCGCCAATACCTCCTTCAGTATCCCGTCACAATCACCACAGTTGTCACGAGCTTTCAGCAAGTGCTTCATCAAACCCGCATCGAGTGCGCCATCGAATTGCACACAGTACCAATTTCGGTCCAAAGCTTCACTGAGCAGCCTTCTGTCTACCGGACAATCTCGAAGCCAGTTTTCTACTTCGAGAGGCTCGTTTGAAGAAAAGAAACTGTCCGACCTCTCCGAGTCCGTAGCACTCAGGACGAATCCACCTCCGCAACACAATGGGCCTTCATCGATCAACCCAGCTGGCCCTCCTCCGCCGCCGCCTCCTAAGATAGAGGACACAATAGCCCGCACTAGGGTACAGGACACAATAGCTCGCGTGCCAGCAGAAGACCTCCCGTCGCACAGGGAAGGTCAGAGATGGAGCTTATCGAAGCGATTATCAGAGCTTATGGACGATCTGCTGCCGAAACTCGCTATTGTTACACAGAAGGTCAACACATACACTGGGACGGACTACTCGGGCATTGAGGCTCTCCGGAGAGAGATCAAAGACCAAGGTATAAGTTCTGGCACTACATGTTAAGGCGAAGTCTGACCGTGGCGCAGAGAAACTCGTCAAAGCACGACGTCTGGCGATTGAAGATGCAAAGCAGATTCTAGACTCCGCTCATGCCCAGCAAGGATCATCGCAGAAAGAGGTGGTAGCGCTTCTGGAGCGAAAGCATTCATGGTCAGCAACCGACTTGGAGAGATACATGGCACTGATCCGGTCGGAGCATATTAACGACCAGGCCGTCAATAGAGCGAAAGAGGCAGTGCAAGAGGCAGAAAATGCACTGGAAGATGCCAGGTCACATCTGGAGAAGCGTGAACGAGCGCAGTACCATGAGGAGCAGATCTGGAGCGACACCATTCGGCGGAATAGCACTTGGGTCACTTTCGGCCTGATGGGGCTGAATATCTTTCTTCTCCTTGTGTCTTTGGTCGCAATCGAACCTTGGCGACGTAGCAAGATGGTGAAGGAGATTAGGCGCGCATTCGACGCTCAGAAAACGGCCATGGAATCTACGCTCGTCGAGCCAGCACGAGCAGCTCTGCCAGCTTCTCCAATCGAAACCGGAATCAGCGCTACTGTCGCACCTACTACAGGGTCTCCAGAAGCTGCCACATCTACGGCATCGACGCCTTCCTTGCCTCCTGCAGTAGAAGCCGTGAAGGCTGTGGAAGCAACAACTCCAGCGCAAGGCATTGGATCCAACGTCGGAACCGATCCCTCCAGTTCAGCAGCGGTGGCCCCGCTTACCCCAGTGCAAATCGACTCTCAAGCGGCGATTAACATAGAAGATGGGGTCCAAACAAGCACCACACCACGCACCTGGAACGAGAAAATCAAATTCGCGGCCCTGGACCTAGTAAGCGAGAGGACGATCTCAGTTCGCAAAATAGACTTTACCACTGCAGTCTTTCAGGCTGCAACCACAGGCGCTGTCCTTTCCGCGGCGTTGATTGCCCTCATTAGGTCGAGTTGATGCGCCACGCGTTTCTCGGACCAAATCTCCGTCGATCTTTCGTCTGACCCCTTCAGCTCCCAAGTGTGTAAGACTACTGTGCGCCGATATGTATGACTCAACAATGTACATGTATTTGTTCGTACGTCTATATTTCTCTATTCAGACAACGGTGTGGTCGTGGATATGTAAAATCGTTTATCCCACCAAATTATGCGAGGTCTAGAGCTCGCGTGAGGAACACGTGGGACCCTAGTCCTTTTCTCCAAGGTTGAATGCCCATGAGCTCTAGACCTTCGTACCTGATGTACGTCCTCCGGTTTAGCCCTTGTTTCACGGACTGCACATACAATTCCCTAAACAAGGGCTCGTCTGACATGTAACCTCCAGATGGTTGATTCCTTTCAACACGCACGGAAATGTATCAACTCTAGCTACGGTTCAACTTCGTGTGTTGAACGGAGAATATCTTTTTGTGGATGACCCTAGGTATGTGTCGGCCATGGGTTATCACCTAGCACAATAGATGAGCATTGCATCTATTAATACTCCTCCGATCGCTAAACAACCCCAACATAGAGCTATCAATAACGCTACTTGCGGGGTAGTATGCACGCGGAGGAATGCTTACTGGGGTGGTAACACAGATTTTTCAGGTGCAAATATTCGTTCTTAGTAATCGGATGTTAAGCCTCTACCGGAGGCGATTGCACACCGCAACAGCAATAGTGAGAAATCGCCAAAGGCCATCTAATTCTATTCATGAACGTGATCGGTGCTGCGAGCGCAGCAAGCTATCATTCGTGCGCCGTGAGGAGCGGTCAACCGTTGTGACGTGGATACGGGAGTAGAATTTTCCCTTCCGTCCACTAAAACTCCCGCAACTCTGCCGATTCTTACACTTCAGCTGTGTGAGGGATAACCATTTGCGGAAACGGACGTCTGCAGCAGGGTTGGGCGAGATGTGGATGCAGTGATGAAGGCAGGGGTGCAGTCTATTTATGTGCTGACTTGCAATGAATTTGCTGACTTGACTGCCCTCATCGCGCTAACAATACAGAAGCTAGGTTTAGCGAGGGCTGTCAAATCAGAATTAGAAGCGCTACTCTTAATCGAGAATGCTTAAGTGCTTACATGCAGATGCCTCGCTACCATTGGCCACCGAAACTTGGGAATGATCCCGTTTCTGGGATGAGGCTAAGGCTCAGAAGATCAATTGGCAGGACGGGCGATGCGGACATTCCGACATGGAACAAGTGCCAGCCGTTCTTCTGACAGTTGCGGTGGGATGAGGGGATTGCATATAGGGATCCCGAACGTACGGTTTCAGGGCCATTTTGTCATGAGCTGGGTCGAGTTGTCATCACACTGAGAGGACAAGACATTCATCTCCTTCTACCTATTTTTGCGTTCGAGATACTGATATATATTCTTTGTTCGACCTGACTTAGCAGTGCGGATCTTTACCAAAAGCAAGTCCGGATACATCAGCAAGCACTAAGCGATTTGTCATCGACAATCAACCAACCGACACTGAGCATCTTCTCTCCTAATCATACATCATGGTCTATACTGACATACACCTGCCACTCCGTAAGAGCCACCAACCTCAGTAATCCTCAAGCACAGAGCTAACAGACACCTTAGCGGGCTTCATTGCCTTGGACTGGTCCCTCATGGCCCTCGCCCTAATACCTATACTCGTGCGCCTCTCCCTCCGAACCCGAAATCGTGGTCCAAACACGCCCGCGTCAAACATCGCCGACTTCTTCGTGGCCTTATCCTGGCTTTCTGGCTGCGTCCTCATATCTATAAATACCTGGAAAAACAACCTCCGTATCAAATACCTCTCCGCTGATCCATCAACCCTCTACTATGGCGTACCAGAAGAACTCTCAGGGCATTTACTTTACGTGTCTTGGATTTCTCTGTTCTTCATATATGTTTCACTCTGGTCCGCCAAAGCTGCCTTCCTAGCCTTCTACTACTCTATTTTCTCACTCCAAGGAAAACGCGCCCGTATCACCCTCGCTGTAGCATGTATATTCACCACCGCTACCTTTCTCCTCCACATGTTCCTCATCGCTTTCTGGTGTTCGCCCATTAGTTTGAACTGGAGTCCACCACCGGGCCAACATCTTTGTTCTGCCGTGCACAGTATATCCTCAGTTACTATATCGACCTTCACAAACATAGCCACAGACTTGGTCATACTATCTATACCTATCAGCACGCTTCTCGCCACGCAGCTTGGCAAGACTGAGCGCGCGGGCCTGGCTTTCGTCTTCCTCATGGGTTCAGTATCTATCATCGCCGCATTAATACGGTTCATAACACTCAAACTTGTACAAAATGTGCCGAGGGCAGAGATCACACATACAATTGATGTGTGGGCGCTTGTTGAGATTGTGTCGTCAATTTTGGCGGTTTGTTTGCCGAGCTTGAGAACTTTCGTCAGAAGACATACCCGGGGAAACGGAGCGCAGCGTTTGAATAGTAAGTCGAGTTCCGAGAATCGGTCTGTGGGGATGGAGAGTGCTGTGCGGGCACCAAGTCCATGTGGGAAGCGGCTAGTACATGTAGATGGGGAATGGGTGGAGTTTGACGAGGAGAGGGATATTCACGCAGTAGTGTATGTGGCGAGGCCTGAGGAAGTAAGAAAGATCGAGAAGGACTTTTGAGTGCCTGTTTGGTTGTCTTTACGTTTTTATTTTATCTGCATTTGGTTTTCGAGCGTTATAGCGAGCGTGGAGTTTGTGGTAGGGACCTGGGACCCTTGGGAACTAACGTTTTGATTTTGGAGATACCACACGACAACGCGAATTTCTTTTTCAGCTTGAACATATACCCTTCCATTGTTACAATAGCTTTCCTAGGCTGTTCGGATTTGAAACGCACTCAATACGTAATTTTTTTCTCACTAGATTTGGTCTCGTGACAGAACTGTCTAGCAAATCCCAGTGTACTCGCTCGCTCGATTCTTTTGCCTACCTGTGAGATATGTATATCATTCACAAGGTGTCCTTTACATACTAAAATATCCCCAGACTTCCGCTCATCAACTTTTGCGTCAGCTTCGCTCACTTTGATGGACTAGACAAACACAGTCTGATAAAACCTATCCTAGGTCGCTTGTTCTTCTACACGCCCAGATTTTGCCACACATTTGCCTCAGGTTCAGTGCCCTTTTGTACCTCTGCCTGTTTCTCTACCGCCTCCCTCACTTCGAGTTCTGACTTCTCTTCTTCATGTTTCCTCTTTAGTACAAACGCTTCACGGGTTAGCTCTGTATCCCCCCATTCGTCTTTCCTCGTCCGTGGTCCCTGATGCACCGTCGGATCTAGCAGCTGCTCCCGTATGGCATTGTGGACGCGCATCCGGTCGAATGCATCTACGATGGCCATGTTTGCCCTTTCTTTGTTCACCTTTGACTCAAGCTCCTGCATGGCATTGCTTTCCTCGTTACTCTGTATTTTCTTCCTCTCTAATCGAGTGATGTGGAGCACATCTCGCTCTTTAGAAATTCCTTCATCGTGCCAGGGCTCAAAGAAGCGCGCGGCGCCGTACTCCATTGTGTAATCATTGTTTCCTGGATCTGTTTTCCGAAAAAATCGTTCAGAGTACCTTGGACATTTCGGTTAGAAGTGTACAATTGGGTATTTCGTTGAGATATCTCTTGTAGGTCTCCTCTTTCTTGGCGGTGAACATTCGACTTTGGGCTGTGTTTAAAGGAGCAAAAAGAATGTCAAAAACATACAACAGCAGGGATTCGCCAATGGTCACCCACTTGACTACTAATCCGCC
>BLYF01000108.1:1007153-1026897 GCA_014905255.1 Herpotrichia juniperi
AAGTAGTGTGTAAGACTATATATACCTGCACGGGGTGCATGCTTTTCATACCCATTCTGGTTTTTAAGACGTGAGATGGTATTGCTCGCACCTCTTACATTTAAGGAATGGTGTCATTAGACGAATGGACTGGGACTTGTTGGATTCATAGCGGTGGGTACTCTTTTTTTGAGTTTGGAAGGGTTGAATTCGTACAGATAGTCATTGTTGGAGACTTTTTATTCGGCCATTGCGGACGTGGTGAGAATATGGGAAAACAGGGTTGGGAGGTGTAAAAGAAAAGACTAATAGGTCAGCTTTAAAGATCTACCCTGCTGTCAACTGGATCTTGCGACCTAAATAATCTATTATGTTAACGACTGGTGGCACTGCCAACGCTATTCAACAGTGGTTGAAGCTCAGGAATACCTGCCTTACTATATGATGACACCCAACTCAAACGAGCACATTGAATCATGCAGTTATCTGCTTGCTGCAAATGCACCTGGACGCCAAAAGAAATGCCCCTAGTGGCCTCATATCCTGTCATGTGCACCACTCTATTCAGCTATGTATTATTCCAGTTAGTCTCTTTCAAATAGCCTATATATAGCTGCATATAGAACCCTAGGCTCCGTACGACTTCCTCACTCTTTCAATATACTCGGTGTCTACCATGATTGACTGTCCGCGCTCTGCGTGACATATCCAACCAAATTAAGAAAAGAAAAGTGCCAGAGAACGACCCACTAGTGTCAAATAAACGCCATAAAATCTATATTCATACTGTTCTATATATTTTGCGTTTGCAGACTTAGCACAATGCTAGACTGGGACTTGACAAAACTTAAAGTGGGTCCACTTCGCCAACAGAAAAGCTCCGCACAACACACCCAAAAATCTAAAAAGAAGGTACTGATGCACTAGCCGCGAATCGAACGCGGAGCTAGCCGATGGCAACGGCTAATTTTACCATTAAACCACTAGTGCAGTTGAATTGAACTCAGAGCTCTGAATTGAATTATGGAGTCTTTGAAAATTGGACACACTATTCACAGTGAGATTTGGAAATAAGCACAACGCAGATATGAAATAAAAACAGCAAAACACTAAGTCTTAAGCGGAAGAAAGAGTGGGGGTGAACGGAGAAGGCGGCAAGGTATGGTAGTGGAGATGGATGACCCACTTAGGAAGTTACATCTCAGGCACCGGAAAAATCCTTCGACGAGCAACACTCACAACTTCTCAGATGGCTCGCCAGACAACTTCTCTTTCACCGTGTTGGAGGTTTTACAGTCGTTGTGATATGTCCTGTATTCAAGCTAGGTACCATCTTCGATTGTTTATTACTCCTCCAAAACACCTCTTATCGCGATCTCGTACAGACTTTTTCCGAGGTTCAGAACCAGATATACCACCTAACACAGTATAAAAAGCCTCTTATAACCTTTCGCGTTTCTTTAGGATGTGACATACAACCCCAGATCATCACACAGCCTACTCGTTCTTCATCAAGCCTTGATGAGAGGCTTCATCCCCGAAAGCGCAGTTGCAGCAGCGCCGTCTTCCTCGCCATCACTGCTGCTGCCATTTCCAGCGTTGTCGCCAAAGACCTCCTGAGTATTTGACTTGGCGTCATTCTTGCAGCGCATATTGTCCCTAGCACTACCACTAACAGTATCCTGCACCTCAAATCCACCTAAACTTAGCGCACTTTTCCCACTGATTGGGCTGTCCATCTCGCACTCCTTCAAACCGATATCCAATTCCATCCCCAAATTACATTCCAGATCCAGTACCAGCGCCTCTCCATTCTCGCTCCCTTTTTTAATATCAAGTTTTCTATGCTCACCGTAGTGCGACCCTATGGAGGTGCTGAGCCGGCGTGTGCGCTCCCAGACTTGCATGCTCTTCATGCGAAAGGAGGGTGAGGAAGCATCGCTGTGTTGGCGCCGAGGTGGGGTGGGGAGGGTGGCGGGGAGGTTGATGGAGGCATTGTTTAAGAGTGCGAGAGATGGGCTATGGGAGGGTGGGGCGGTAGTTGGTGGAGAATGGGGATTTGAGGGGATGGTTGAACAGGGTTGGACTGGTGGGTGGGATTGCAGGGAGAGGAGGCGGATGGCGTCATAGGAGGATTTTTCGCGGATCAATCTGATGCTGGGGGGTTGTTAGTTTGGAGTCGAATGTATTGTGGGTTTGAGTGATTGTAATGATAGGATGGTCAAGGCGAGTTGGGAGGTGAAAGGAAGATGTGTTTCTTGAGAAGATATGCTATCGAATAGATCATCGAATCCGAACAGTCTTTAAAACACCTTGGCTTATTGTGTGCCTCTCATTCTCAAGCGATATTCGAATATCTTAAAGTCGAGTGGTTTTGTGTTCGTTGACAGGGTATAGGTAAATATGTCAAACCCGACTTACGTTTCTAGTGGAAGATGAGGCATCGATTCCTCAATATTCAGATGTCTAACATCTGTTGGAGAGCCCTGAAGCACAATGTTAGTTGATGCTTGTCGTATTAGGAGGGCTCACTTGCAATCTCCAGTGAAGGTCTGCTCTCGTCTTTCCCACCACATAACATTATGCCGCGGATCTTGCTCATGATATCCTTAAAAGCCATAGTTGTTCAAAGTCCCCCAAGTTTTGAATGGCTCAAATTCCTCAAATTCAAAAAGATTGTACGAAAGGGTATATCAACGACACACAAGAAGCTCAAAGACACAAGAATCTTGACACTAAACACACTAACAGAACGAACAAAACGAGAAGGATAAAAAAGTGGCAGGAGAAGAACCGGGAATTTAATGGGTGGAGGTGGAGGAGTCGAGGAAAGAGAATATAAAGGAGCCGGATATGAGATGAGATTGTTTCCTAAGCGGTGCCATGGAGATGAGTCGATGCCATGCGGAGTTTCTACGCGCATTCCTTGCCGTTTCAAAGCGTTGTTAATGTTACGCATTCCTTAGATGAAAAATTGAGTGGGAGTGCGGAAGCTGTTGGAATGCTAGGAAATGGGAGAAGATGGGGAAACCGGTTCCGTAGATATAACGGTCATCGTCGATAATGGTGAGTGCTGAGATGATGATAGCTAAAGGTTAGCACGATTACAAAGGGTCACAAATACTGAAGGTTATGTGCAAGAATTTGGAGACAGATTGTGGTGTGAAGTTTGAAATTGGAAGTGGTAATTCTTGTCCCTGTACCACACACCTTGCATAATCACCAACATTCTTTCGTCAGGTACCAGAACGCGACTAAAACATGTTCCGCCTTGCTGCCACTTTAGTAGACAGCAGCATTTGTGAGACATCCAACTCCACTCTAGAGAATTGAGGGGCGAGTTGGCGTCTGCAATGGTTTCTCGATCGCGCGTTCATATCCCGTATCAGCAGTATCTAGTTATCGTTAGGAAACAGACGATATGCTCAAAGGGCGATGCAAAGATTAAAAGGTAGGGGTTAATCCTACCTATGTATGCGGTACACATTAATTGGGGTAGTCCTTGACGTGGTAGCTCTTTAGCTTTACGAATTGGTCGAACCCAAATTTGCTCAGCGTCTGTCCCTTTCCGGAGTCCTTCCATCCTACCCATGCAAGGTCCTGCTAACGTTAGTACAAGTAATTTAAGTGTCGCCACACTACTTACTGGCGCAGGATAGTCGCAACGATTCACGAATACGGTTCCGGCTTCGACATCGTTAAGCAGTTCATGACCCTTGGCGACATCCTTGGTCCAGATACTGGCCGTGAGACCGAACTGGCTATCGTTCATCAACTTGATAGCCTCCGCGTCGTTCTTTACCTTCATCACAGGAATGACTGGACCAAAAGTCTCCTCTGTCATCACAGCCATCTCATGGTTTACACCAATCAAGAGAGTTGGAGCAACATAGTTGCCATCTGCTGGAGGGTATTTGAAAGACTCGTTCTCTGGAGTAGCGTCCGTGGCTCCTTTTTCGAGGGCGTCTTTAATGTGGGCTTGGATTGATTTGGCAGATTGCTTGGAGACTACAGGGCCTATGTTTGTCTTGATATTGAACGGGTCTCCAAGCTTGTAGCCCTTCAAAACATCCTGAATTGCCACAACAAACTCGTCGTGGATCTTCTCGTCAACATAGACTCTCTCGACGCTACAACAGCTTTGGCCCGAGTTAAAGATTGCACCGTCTACGATCTCGTCTGCGGCCCATTTAATGTCGACGTCAGATCGAATGTAGGCGGGATCTTTTCCACCGAGCTCGAGTCCTACACGAACAGCTACTCGATCGCTTGCGGCATTCTGCACAGCAAGGCCATTGGCGACAGAGCCAGTGAAGCATACAAGTTGGATCTGCGAAGATCGGGCAATTGCCTCAATATGAGTGAGAGATCCGCTGTGGAAAACTTGAATGACTCCTTCGGGAAGACCGGCATCGCTGAATACTTTCTGGATCTGCTCGGCACTTGTAGGCGTTTGAGGCGAAGGCTTGAGGATGACTGAATTACCAGCGAGCAACGCTGGTACTATAGAATTTACAAGGGTGAGATATGGGTACTGTAGCATGTGTCAGCACACAAGATTGACGAGTGTAAGTGGCTTGTAAGACGAACGTTCCACGGGAATAGAATCAACACAGGCCCCAGAGGAACCTTTCTGATGTAGCGTGTAAACCCCTTCTCGGGTTCACCTTCAGTATCCCTGAGAACATCTCCACTGATCTTGAGTAAGTATTCACCGCGAGCAACGGCTGTGGTGATCTCCTTGGGCGTATATGCAATGGGGCGGCCCATCTGCTCGGTGATCTCTTTGCCCAAGACATCCTGTCGATCGTTGAGCAGTTTCAAGGCCTTCTTCACGATAGCCTGCCTCTCTGAAATACCGGTCCGGCGATAAGACTCGAAAGCGCGCGCGGCGATCTCAGGGATGGACTGAATATCAGCATCTGAGAGGCCATTGCGCGTGAGTATTGGCTTATTGGTGATGGGTGAGATGGTGGTGATAGTCTCGAGCGACATTATGATGGCGAACTTGGGAGCGTGACCTCGCCGATATATTAATTGGGAGGCGAAAGGGCGATGAGGGCACCAATATGCTTTGTTGATCGAGTTCCTAGTTGACAGTTGATTGCTGCAGTTAATTTTGGAGTCAAGTCTTGAGGCTTTTCGCCCCGATGCCGGTGACGTTGTTGTCGGATCTAATAACGCTAACACTAGGTAGGCCTAGCTGGCATAACTTCGGACGACTCGACCACACCAACCTCATGCCCATCAACAATGACTTCACGACATCTCTCGCACAGTAGCTAACATCGCCATCCGTATGTTACCAACCGCATCGTTGCTTCCCACATTGGGCAGTGTTGTCTACAGGGGTGTGCCGTTCCCCGTTCGTGAGGGCGACTCGATGAACCCCTGCGCTTGGCCTCAGCGTTCTTCGGTAGGTCTGCCATTCAGGTGAGCTCTCTGGATATACCCCCGCAAGTCACTGGTGGCGAGATCCGCTTGTCCTTCACTTGTGGTTGGACAAATAGTCGATGCTAATAAAACTTCAGAAAGGGTCCTGCCTTGAGATCTGACGCGGTTTCGTCATTTCCGTGCGAGTTGTTCTTGGATATCAGAGAGATGCGTCACTGTACAAGTATGAGGAGAAATCGTTAGCAGATCACTCCAAGAAAC
This sequence comes from Herpotrichia juniperi, assembly GCA_014905255.1. Taxonomy (NCBI): domain Eukaryota; kingdom Fungi; phylum Ascomycota; class Dothideomycetes; order Pleosporales; family Melanommataceae; genus Herpotrichia; species Herpotrichia juniperi. The sequence goes on from BLYF01000108.1 coordinate 1,012,788, forward strand.
TCAAAGGAGTCTAAACCCCGATCTTTTACTGAAGAGGTGGAAAGTCAGGTTAGGTGTGCGTGTTTGCTGCTGCTTTTGTTCAACCCAACTCTAGGGTAGGGTGCATTACATGATCTGGGAATCTACTATTTCGCCCAAAGGGAGGTAAGCCATCGGGACCTGGATAACATCACCGAACTTCGATCCCCTTAGTTCAAGCGAAGGAAACGCAACAGCAAGAATATGAGCTGCAGGACAATATTGTTTGGAAGATTCAGACAAGTTGCGCGTCTTACTCTTGAGCACTGCCGATTGTTGTCTCTTCAGCACTCGCACCTAATGTGGTCAGCAAAATCCTCCATGAGATCCTTCTCAGATCCGCTCCACTTTCACATCTTACTTCATCCAAACCCCCTGAATCTCATGAGAATGACCGTGTTTCCCGAATTCAACACGATGGTTATCATTGCATTATCGAGGCATTCCATCAACAGTGGTGAGCGGCGCGATTCCCCTCAAGACTCACTTCACCACCATGGCAAGTGGATGTTGTTGCACGAACAATCAGCACAGTTGATTTTGTTTCGGGCCACCTACCGTGCACTTCTCGTTTTAGATTTTCGGATTCAATTCTTTTTGTGCCACGTTAGTCCTCTCGATGGGTAGGAAGCGCTGATCTGAAATGGATGCGGATGTCTGTCGCAATATACACGCGCTGACGTGTGGTTGCGCGTCGGTACTCTGCCAGAATCTGAATGTGCTTCTTGTAGTAAGCCACGGACACAGGCGCAGCAATGTCCCGAGGTCAGCTCCTGCCTCATCATCAGAAAACGTCTTGGATGAACCACTCGAACCATGTGGCATCACAAACGCTTCCATATATCAGTCTGGACACAGCAAGATCGATTAACCTTCTTGAATACTGCTCAGTGTACCAAACGATGGTCCTCTTCTCGACATCATACGGCAACGGTCTGTCATCATTTCAGCTAACATAAGGGGTTCTCGTGTTACTCTGACCGTCGCGCTGGGTTATATATTGGGGGTCGAGGTTTTCGCGACGCACAATTGTTGTCGTGTTGGGCCCACAGTTCATATCCGTTTCTAGGGTTCTAGCGATGACACCAAAGGCGCCCAACAGAAGCACCTGTGCTCGCAGTTGCGGATGGTTGGGCAAGGCAATGCTCCCCAACAGAGAAGACCAACAGAGAAGACCAACAGAGAAAAGGCAGTTGAGAACGACGCCGTACCATTTCAATCGCATGGCGGCCAGGTCTACGATCGGAACAACACAAGGTAAAGAGCCGTGTCTCTGTCGATACGGATGAGACAGCCGGAGGGCGAATAGAAGACACGGTGACTGATCGAAGGCAGGTATGTAGCCTCGATTGCATAAAACCTGCAGTATCGCGGCCGAGAGCCAACGCAGCGAGCCCCAGAAATTACAATATTGCTATTGGTTGACATTAACGCAGTTTTTATCTAGTGCTGTGGCTTCGCTAATCCACGTGCAGCTCTCTTCCCCCGTCACGTATTAAGAGACCCGCTTCCGCTTGCACTTCCATGTAAGCTCAGGAGGATTGGAGAGCGATCCTTGGCTTGGGGTCCGTCCGCTCCACATTCTCTAACTGGTCAATCTTGTCGCTCTTGGAGAGCGTGAAAGCCTTCTGATCAGTGGTTGAAAGTCACTGGGGTCATTTCTGCCGCTTCACTGGCCGTTAGCTTCGACCAGTGTTGTATTAAAAGCATCAGCAAGGAAAGCGTCAACTCGAAGCAAACGACGAACCGTTCTACGTGAACAAGCGCATCTTGGGGCGCGGAGAATACCTCCTAGATAGCCGTTCCCGGATCGGTGTGGAGACGATCCTCCCTTGATCCATTTGCTGGCTTGCCTAACTTTCAAGCGCCACATCCAATGTTCGAAATCTTCTTCATCAGCATCCTTAAATCATGTTCACAAGTTATGCTGTCGGAGATCTATCCTAGTCCATGATGATGGAGTCATCGGCTTTTCGTCTTCCTTGGGAAATTGGTCTGCAAGATTACCCCAAAGATTGGCGAGGACGCGTTCAAATCTCTTGACGATTAAAGCGACTTCGTTATTGAACCACCAAAGAAGGTATGCACTTTCTCGAACTCTTCATCGACGTTCCTGCAGCGCGGGATTGCCAAGCTGTCAAACAGTAAATGAGGAAAGGACCTGGCCGTTGTGCGGGAGATCCGCTGGCTTTACTTCCTCGCTGGCCAAACCTTGATGAACGAGGGCCGGAACGTAGGGTTGAGCTACTCCGCCAAACCAACGACACCGGGGAGCCGTTAGCCATTGCCATCAAATTTACTTTTACAGTCGGAGCCAGCCACGCCGTTCAACCACTGAGGGAAAATGGCTTCTAAGAAGTAGCGTCATGTCATCTGCAGCACCTCCTGCTCTGTTATAGGCTACGCGAGACCGCTATCATAAGACGGCGCATTATCGACCGCAGTTTCTCCAGACTCACTTTAGCTTTCACACGCAGGTGACAGCCCATCAAACTGCGGAGGACTTTCATAGCATGCATTGCCGAGACTCTCCACAGCTTGACGTGAGCGGAATGTTTCTGGGTGGCCAGGGCCGGGTCTCTGGAAGTGTTTTGGAAGGCTCTTGAGACGGATTTCATCGGCGCATCTCGAGCATTGATTCATGCTGGCAGGCTTCTTTTGGATGAAGATTGTAAAAAAGGCTGATCGTACAGGCTGCAGACGGATGGGAGGCGCGCAGTATGCGGGGAACGGCGCGTCGCGACCTGGTCTAGGTTACCATCTCGCCAACACGCATCGCCACCCAGGGCCATGCCTTGATTGTGCTGCTCGCAGCAGTTCTCAAGCCGGAGGTCCCTGCTCGTCTTTGATTGATGTGGGCCTTATGGTAGCCCCGTACGGTGGTTCGTGAGCTACAAAAGAGTACATGGTGTCCGAGGTCGGTCAGGCTTTCCAGCTTAACATCGTCACATATTGGCTAGGATCGCAAGGACGCAATACACAAAATTTGATTATCTGCTCAACCCCTGTTCGCAACGGCACCGAAGATCACACTCTAGGACCGTGCGGAGCTTGGCCAAGAAATGCTCGCCATAGCTCGACACAGAACAAGGATCAATTATTGTGCTGCATCCAGGGCAGTTGGCACGGACCTGCCTGCCTGCAAACGAGACGACCAGGCTGCGAGCTACCGGCGGAGTCCCCTTCCTCCCTGTACTTCTTAGGATTCGTAAAACGGGTATACCCCGCTGCGTCAACTAAGGGCAGCGAGCTATACAATACTCAGGGACACCGCCGCAAGTCAAAAGAGCAGCTTGCCAACAATCTGCATACACTTGACGACTATTCAGGTGCTGAGCATCTATCCATCAACTCGACTCCATACTCATACCTCCCCTGCCAATCTCGGACATTCGCCACCACCCCTCTCTATCATCGCCATTGAACCTCGCCTTGCTGTGGTCAAGACGCCGACCATGATGTCAAGCATGCATCAACACTACACGCCTCCTCCTCAACACTATACTCTCCAAAATCAACATATGGTAGATCATCACAATCAGATGGCTGCACAGCACATGAGCCATTCACCCTTGGACAATCTAGCTCATACTTCATCTCACTACGGCGCGCTTCAATTTCATCAGAACCGCCATGTTCTCCCAAACGGAAAAGGAATGGTTAAGCCTCACCGTATGCCATACGCCAACGGTCCACTTGCAGCAGCGCCTCGCAACCAGCGCGACGCAATGCTTCACGAGCGATCGGGACGCGGGAGTACAACATCAGGTCCAGTACGACGCAGAATCAGCAGGGCGTGTGATCAATGCAATCAGTTGAGGACCAAATGTGACGGCAGTAAGTATCAACCCGCTGTCTCTACACGTGTACTAAGTCTTTTCTGCAGAATCACCCTGTGCGCACTGTATGGGTATGTAACACCAACCTTGAAGCAAATTGGTTCTGACAGCTGGTGGCGCCCTGCAAAACAGCGAATGCAACGCTAACCAACCACCAGAATTCGGATTGACATGCGAGTATGTACGCGAGCGTAAGAAGCGTGGAAAGGCGTCGAGGAAAGACATCGCCCAGCAGCAGGCGGCCGCCGCTGCGGTTGCAAATGGCACATCGGCTCCGTCGGGCGATTCATCGTCGGGAAGCCCACAGTCGCGCACCCACGGCTTCGTGGAAGATCAGAAGATGCCCGTCGAGCCCTCACAGCATAGCGCTGAGCAGCCTGAAGGGCAGCGACCCCTGCCTGATCTACCGCCTCCAAGCCTCCCGCCGCCAGGTCGATCCGCAAGCATGGCCACCACCCGCGGGATGAACGGCACGCCAATGTACCAGAACGTCGCTCCAATGTCGCGAACGATGAGCTTGGGTGCCCTGGATGCGATGCCCGAGAACGGCGTGCATCAGGTTGTGTCCAACGATGGCATCCACCCGATGCAGCCGCCTCGAATCCAAACCCAGGGCCTCTCTATGCACAACACCATTCCGGAGTACGCATCGATGGATGACTATCATCGCAATATGATGCACCATTCGCCACACCCTATGATGCAAAACGTCATGCACCCCATCATCCCTTCCAACGGAATTCCAGAGTATGCGGACAGTCCATACTCAATGATGAGCCCTCAGAGTGCGCACGCGCCGCCCAATGCTTTCAGGATGCCCACTACGGAGTCGCCAATTCCAGGCTTTATTGGCCATTCACCTGTGTCTGGTTCTCCTGGCTGGCTTTCACTACCTTCGCCTTCCGCAACTATGTACACCACTGTACCGCATTCAAACGCTTCCCAACAACTGCGATATCCAGTGCTTGAGCCACTAATACCCCACCTCACCAATATTATGTCCATTCCATTGGCCTGCGATTTGCTAGAGCTGTACTTCCAAAGTTCGTCGACAGCCTTCATGCAACCTGTCTCTCCTTATGTGCTTGGTTACGTCTTCCGAAAGCGATCGTTTCTACGACAGAATAGTCCACGTGTGTGCAGCCCAGCGTTACTTGCCAGTATGCTATGGATTGGCTGCCTAACAAGCGAATCACCCTACTTGGCCTCGTCGCCTTCAGCGCGCAGTCAACTCTCTGAAAAGCTGATCAATCTAACCATTAGTCTGCTTAAGCCACTCGTTCATCAGTCGTCTGGTGAAGATGTTAGTCCTACATACAGCAACTCAGTTACCAGCAGTGTCACACTTGGCGGCTTTGGCGTACCATCACATGAATCCGAAATAGGTCTTCCCGGTGGTGTGGATGACGTTGCAACTTACATGCATCTCGCCATTGTCATCAGTGCGAGCGAGTACAAGGCTGCATCTCTCCGCTGGTGGAACGCGGCATGGTCTTTAGCGAGGGAATTGAAGCTTGGCAAAGAGGTGCCATCCACTCCTCCTCCTGAGCACGATGAAGACGATGATGCTCCTGGTGAGGTTGACATGGAGCACATGAGTGGAACGCATCCAAATGGACAGAATACTCCGGTAAACCTCACAGAGGAACAAAGGGAAGAGCGCAGGCGAATATGGTGGCTACTATTCACAACGGATAGACATTTGGCCTTGTGCTACAATCGCCCGCTCTCTCTTCTTGATCTAGAGGTACGTCCGCGTTCTACTAAGATAGTGTATGATCGTACTAATGCATTTTCTCAGTGCGATGGCCTCCTTCAACCGGTAGATGACCCCCTTTGGCAAGCAGGCGAACATTACAATGGGGACTCCGCTCAACGTTTATCAGATGATCCAAACTCCCCATATCCAATACGACGACGTGGACCATCATTCGAGGTCTCCGGACACTCCATATTCGGATTTTTCCTACCTTTGATGACGATACTTGGGGAGATTGTGGACCTAAATCATGCCCGCAATCACCCCAGGTTTGGCACGTTCAAAGACTGGGACGATCACGCCGCCGAAATCACCCGCCAGCTTGATGCATACGGCGAATCATTACAAGAATTGAAGATAAGAGCCGCTAACGAAGCCAATGCAGAGGCCCACGAGCCAATGCATCCGGGCACACCCTCAGCTAGATCCACCAACTCCTCATCGTCTCGAATTCAGGAATCTCTGATGCAATCTAAAATTGTAGTGGCCTATGGCACGCACATAATGCACACGCTTCATATTCTACTTAACGGCAAGTGGGATCCAATCTCGCTCCTGGACGACAACGACCTGTGGATATCAACACAGTCCTTCATCGATGCGACAGGGCATGCTGTATCGGCAGCCTCCGCTCTTGACGAGATCCTCGAGTATGACCCAGATCTGAGCTTCATGCCCTTCTTCTTCGGTATTTATCTCTTGCAAGGCAGCTTCTTGTTGCTTCTTATTGCCGATAAGTTGGCCGGTGAGGCAAACCCAAACGTTGTCAAAGCGTGTCGAACCATAATTCGGGCGCATGAAGCTTGTTGTACGACTCTATCAACAGAATACCAAGTAAGTTAATCCCTGCCTCTATTTTCTCTGAGTATTTGGGCTTTGCAAGCCAACCTGTTCGCATCCCTCTTTGTGGGTTTTCAGTACTCTCTCCCTTTAATCTGCCTTGAGTAGAACTCATCCTGACCACACATATCTAGAGGAGCTTCCGCAAAGTGCTTCACAGTGCCTTGTCCCAAAATAGAGGCGAGAACGAGTACGCAGGACAACGACGTCGCGAGATGTTAAGTTTGTACAGGTGGTCAGGAGATGGTACAGGGCTTGCTCTCTAGTTTCATGCGTTAGGCGTTCCCCGCATCTCATCGCTTACCTCCTCTCGACATCAGATGCGCTCAAGCTACTTCATGTCACCTGGCGTTCTGCCTCGTGTCGTGCTTGCGTGTTGCAGCAAGTCATGTCTGATCGAACAATGAGTTTGTCCGTCGATCTCCAGAGTATCTTCCCTTGATGTCACCAAACATGCCCCAAAAGCTCAGAACACTTTTTTAGCCCCTCTTGTTATTCCATTTCAACTTCACCAATATCCCCATTAGTGCTTCGTATTTTTCACGGTTGGTTTTCAGGCGGGCTTACGGGAAGAACTTTATCGGGTGGCTTGGTTGGGTGGCGTTTGGGCTTCTACATTCATGTTTGCGAAGAGATTTTATTGTGGCTGGCAAGCCCGGTTGGTGGTGGGTTGGTTTTGTTTTCACATACACCGTTTCGGCGTCTACGCCTGTGTTGGTTGGTCGACCTACGCATTTGAGCTATACAACTCTTCTTATGTCTCGCATTATATCCCCATTGTTGCCGTAGTGGTTGTCATTGCGCAGTCTCCTCTCGCTAGCGTGTGGAATCATCATCATTATACCAATCGCCATAACGTTTACATTTGCTTCGCTGAACTATTATTTGATATATATTGGCGCATTCAAGATAGCGCACGCACAGTCAGAGCGGAAACGCGAAGCATCCGAGCACATCGCTTGCATCCCAGCCCTGCAAGGCTGCGGCAATTGCTCCCAAAGCCGTTAGCAGTATTAAGAACCACAATGTCTTTCAGGAGGCCAACCTAGCTCTTAATAAACCCAATTTCCATTGCAAGAGCGCCTGCCACCTCCAGCACACGCCGTAAGGCGAACTCGCGCAACAGACTAAGGGATCCACAAGAGTCGCTGGGATACTTAGGTACTTACCTATAGGTAACTAGTAATGTGAGCGATGAACGAGACCCACAAGTCACTCTGCTTGAGCGTTGCTCGCACCCCTTCCTTCCGTTATCCATCTCATCACGCACATATGTCATCACACCCCCTTTTCAATTTCTTTTCCTTTCACAAGCCAGCGGAGATACATGTCCATTCTTTCGATAGTACAATATGATATCACTACATCGCTCCATCCCTCCCATGTGCGCGACACCGTAGTATATCGTTTATCTCCGCTCGCGCGCGCTTACTTTCGATGACGGGGTACACCGCACGCACAAAATCGCCACACGGACACCACATCTGGGCAGCGTTCCTCCAAGGCCCCGCCGCCGCAGAGCCGAAGACGCGCTGTGCTGTGGCCTGTGGTCTGTCGTGCTTGCAATCTCAATCTCACGGCATCCACCTCCCACAACTATCTACAGAGTGCCGGACCAGGTTTTCGCTCTCGGATCTTCCGCTCGGCCATATTGTAGCCTTGATATTAACTTCGAGCAGGCGAAAGCCTAATTAATGACAAGTTCTCGGTAGGTGAAGAAGGTGACTACGAAGATGATAAAGGCGCTAGAAGTGGAGGTGGACGGGGAAAGGAATAAAGATGGACTGGCTTGAGTATTGGGGGCGGGCATTCCTCGGGGGGGAGGGTGGGTTGAGTGAATTGGAGGGGTGTGGAGTGGTCCGGTTTGAATGGCCGTGGAACGTGTCGATTGATTGCAGTTGGGCTGTGCTGTGCTCGGTGCTTGGTCGCTGTTATTGACGACGCAGAAGCGTGACTTTTCGATACTTGGTCCTTGGGACACGCCGCAGACGCTCAACGTGTCACTGCCTGTCTCCCGCTACCGAAAAATGACCCTTCTATTCGCGTGTACAAGTCCGGCCATTCTTAGCCGCCTATTGACTTGATGTCACTCACCTCTTATCTGTGACGAAGGTGCGATAACGAGAAGATCTGGCAGAAGACCATGGCGGCTGTATACGTCAAACATGGCTGTCCATGGTTCACTCAAAACAAGATAATGCCAGCAGACGACATGACATGTTTCAGATGGAAGCAGCGAAGGAGGGGGTACATGCTGAGAGGCAACCAACAGGTTCTCGATGATCACCAACCTCGCCGCCCATTCGCCTCCTCGCTAGATCTGACTTGGCTGGATGAAAGGAGGAGCCAGAGTGAGTGGATGGATGACGCAGGTATTGTCTATTGTCTGCCATGCACCACATATTCATTTCAAACCTGTCTTTCGTTGAGGAGGCCCATTGGCGTTATTGGGCCATCGTTGCTATTGTGGATGGTGCAAACTCAAAGGTCCTTCCCCACTTACGCACACCAGTGTCCGTTAGTTTGCTGTCACTGCTTCGGAAGGCCAGATTCCTGTACGGGGCAGCTTTTGCTTCAAGTCTCATGACTTGTCGTGGTCTTGCTGCACATCGCGAGCATACAAGCGTTTTTGTTCGCCATTCGTACTGTGCACGTATGTACGAAGAAGGAACCATGTCGATAATCCAGTTTCATCTTAAGACGCCCATATTAACTCTCGTCATCTGCTCGTCGACGACACCTCCCAATAGCTCCCACGTACAACGACGCTCAACTCATCTGGGGCTCCATTGTCGGCAACGTGCAAGCTGGCAGCGCTCAGTGCCCAACGAGGACCGAATTCTCATACGAAGGACAGTGCGTGCACATGCTGACTGAAGTATCCGTATACGTTCTTCGCCTTCGGAACCCCTCCCCGCCGCCGCCGGGGTTCCTACCGCATGACAAGGAAACCCAGGGAGAGACAGATCCAATGGTCGTACCGCAGCGCGGTAGAGCAAGGCCAGTACCGGTGACCTACTACCCGAACTACAGCTCCCTCCACCTCCCCACACGCGGAGGTTGAGCACTTCATTTGTAGATATGAATGAGACTGGCAAACCTGGAATGAATAGAGTGACCCCACAATCCTTCTACTTCAGTCTGGCACAGACGCACTGTACGAGCGCACGAGGAATTTAGGCGTCAAGTACCGTTTACGTATGTGGCTCCATTTCTACGGATCTTAGTTGAAAGAATCCCGCGTATTGAACCGTGAAATTAAGCGAAAGGGGGAAAATGAAAATGAGGTAGGTGATGACCAGGCACTGGTTGGCCGCAAACATGAATTAGAGGAACTGCGTTCCGAATTGGCGGTCGGCCTAAAAGGGACGCAGCACATTTTCTCTCCTCGAACATGATCGCCACGAGCCGTCGCGCTAGGTGGCCTTCTAGAACTAGTTTTTGATTGAGAGAGGTAGGCTAACATAGCCCTGATCGCCAACGGCACGCAACGTTGTAGCGTTCGTACCGTCTTACAACGGGCGCTATAGAGCGGCGTTGGCGGAGAGCAACACGCAGAATGACTCGAAGGCGTGCGGACTGACGTTGAGGCTTGCATCTGATGCGCAAACCAATTGCGCTTTTGACTCGGGAAAGCAAAGGTCCGTCGACTAAGACTACTCGAATGAGAGTCGCGCGCTCACTACGGCACAACGCACGCGACGCCAATGTGTATTTGACCAGAAGTGGAAGCGACATAAACAATGGATCTGCGCTTGAACACAGTGGGAAAAGTGTGAGAAATTAAGGTTGGGCAGGCAGGGTACATGGATACGTCGACATTAGCTAAACGTTTGTATTCGAAGTACCTCTAGGTATCTCGCAGCAGCATCGTTCTCGCCTACCATTCGCCCGAGTTCGGACCTCATGTGGGGCAGGGTTGGTGTTTAGGGTGAGGAAAGGGTGCCTGGTGATCTGTGGTGTGGACTGGTAGCCGTTTTGGTGATTTGGTCCAAATCCCTTTAGCCTGATGTAGGGCTTGGTATGGTTCTCAGTGCGTTAGCCACAGCTATACCTGACGTCTGATATAGCCCGCTTGACCGCCTCGCCGTATTGTGCGGGCAGAATCCAATTCCAAATTGCTCTGGATCGTGAGGACTCCGAGGAGGACGGAGAGCCTGATGTGATGTCTTCATGTCGAACTTCTTACAGAAGTATGAGGGCCGTTCCGCTGGATGAGGCTGCTTACTCTGCGCCTATATGCAGGTGGTAAAAATGGAGCGGACTTCTCCGCCACATCTATGCTAACGGCTTCGCAACTCGTGTCTCTCTTCTCGCCCTTTCGGCTATGATTCCTGCTCCGCGCAGTCGAGCTTTGGACAGACTAACACGACATGTTGCGTCCCCCAAAGCGGGCGTAACCTCGTGATGGAGTAGTTGATAGCAGGTGGCAGAACTCCGTAGTAGCGAACTTTATTATCAGATTGTGCGCTCAGGGCACAGCGAGGTCGTGGCTTGAGCAACTATCGACTAGGAATCTGAGACACACTCGACGCGAATGGCTGCTGGCGTGATATCAGAGGGTGAACTTCTGATATCGGCGCGGCCGAGTGCTGGCTTTGTTCCGAACGAGGGCTCCTTTAGGATCTGACAGGAAGCAAAGCCTGGTAATGGACAAGCGATGCGCATGTGTATGTAAGATTTGGGCAAGATAGACGGCCGCAGGACACGTCTGCACGCAGAAGATCACGACAGTGCCCCCAGAACCTACATGATACTTGGATGTATACAGATGCCCATGGATCTGGAGTGCAGCAAGCGGCCCGCTAATGCACTCTAGACAGCAGCTGTTCGTATGAGAATGACTTTTGGTTCACCAGGCGTTTTTCGACCAATCAGATCCACAGGACGAGATAATTGAAGTTCATTATTGTTGCCGGGATTCGAGATCAGGTACAGCCATGCTCGGAGGATTAGCTCAATGCGATCCACGGCCGTCAAGATCGCGATGTCTGCCGCATGATGGCGTCGCCCAATTGGGAAACCGAAGCTGTTGTACGAAGAGGCGTTGGTCTCCTAGGGCTGATGTGAACAAACTTTCCTCGTCCGCAATCCTCCCGTTGCTCGTTTACAGTTCGCGTAAAACTCCGGCGTTGTAAAGAGGATACCCGATCGTTGCCGTACCTGGCTTGTGGCTTCCAGACACGCGTCTCTGCAAAGCTCAAACCACTGTTCGAGGCTTGTGCACTTCAGATTTTCCTTGTCGTATGTCTACACTTCTGGTCTGATTATAGACAGGCTTTGTGCCAACCAAATCTTTAAAATGAGGGCCTAGAGCGCCGCGTTCTAGTGCCGATGAACCTGGGGCGAAGTCGACATATTCTAGCAATAATCGGTAGATCGTAGCAATAGTGAAGGAATGACGACTTCCGGAGAACCCATGAAGCGATGGCGTGTGCCATGAGGGTATCTACCTTGTTCTCGAGTCAGGCGGCTCCAAAGACCGATCGCATAACGCAAAAGCCCGCAGCCGGATGCAGTGTGGCACGCACTGCAAGACTGGCCTTAGCACAGTCGCAATAATAGTTTAGGATCTGGGAGTGCCGGGCCTGTTGGCCATAGCTAAATCAGCCGTTCGAGAAGCTTTCTTCCACATCATGCTCTCCATACTTCATTTATGAGCATAAGTTTCTAAGCATAACCCCACAAACTTGAGAGATATTGCCCGAGCTTAGATTGTGGGGTATGTGAGAAGAACTATTCGGCAACTGTTACGCCAAGTGAAGCTTTTGATGGTAAGCATGGCTTCCTATCTTTGCCGGGGCCTCATACCACGGAGTTCGAACACTGGGAGCAGATTAGGTGTCGAAAGTCCTGTCCATAGGCTTACAGCATGCACTTCCTGTTGATTCTGCGCCTGTAGAACCGGGTTCGATTGGTGGCTTGAAATGTTCTCAGTGTGGTCCAATAGGGAAACGATCACTAGTTACACCACCGGAACGAGGATGCTGACTCCGCCTGAGGCAGATGCTTTGGACCGAAGTTGGTGACGTTTCCTCATCGATTGAGGGGTGGTGCCCAATGCGGAACAACCATCTCTTTGAAAGTAAGACCAAGCGGAATGCGGAGTAGCGATGACCGGGCAAGGGTTTGCCCTGGAGTAATGTTGCAGCGACAGCAGACATCGGCATGCAATGCATACGAGATGTCAAACTTCTCCAGGGGCGCAGGGGCGCCGCAGACAGAGCTTTCCGGGGAAGATTTTCAGACCCTCTCTGCATGGCACTGTAAATCCCTTGTCTCCCTTCCATTTCGGTGTAATAGCATGTTTTCCCATGCAATAGTTCTCCGCGTTTCGCCATACTCTCAGCTGCAGCATCTACGCGGCCCGGGGCTTGTTGATTACTACGATAGCTACCAGTTTGAGCGCCACTTAGCTAGACCTGTGAGTGGCTTGAGCAGCTGTGGGGAGACTTTGCGTAGCGAGCGAAGTCATAGGGGTATATGCGAAATGCTGCAGCCTATAATACTATCACATGTCGTGTACTCACCAGAAGCGACTGCAGTAGTGACAAGTGCTGCGTTGTCAAATGCGGACCCACACACGGCGTAGAAGTTGGACAGACTTATTGCCCAAATTGCCAATGTTGGTGGCGGTCAGACGATATCGCATTTGGGCTGAGCAGAAACTTCGGCAGGTAGAGAAACGTTGAGAGGTCTGTTGGGAAATTGAGAGCAAAGTCCAAGAAGGCTATGGCCAGGTGAGCTGGCTTTGGTACGCGAACTACCGAGCACTCTGGCAGTCGCAATATAGGGAGGCCCAATTTGAGTGTCGTAGAATACTGAAGTCGTCTAGACTCCCGAACGATATTCGAAGGCCATTGCTGATGAATTGTGCCTTTCTATGTAGGTATAATAGATCGTGATTTATGATGGTTGATAACAGTCGAGAATTGCATACCTAAGCAGGTGCGCTGTGTTACGTGACATGAAGCTCTGTTTCTAAACTACGGTCAGCAGGATCCTTCAGTAAAGAGCCTTTCTCGCAATGAAAGCAGAATTGGAAGCCGAACAATTTACTAGTACGTAGTCAAGAAAAATATTCAGAATTATCCAAGAACATGAGAAGCTGTTGTTTTCTAGCGGCTATCCTTGAAGAACAACTCTTTCTGAATAGACAGCTGCGATAAGGGGACGAGATACTGGTATTTCAACGCTTCGTAGGTCAAACAACAACACTGCCCTATTTTCTTAATTTAGCTGTCGATGACCTCCATACGGTTATAGTACTTATCAAAAAGATCGCTGACACTGGAGCACTTTCAGGTAATGTCCACGAACTGAGAAGCGAAGCTTCGTTCACTAAGTATGTGACGCTGCCACTGCTCTAGATCTTAGTAATGGCCCATATTGACACCTTGGCTGAAGACAAGAGTATCCAGATCACATACCTTCATTTAGGAGGCCATGCCCAAAAGCTTGTCATTTGCGATGTTTTGGTTGCTTAATCAACGAAGACAAAGATCATAACAAAGATCAAGTGGGATATTTCGACTATAGAAAATATCATATGAGCAGCGTTAAGGGGATCTGTTGTCGAGCTCTCGTTCAACACAACGCAAGTCTTCTTGTGGGAGTTAGGGTGTTCACTCATTGGAGTATCGGATTCCCTCCC
>BLYF01000109.1:0-17718 GCA_014905255.1 Herpotrichia juniperi
AAGTCGACGCCCTCCTTTGCAAGCAGCAGCTTGACCACCGCCTCATGCCCCCTCTCTGCTGCATATGACAGTGGCGCCCGTCCGTCATTGGACTTCGAGTTCACGTTGACGCCCTCTTCTACAAGCAGCAGCTTCACCACTGCCTCATGTCCGTTCTCTATCGCTGACGACAGCGGCGTTCGACTGTCGCTACTTTCCCAGTTAATGTTTACTTTGGAAGTCTGAAGTAGCAGTTGAACGATGGCCTTGTGCCCGTATTTGGCGGCATATAACAGCGGCGTCTCATAGTTATCATTTGTTGATTCCGGGTTGAATCCATTCTCGAGCAGGAATATAACCATGCCCTCATCCTTATTCTTGACAGCCGTCCAAAATGGTTGCCTCAACAGTTCTTTATCTTTCAGATGAGTATCATATTTGCCGCACTGAAGTAGCAGCCTGACGACAGCGCTGTGTCTATTTTCAGCAGCCAAACAGAGTGGCGTCCGGCCATAGATATCTTTCGAGCTAATATTGGCTTCGCCCGTATCAAGCAGCAGCTGGACGATGACTGTATATCCTTTCTCGGCAGCCCACGACAACGGCGTCTGTCCACTGTCATTCTTTGATTCCGCATCAACTCCATTCACCAGCAGGAGCATGAGAATGGCCTCCTCTCTATTTTTCAAGGCCGTCCATAATGTCGTCCGAACGCCGGCCCCGTTCTTGAGGAATTTTTTCATTACAACTTCATGTCCCTTCTTTGCAGCCCACCAAAGGGGAGTCCGACCGTAGTTATCTTTACAATTCGGATCGACGCCATTTTGCCTAAGCAGGACCTCAATTACACCTTCGTGCCCGTTCTGTGCGGCATACAAGAGCGGTGTCCGACTATAAGTGTCCTTGCAGTTAGGATCATGTGCACCCGTAAGTAAATGTTTCATTGCTTCGCTCAGCCCAAAGTACGCCGCAAGGTGCAGTCCTTTAATCTGTCTTGGTATTCTTTGACTGTCCCATCGGTATGGTGAAATTATCGAGTAGATCCGAGAAGCCATGATTACTTGGCTGGACGCCTCAACGTTGGTTTTGCGTTGGAGAAAGTCTATAACGCCTTGGTTGGATTCCGAAACAGCGCGAGCATGATATCCCCAATTTCGTGCAGCGTAGCCGTAGAAGTGATTTGACCGCAAGCGCTCCTCAAACTCGGCATCCGTTTGACAATGCCCACTCTCAAAGACAGTAAATGAGAGGTAGGTAACGCAGACTATCGTGATCTCCGCTTGTGATTTCGAAAACCAACGTTCCAGTGTCTCCTGGAAGTATTTCTGCGTCGTATAGTGGACTAATCGGATGATGTCGCTTTGTTCGTCGACCGTGACTAATCCACAGCACACAGAGACCATGTCTTCAACCTGTGGGAGGTTCTCTCTGTCAAGTTTAGAATCGTTTATTTTCACAGCAAGGGCGTGCTGAAGTTCTGCCGTAGTCAACGGTCTCTTTGCGAAGGTGATCCATGACAGAACCTGTTTAGCAAGCTTCCATAAGCCTGACTTCTGCCCGCTGATTCTCTCCATGGCCCGGTCGTATGCGTAAGCTAGTACTTTGAGCTTCTGATCCTCACCTGGCCCTACATGTTGCTTCTGGAACTGCATTAACGCACTTCTGACGGCCGTTGGTGTGGTCTTGTCGTCAAGTGAGCTGAGATAGATCTGTGCCAGGAGAAACCTATGAGACCGTCAGTACGTCCGCATCTTTTAACATCAATTGGGAACCTGCATTCCGTCGACGGCTTCCGATATGCTCGTCTTAATGTCTTCTTGCAACTGTGGATTATCGTTGACGAAGGATAGTAGGCTCCCCATATGACATTCTAAATATCTCTTCACATCAACCTTGCTCGCACGGATTTCTAATGACATGCTCCCGTTAAAGTTGTTGGTGATCTCAGGAAGAAATCTCGACGTTGCAAAGAGGCTTACTCCACACTTGGTCTGGAGATTAAAGATCTCCGAGAGAAATTTCTTTCGGCAGCCATCGGATGCTCGGCATTCATCAAGTGCATCGACGATAATAAAGACTCTTGAATACATTGCAGCCACGTACAGTAGACTTCTCAAGATTTCATCGAATGATGGTCGCGTCATCTTGTCTTTGTGCCTGTCGTAGAGAGATTTTACGCAGTCTGGCAAAGAAGATCGGCCTTGAGCTAGCTCCTTCAGCAAACTCGCGAAGAGATCGTAGGCATTCTGCTTGTCTTGCAACTGGAAATTGCAGTAAAGATAAGCAACACCGATGCTCTCGTCATTTCTAAAGCGAGAAGTGAGCTCTTCGACTACAATGGATGTGAGGATTGTCTTTCCAGCTCCAGGAATGCCTGGACAGAACAACGTCTGCTTGCTGGTCTCTACCCATGCCTTGAAATCAGCCGAGTCTAGAAGCCACTGGCCAGTACCTGGTTGTCGTCGATTAATGTAGTCGCTTTGTTGGGGGCCGTAGTTAGCTGGTGTGAGCCAGTCAAGGATTTCCTTATGTTCTTGAGTATTATGATGACGAATAATCTCGTCAGCCTTTCTCGACGCTGCTGATACTCCTTCTCGGATTTCCGCTAGAACTGTGATTTATTAGTAATTGAAGCAGAATAGTCACTATTTGGTACATTTCGTCTGATGAGAATGGCGGCGGCATATCGCACATTTATTGAAGGCACTAGAAAGCCCTTGCCGCAAATTGGATGTCGGTTTTATTATTTGGAAACAGGACAAAATTAATGTAACAAACTCTGCTTCGAGAAGAGCAATCTGCTTCTTACCCTTAACAATCTAATGCTGAGAAGCGTTTCACTTACGGATGTCTACTTTCCCGTCCCATGACGGCGTTGCAGCCACATTTCTAGGCTTCAGAACATAAAGTAGCTCCCTCGCATATGCCGCAGCTGCGAGTGCTGCATAGTTGTGCCACTCATCATTTTTGTGAGAATCCGAATAGTCGCATATTCCTCGGATCACTAGACATGGAGAGTCATTCATTAGACCACCAGCCTCCATCTCATAGCAGAGGACGTTCAGCTCCGGATCTTTGGCATACCGGTCCCTTTCTATAGGATTTTTCATGACAGAATTGGCGGATGCAATAATTCCATAATGGACAGTGACCTCGCGACGAGTTTCGCGCTTCGGTCGACCCTCTAATCCATCGGTCCCGCAGTTCTCGCAATTTTGTCCACCATTGTGTCCGTAGTCGGCCCGATATAGTCGGTCTTTGGTTGGTCGTTGATAGCTAGGGATATCATCCATCCGTTTCAAGTGCTCAGCGACCCTGTCAGGCTTCCTCGGGTCATTGTGGCGCCGTCGCATCTCCGGGAGAACTCCCAACAGCACCCGTGGAGGGGCATTTAGCTGGCCGGTGCGTTTAAATCGGCCATTCGACAGTCTTTTTCCAAAATCATATTGTACTACGCCTCCAAGCCTGCCCTGCGGTTCACTGACTACCACGTCTCCGAGTCGGATGTCCCTTTCCCATGTCGGGGCGCCTCCCCCAATGCCCACCATCAAGGCGAACCTTAGGTTAGGAAACGATCGATTCATGTCCTTGGCGAGGTTAGCAGCAGAGCTAGTTCCGTACCGACCACCTGGCATGCATCCAACCACCACGCAGTGTTCGCCAATACGACCGAACACGTAGGTGTTGTTATCATTGACCTCGTTTGTCTCCGGACCATCGAATTCGTCATCTAACATTCGACACGCCGCCTCATACTCTTCTTGCAAGGCACATATCCAACCAATCGTGTAATCTTCAGTCGCACCGCCACACGACTGACTGTTGGTTCCGGAGGGCTCGACGACTTTGTTGATAAGGTGATTTGTGACTATAGAATGTGTTGCTTGTGACTCGTCATCCTCCTTCCTTCTCTTTGTCTCGCTACATACGGGTTCTTCGCCATCGCAGATCTTCCTCTTCGGATTTAGCATCTTTGGGTCGTCTGGTGTAGAGGTCAAATTTATTCGGGTTGGGCACTGGGGTCTTCGATCGGCAAGTATCTTCGGCTCTTTTCTATCAGTTGCTTTCGGTAGGGAGGGCGTTTGCGCATGAGGCAAGGGACATGATAGCAGGTAGTGCAGTCCAGCGCCGTAGATGTCCTGAATTCCCTCAAGACGAAATCGGGCGTCTTCGACCCCAGGAGTAGCAGGAGGTTTGTAGTTTGGAGATAGAATGGATATAAAGATTTGGTCGTCTTTTTTTGGGGTTGTTTCGGTGGCAATTGGCGATGCTCAAACTGGACCGTCAGGTCGTCGTTTCCTTGATTGAGGAAACAACGTACCGCTACTTTCACGACGCTAAAGAATAGCGAAACGCTTACGGGGAGAAGTAAATGAACCGCCGTGCAACAGCAATATCGGTGATCGAAGCAGGTCTTGTGGAGTTCGGTGCTGGATCTCCATTAAAAGATGGCTTGGGGAATCATGGCGAGGTTGACACGTCTCGCGTTAGTGCCTGAGCTGAGCCCACTCGGGTCTGGGGTGTCGTGGCGCAGCCACAGACACAGCCACTTCTGCCAGTCAGCCTCGCCTGGATGGCCGCCGCCACCGTCTTCGTTGACCGTGATGCAGGTCGGCCTTACTACGAAGCGGCTTAAGGAAAATGCCACCTTCTAGCAGGCTTCGTACGGCTTCGTACGGCTTCACCGTTTTTGCTATTCTAGGGCCCTTGTGCGTGTTCGGCCTGATGGCCCTAGACGCGCTGTTTCATCTCGTCAAAGACCTGCCGTCGCTTCTTGGAAGACGGCGCACTCGTATGCCCAACACCAATCTGGAGGACGCGACCTAGGGTAGGTACCTAACCCCAGGTGCAAAAGTAATTACAGCGCAGTAAGCGCAGAGTCGTTTTTACTTCGTCGCACAGTCCGGTTTCCTAACCGTCTCGAGCCCAAAGCGTCTGACGTCGATGGCGAGATATATGAAGTCGAACGGATTATACACAGGGAGGTTATGATACGGTGGAAAGGGTTCAGCCCAGCGGCTGGTGGAAGATAGAAACGGATCTTAAACACGCGCAAGGGCTGGCGGATGAATATTGGGAGCGCAACCAGCGCATGTTAGTTCAGGAAGGGGAAAAACAGGCCGTTGCTGACATTGGACATGGCAGACTAATAAATGATAGGAGACAAGGTAGATAGTGTTAGTAGGCTTCAGCGCAAGCGAGGATAGCCCAAGAAGAGCCTTTGAAACCCATTTGTGTATATGGCCAGCTGGCTGGCGCTGGCAACCCAGAATCCAGACAATATAACGTTTATAGCATGTGTATAAAGGGTTTGTTGCCCTCTTCTCGATCTTTAATAACCTTCTTTCCGCTTCTAAGGGAAGAATCGTGGTCGCCCTAGGGTGGAGGAGTTTCGTGTCAAGTTGCTCCACCAATGTCCTCCAGGCCAGCCACTATGCTTCTGCCGGAAGCAGTGCTTCTCCCAGGAAATTCCAGGCGAAAGCGCGGTATCAGCTAGGAATATCCGGCCTATCGTCCAGACGAGGTGTATATATCTGCTTGGTGACGAAAGGCTCTTGCTGGAGCAGCTAGCTGTGCTGTCGGCCTGGCGGAATGAGAAGACCTACTATCTCGTCGATAATATCTAAGTTGCCCACAATGTCATTGATGGCCCACCATTCAGCTCCGGCTTGATGTTCAACGAGAATGGCCTTTGGTGAAGGATGGACGCAATGCCTATCTTTCTAATGCCACAGAGGAAATCGCACAACACCTACTTGGAAGTGTTGTACTCATCGGTTTGCAAGAACAACGACGCGCCAATGGCATGGTAAAGTGCAAGGAACTGGTTGGAGCTCCTCTAAAGGCACAAACCAGCTAGGGTCCACTTGAATCCGAAAACTGTGCAGGGAGGATGGCCGAGCCGCATCGACATTAACCTTGTTAGGAGTGCTTAACTGTTTCCTACTGTGGTTGTAGGGGTAAGTAGTCAATGTGGCGACTTCAGAGCGGCTCGCCGGCTATATAATACACGAATCAGAGCATCATCCAATCCTTATATCATCAGAGATCCAGGGTTTACTATACCGTCGCCACTAGTCTATCTAATCATAAACTCTTCAGATACATTACTCGTTAAATTACGCCGTATTATAGGGAGGTGGCGAGAAACATAGGTCAAGCCACTTGAGCTCGCCACGTTGACTACTTACCCCTACAACCACACTAGTTCTAGAAGTACAAGGGCAGCTAAACTACTTAAATATAGCGCATGCTCGAAGCTTCTCTGTGGCATATTAATACAGTATATAGTCATGCAAATCCAAGGCCCTCTATGAAATAGAAAGCATTATAATGTATAGGAGAGCAAGTCACGTTAGTGAAAACTGTGTTCTAAATGTAACAGCAGCAGCTTTACTACATGCCCGTGGCCTCCTAATGAAGCCGCCTGGAGTGCATTGCCGTAGTCTCCATCCTGCGCGTTGACGTCGGCGCCACAGCTCACAAGTGGCCCAGCCACCTCATTACTTCGTTACCCAGGTATGAAGTCACTTAGGTAGCTAGGCCAGAGCCGCGTCACCGAAAAAGCCGAACATAAGACAGGTAGAACAGCTGCCAGAGCCCACAATTTGACTACAAAAATGCCTCGCGAAGTCGTTCGCGCCATTAGTGTCTAAAATTGAAGCACCAAACTGGGGACGCGGTCTCACCCATTCAGCAATGCTTTATATCACCACAGCCAGATCGACCATATCGCGGTTTCGTAGAACATCTGAACACGTACCCAAAAAGAATGGAAGCACACCAATTCCATTCCAGCAGGCAATCTGCAGTTTTCATGGCTTACAAGGACTTCGATGCAGAATGGAGCGCTGTGCCCTGACTGTGGTGAGTAGCCTTGGAGACGGCTGATAAGCAGGCAAAGAGTATTCTGACCAACAGCAATCTTTTATATTCGTTTTTCTACCCTGATGGCAAATTTAGATCTCATTGTCATTTCCTCAACACCATGTTGGCGCCCCATCTATGGATCATCTGGACTTCTGGAGGTCGATAAATGGATCGCCTGGTTAGAATATCAAAACTTCCCGACCATCCTCCGTATCAATAAACAAAACAAAGAACCTTGAAATAGCAAAATCCAAAAGATATTCGGAAGCAGCAAGTTAATCTTAGCTCAAAACTTATATTGGTGAAGAGAATCCTGATTCGAATGCCTCCAAAATGTTCGTCTGGAACTGGAACCGCGTCTCGATCCCAAGGAGTTCGTTCTGGTCAAGATCAACTCGCTCTTCTTGAAAGGCCAGCAGCAGGTCCGAAACAATCCGTTCATAAGTTTCTCCAACAAAACTACGCAACTCTGGGCAGCGACGCTCCAAGACAGCGTCTGCGAAAGTATGCGAGTCCAGATTCATGCTTCCATGCATCATCAACGAGAGTGGCTTCCACTGCCCGATTTCTAGGAGCACGATCCCCAAACTATAATAGTCAAACTCGTGACGATATTTTTGGTTTGGCACATTCTTATAGTCCGGATGCTGATATTTCCAATATTCGTCTGGAAACTGCGCCGGATCGGAGAATTCGGCAACACCGTCGGGTCTTGAATTGCTGAAGCCCACCACATACGGCGAAAGGATCGTGTATTTTTCGGCATCGAATGGCTCTGAGGCGTCCTCATCGTCGGCCTTGGCTTCGGAGAAGAGCAGAATGTTGAATGAGTTAAATGCCTTGTGGTACCACTCGCCCATGTGGAAGTCGAACAAAGCTCGGGTTAGCCGGTGTGCAAGTCGGACCCGGTCGTCAACGGAGGGAGGGAGCGAGCCACTGTCTTGCCACTGCTGCAAAAGCCGATTCAAGCGACTGTATGATCGGCGATCCTGAACAGAAGGCGGAATGGCAAAGACGAAGCCGATTCGATGGGTTTCCTCGTTGTGACAGTACCCAAGGCATTCCAAGACACATGCGTTCACTGGAGAGGGCCGCCTAGACGCCGTTCGGAGAAACTCAGTCAGCAGCTCCACTCGGTGGAAAAGTAAGTTGCCGATTTCTGTATCCCAGACGCCTTCGTATCGTTTCCATTCAATAAGCACTTGCCGTCGCACTGGAACTCCACTGTCGTTTTTGAAACTGCATTGACCAGTGCTTCTGAATGGTGACTTAGAAACATCAATCTTCAGCTCTTTGCCAATCTTAATGATAAGACGACTCGAAGAGTCTCTTCGCGCGTCAGATTTTTCCATCAAGAGGTTTATACGTTTCATTGCTGCCATAACTTCGATTCTCTGCACGGGTTCTGCTACTGGATGTCGATCCGTCTGGCTCATATGAACATCTTGCTGCAGAAGGCTAAATAGCAGAACGTTCTCCTGTGCGGAACCCTTGATTTCTGGGAACAAGTTGGAAAGGGCCAATATGTTCTCTTGAAGCAGCCGGAACATTTCGGGAGCATCAGTTGAGTCTTTACCAGCGTTAATCATGTCGAAGGACGCAAGTACCTGCTGCATTAGACCACAGATGTTGCGGGCAGCCGCGGTGCTGCTGAAAAGCTCGTGGAGTGGTAATCTCGATTCAAGGAGAGGCAAGAGGCCAACTCTGTACGCCCACGATTCGAAAAAACATTTCTGCACTGCAATAGACGAAATCAGCCCATTTGCTCTTCCTTGGGCGTGTCCCAATTGCTCAAGGATATGCGCAAATCTATAGAATATACGGGAAGCTAAGAGCGCAGCAAGCTCCCAAGGCCTGGCTGGTAAGACAGCTATGTCTGACGCCTCATTAACATAATCCTTGTTTTTCGTTGCCACAATGTGCGTGCCGGCTGGGACACTTTGAGCCTCGTTGGGTCCTGCGATAGTACGAACCATGTTCGACAAAGCTTTGGCTACTTTATCAAAGTTCGGATCATTGGAATCATGGAACTTGTTTAGCCCCGAGTGATCCGCGATCAAAATGTCGTTCAGTCGATTTGGAATTACCGCGGAGTCTTTTGTGACGATCTTCGTCACCGTTAGTCGCCCATATTCACTGTCAAATTAAAAAGACCAGGCACTCACGACCGAGGAAAGCTTCGTGGGGAGGCCTTCATAGAAGCAAAAGACTTCGAAATCTTCAAACATGTCATTGAAGTTAGAAGCAAGTTTCATCAGCTCAGGAGACATTTTCCTCAAACTTCGTAACAACTCTCTATTTGACCCCGTCCCGATTGCTTGCGCAGCAGCAACAAGCATTTCGCCATATGCGGCGGCTGAGCTGCCATAATGAGGCGTACCAAGGAATACGACCCCTTGAGTCGATCTCCTAATGTCTCCGAAAGCTCTTGCCGCGAGAGTTGCTTTAACCAAAGCCTCTTTGATAACTATTCCGCCGAAAGAGTGGCCGAGGAATATGAGCGGCCGTCCTGTACAAGGACCAGTTCGATTGTTCAAGAGTGCCACTAGGAGTTCTTGAGCGCAGTTGGCGATATCACGTTTCGGAGCTTTTATTAAGTAGTCTGAGCGATATCCGAAGGCGAGGATTCGACAATTCGGCAAACGATGCGGCAATAATTCTTGAAGCCAAATGACAGATTGAGGGTCCTCTTGGTCAGCAGGCATTCTTGGTGCCCGCTGACCCGTCGTCTTTTTTGGTTTTCCGACCCAAGTCCAGTACGGATTTGCTGCCAGCCCATGGACAGCAACAATGCTGAGCATTTTTAGGTGCTTGACTATGCGGTGAGGGTGGTTTGTACTCACTCTGCCAAGATTTTTTGACCGTCCTGTGGGCTGTACCATTCTCTAATTCCCAAGCAGCTCTCGCCGAGTTTGTCCTAGATGCTTTGTGAATCTGCTGTATCGAACTTGCACATGAGCAAGCTCACCATCACTGTTATGGATCCGCCCCTAGTTAAAAGAACAAAATGAGCTCAAGGCAGGCCGAAAAATCGCCCACGATAAGGTGTTAGAGCTGTGTGGCTTCGTGCAAAGCAAAGCATAAGGAAGGCGAGTAGACCTCACTGGAGGAAGTTATAATAGATAAGGCTATAGCACCACTAGAAGAGGCGGCGGACTAGGCCGGATGGTTGACGCGATATCACGCCGACTTAGCCCTGCCTCTTGGACTCTTCACCGTCGACTGGGCCGCGTAATATTTGTGTGCCACCTAAGTCTGGTGTTACGCTCATGGGCGGCATCTCGCTTGTATCAGCATATGATTGGGCGAATGACTGACTTGACCCCTCTCAGGCTGAGACTCAGCCTGCTGCCTTTACAATCAGTCTGCCCCCCACTAGCTAGAGCCTGGGAGCAGATAATCCTAGCCAATCAGCGAAGGGTACTCTGCGCTAATCTCAGCTGATATCACGATAGGCAAGTCTGCCCATGGCGAGAGTAGTTTCTGGAATTATGGATAAGCGATCGCATTTCACAAGGAAATCGCCTTCTTATTTTTGCAATCATGGCAGGACTTGCCCTTCCCCGTCTGCCCGCCTTTCAAAGTGCTCAAGGGTTGATTGAAGCGTCGACGGCAGAGGTTGCAACCCAAGACCTTCACTACGACTTGCTCTCATTCTTTTCCATCGCCCAGAAGCTTGGTGTGAACCTGATCAAAGTTACATGGCAACCTGGGCTCGATCGCCTCGGAAGGGGAGCGTCTTCAACTGTGCAGCAGGCGCTGATAGATAAGAGACTTCATATGGCTTTCAAAAGGTCCGTTTTATCAAATGGTGATTTCAGCATGGACACGGAGAAGCAAGAGAAGGAAATGTTTCGGGCACTTATCCTCGAAATGATCGCCCTGGAAACACTGCGCGAGAATCCTCATGTCATCGAGCTTTTGGGCGTAACGTACGAGACCTCCGCAAGCACTCATCAAGTGTGGCCAGTATTGCTGATGGAACGATCGGAAATGGGAACAATGGCACAGTTCCTCACATCCGACGAGGGTCGGCAGCTGGACGGCATGGCGAAGCTTCGTCTATGTATTCAGATTGCTCACGCGTGTAAGGCAACGCACAGCCTCGGTATGCTTTACACTTCCCTCTATTTGTGACATTGTTAATGAATATTAGGTATCATCCATGGGGATATCAAGCTTGAAAACGTACTCATTTTTCCAAACAGGCAAGAGAGCCTTGCAGACAGTGGCAATCAAAGTTCGGACTTCGGTCGAGACGCCTGGATTGCTAAACTCATTGATTTTGGATACAGTTGCTTCGGTGCTTCAGGGTCACAGAAGGTCCGGCTTGCGAGGACGCGCCCATGGCAAGCGCCAGAACACCGTATCAACGAGTTTTTCACTCTTCGCGATGCTAAGAAGATGGATGTCTTCAGCTTCGGCATGCTCGTATGCAGAATATTTCTAGGCGACGCGCTGACATCCATCATGGGTCTCACGCCCGGATCAAATGGACTTATAGACCAACAGATCCTAGACGGGATTGACTCACTCAAAGCAGGTCCAAATTTCCTTGAGCAGGTACTCTTATATGTGCGACAAGAGTCTGCCTTAGCCACACCCATCATGGAGCTCCTGTTACGCTTATTTGAGCAGACCCTCCATCATGATGCCGGCAGTCGCGTAAAAGACTTTGGCGAGGTACTAGCCATACTGACCGACTGTGTTACTGCATTGGATGGAGTCGGCGAATCTAGTCGCCCTGACTATGAGTCGCCCAAACTTGGCTCCTCTGAATTGCAGTCCAGTACTTTAGATGAGTTCTCCCATTCGATCCTTGAGGTTGGTCTCACAAGAGTCATAAGTACCTATTGGAACGCGAACTAACTGGGATAGATCGGGGACTGTCTGGCCGATCTTGATGACGAAGACTACCTTTTGCACAAAGCTCTGCTCAAAGATTTGCAGAATCGAGCGACTCAAAGAAATAAATGCGCATGCTACAACGCAGCTGCTCGACAGCTATGGCTATGCTACGAGATTGGGTTTGGTACCCAGCGCAACACTCAAAAGGGAATGCAGTGGCATACAAGGTGCTCCGGACTGAATTTCGACCCCAGAGAGGAGCTGCACAGAATTGACGAAAACTATACACAGACCGACCCAGAAAGACTCAATGAATCTTTGGGCTACTCAGAAGATCTACCGTTTGATCCGGTAGCATTGTATCACGCGCAGGACCGCCTGCTTCAAGCCGAAGTGGCTTTTAAATCAGAGGTGCAAGGGAGAAAAGAAGCTTTTGGAAGTGCAGGAAGATCATATCTCAGCCAAATAATGACTTTGACCCTTATCCTAGAGGCGCAAGGAAATCTCGAGGAAGCAGTTCGAACTGCGCGAACCGCAGCCACCGCTCATGAAGAAGCGTATGGCGTCACTGATTTCCAAACTATCTCCGCGATGAACTACCTCAGCAGCGTTCTGTACACTGCTTCTGAATGGGAGGAGCTTGTGGGGTTGCTGATACGGTTGATCAAAGTGAAAGCCGAGCACCCGGAGATCGGGCTCAACAATAACACAACTCTTAATAGTATGAACACGCTCGCGGCTGTGTATGGTCTTCAAGGACGGTATGATGAATGTCTCGGTGTTGCCCGCGGCTTGGTTGAAATTCGCAAAGAGATTTCAGGTGAAGATCACCACGAGACGATAACGAGCATGGAGTGGGTTGTCAGGGCGCGCCTCGAGAAGGGAGATATCGGCGGTTTAGCTGAAGAATCTAGACTTTTAGTGGAAGGGACAAGCAGATTAAATGGTCCACATCATGAGAGCACATTGCACGTCAAGGAAATCCACGCTGCAGTTCTACTTGCGTCAGCAATACCAGAAAAAGGCCTCCCAACTAATCCGGAGCTGCTCCATCAGAGCTCGGAGCTGGTAGACGAGGTCCTCCAAATCATTGATCCAGATGAGTCTGAGGACGAGTTTATGATCGACATGGACGATGAATCAGGTGACACCCGGCCTCTAATAAATGTAGTGCTTCTCTTGCGCTGCCAGACGACGCTGGCTTGTTTACTAGCCTTGCAAGGCGACTTTAATGGAGCTGAGGCCCAATTGCAGTACGTGAGCGATGTTTTGTCATCCAAAAAGAAGGAGAACAACACTGAGTGGATGAGGCTTGAGCGGGTCCGAAATGATGTTGCAGCGCTCGCTCAAGATCCGCAGAGCCAAGATGAACGGGATATTCTCCAGTGGAGACTAGCACATAGGTGGATCACGGATTGAATCAGGTGGGATCCAATAAGTAGAAGATTTAGAGATTGATACTTACAGGTTGATGAAAGGCTTCTTGTCACATGTGGTGCGGTCCTTTTCAGTATGTCCGTAGAACCTACCTAATCCAGCGAGCTTCGGAAAGCGTTATATACCAAGATACTTACATACCAATATTAACCTTACTAAATCCTATTTCTATTTTTCTACCTAAGTACGCGCTAATTTAGCCTAAGCTCACAGTAAAATGCAAGCTGGCTGGAGCTCCTCGAAAGGCACAACCCAACTAGGGTCCACCTGAATCCGAAAA
Organism: Herpotrichia juniperi; assembly: GCA_014905255.1. Taxonomy (NCBI): domain Eukaryota; kingdom Fungi; phylum Ascomycota; class Dothideomycetes; order Pleosporales; family Melanommataceae; genus Herpotrichia; species Herpotrichia juniperi. The sequence continues at coordinate 13,415 of BLYF01000109.1, forward strand.
TGAAACCGTGTTCAAGATGACCAGATCTAGGAAGACCGGAGAACAGTATGTGGCGGTGAGAAGGCGAACTCGAGCGAAGAAAGGGTACAAAAGGGGTACGTGAAGAAGAGGTAGCCTGGATTGATCTGTTAGCGTAGCGGCTTCGAACACGATGACATCTCGCCACCCCTAGCAGGGAGAATGGCCGAGCCGCACCGACACTGACCTTGTGAGGTGGCGATTCCATAGGTGTTTTCGGGAGTTAAGATAGTTGACTAGAGGCTGTAGGGCTAAGATCGGCCTTGCTTGCTAAAATTTCGCACAGCAACAAGCTTTTTAAATGATAGAAGTAAATTACATCGTGCTAATTACGTAAGGCGTGCAGAGTCGTTTTGCTCTAGCCAGGACTAGCAATTGCTTAGATCAGAGGTACCGACCGGGATGGCGACCTTGCACGAATCTGCGAGCAACAGCAGGCATAAAGCTGAAGATAACTTCCCAGAACTGTGATAAGACCTACTAGCTCAGATAGGACGCTTCCATAGTGTTAAAAGCATAAAGAGCTTAATAATTAGTAGTGCTATGGCAAGGAAAGTTAGTTTTGTGATTAAATAAGGCTGTGTGCAAACTAGGCGCGGAAGGCGTCAACGCGACGGTAATTTTTAGGTGCAAGAGGCTCTAAAAGTTTAATAATTGGGAGCCGTAGCACATTGTTTATTTAGGTTTCTAGAGTAGCACAACAGGTGTGCAGGTTTATAGTCACTTGAAGGCAAAGTTCCCCTGACATTTTTCGGCACAGTGGGTTTTCCGCTATCCATGGGAGGACGTTAGTAACGCCACTTACTGATAATCATACACTGACGTATCTTTCGGCCCAATAGACTCCTCCTTCCCCGCTCCACCACTGAACCTTCTCACAACAGCATCCCTCCAGTTCCACCCCTGCATCCTCCTCTTCTCCGCCTGTGTAAGAGGCACCGCCGCCGTCGAAATACCAAGTGGTTCTAGAGGCACCCCGCACTGCCATCCCCCCTTATCGTGCTCGTCCTCTAGGTCCATGTACTCTACCATCTTGTCTAACTTCTTTGGCTTCTTTCCCTTGCCTTTCCTAGTTACCTTCTTCTTCGCCTTCTTCTTCGGCTGTTGCTCCCCAACCGGAAGAGAGACATACCCCTCATCCTCAGCCTTCCGCTTCCTCCCTCCCTTGATATATCTTCCTAGCTGTTCATTGGTGGGTTTTCCCTCGTTCAAATTCGCGTCCTTTGTAATATCTGGGTTACAGTTGAACTCATCCTTAGGCACCCTACCTTCGAGTTCAGGGTTTGGGGCCAGGAACCTGGCGTTCGTCCACGCAACATCTAGCTCATACTGCACCTCCCATCTCAGTTTCTCGCGTACGTTTTTTATTTCAGCGAGCTCGACAAGTGTCTCCATAGTCTGGGGATGCTTGTTCTCGGCCATGAAGGTATGGATCTTCCTATCAATTGAGAGTAGATTCTGGATGTTTTGTGCCAAGGTGAAGGAAAGGACGAGGGAGAGGTAGGGCTGCTGTGGCGTAAGGGGTGTCAGATGGGGACAGGGTTGTTTTACTAGGACGGCGGAGCCGGGTATGAGGGAGGGGGGCCCAACTATGGGTTTGGAGGAAGTTATGCAATTGGAGGTTTGGGAGTCGCCCATTTTGGTGAGGTTCGAGGCGCGGATCTTGGTTAGAATTTTAGGTGCTCGGTGTTAGTATTATTGCTTTTAACGGAGATTCTGAAATAATTGTGTTCTCTAGAAGTGAGGCTGCGTGTCGTATAAGAGACATGTACATATTGATTTTGTCTTCCGTGATCTTTAGGACAATAGAACAAAGCTTTGTTGCTTGCCCGCTTGTCTTATCTCTTTAGGTACACTCCATTAACTCCTTCGACTGCCAAAAATAGAAAGACAAAGCTCATTTGAGCTATTATGATCTTTCAAGCGTCGGTAGCACATCTCTTTGTTATCTTGTTCTTATGAGCTTCGCCAAATTGCCTATTACATTGTGCAGCCGCACCTCTATTAACTTGCATAGCCTCAGTTACCTTTGAGAATCTAAACACAGTCTTTATCCCCTACAAGGCCATTGTTTTCACCAAGTCCTCATTTGGCCATATAAACCTCCGTTCCCATCTCACCTCGAAACCCCATCACCACATCCTAGTGCTGATCACTGCTGACGTCTATTGCTCTTCGCAAGCCTCGAACACGGACTCATCATTAACTAGTCGAATCTTCCATTGGCGTGTCCAGGCTTTACTCTTGCTCGTACTCTCTGGCAGAGTGGCAAGTTAGAAAAACGAGAGGTATCTCCCATCCCTAACCTAAGGAGGATAGCTAACATGACTATCCACAGACCAATTCATCATGCAAAGGCTGCTTATCGTATTTCGAGCCGCAGATCCTCGAGCACTGGGTCTAGCTGGTCGCATACTTCTAGTGAAGGTTTGATGAACGTTTACAGTAGTATTGATCGGTATGTGCCGTACTACGCTCCACGTGCACAGTACCATAAGCACAAGCGTCGTCCATCAGTGGAGGCCAGAGGTAGGCTAAGATGGTCCGATGATGTACGCTGGGAGAGAGACCGTGAGTATAACCTTCCGTCTAGACCTTGGTCTTCGTGTTTATCTGAGCGGTCGAGCGGATCCTCATTTTCTTCCAGGTCTAACTCTCTGTCTCGATCTTCGGATAATGCATATCCAATCCCTCACTCCTCGCGATCTTCTTCGCCAGGGGTTGTCGACTTCATGTCCTCCCTTTATGTAAATCCTCTAGATGAGTCAAATCTATCGACCCTTCTCGATTCTCCTAGGGTCTTCGCTGATTATTCCAGACGCGAACATCACTCCGATATGTCCGCCGCGCGTATGTACAACCTCCACCTGCCTTGGGTGCGGGAGACGATTAAGCATATGCACGACGCGTACGATACGGTAAGTTGTTACAGTCTGGGATTACTTCCTGCAGGCACGATCATCTACTACCTTTCTCCCTTCCTCTTGACCTCCGACCAGCCTTGCATAAGTCGCAACACTATCTCTGTCGGTGGAGAAGGTGGTGCGAGGGTCCATCTCAAAGGTAGGTTCGGCATCGTGCTCGATACATATGAACAGCACGCCAAGATTGTCGAGATGAGTACGTTTGGTAAACAGGGGTTGAAGGTTAAACCACAGACTGTGTGGCATGAGTATGTTGGTGTAGGAATGGCAGAAGACCAGCATAAGGAACTTATGGGCATGAACGAGGCGCTTGTAGTCGAATGGTCATGTTGTGCTATTCGTCCCGAGTCGGCGGCTCATCTCTTACCAGACAAGGTTGGATTGAATAGCCACATACTTATTGCGGGAAATATTACCGAGGAGAGTCTGGGGAGGTTGAAGAGTTTGGTGAGGGCGCTAGACTAGCCGGTCTAATTCGGCAGGCTTCTTGGACGCTAAAAGCGGCACTCTGTGGACCGTTCATGGGAAGGCAGATTTGCGAATTCGCTCGTAGCTGTTCGTCCGAGTCCGCTCTAACGATAAGTCACTCATAACCAGCGCATGGCCAGATATACTCAGATACTTATTCCATGTTGTCAACCTTGAAGGAAACATTCGCATTAAGCGTAAGGGTTGTCTTGCCATATGTTTAGCAAAACTATGATGTTCCCCTTGCTCTCTAGTCAAAATCGTTGCACCTGCCTATCAGACAAAGAGCAGACCCTTAGAAGCACAGATGCAAAGCATTGCCCAAAGCAGTATTAGATGCGAGAACTGCGATGCTGAGCGACGCGTAATCTAGAACAATCGTTTGACGTTCAGAAAGTGAAGAAACATCTGCCCATTCAAGAGAAACAAAGAAGACATTGTTAGTCAACACAGCTTGGAAGGAGCCTTGAGGGCTTTGCAAGGCATATCGCGTGAACTGCCACAAACAAGGCTGTATATAGGTTCTTGGAGCTCCTGGGAGCTCCTGGGAGCTTTTGGTGGCGGTGCTGCAGCGGCACAGATCGTGAGACGAGTGCGCAAGCATCTCATCTGCGAGTGCGGCCAAGGAAGCTTATGTCGTTGCTGATTGAAGTGTGTATGCGCGTCTTTAGAGACCGTTCTTGATGGCTAGAGGATCAAAGTGTGATTGTGTTAGATGAAGGGAGGAGAACGTATGGAACAGTACACAGTTCGCAGGTGCAGTTTGCATGTTCTATAAATAGACTTGTTTGGGCTGGTAGGGGCCGTTTCGTCATTGGTCAGTCCGTGCGCCCTTCTCACAGCCTCGAAACGCGTTGCAGGGCCGTGATGCACGATATATACGCCCGCCAGTCT
>BLYF01000109.1:17767-167287 GCA_014905255.1 Herpotrichia juniperi
TACCCTTTCGCTTTTGACTTGCAGTATACACTCGATTTCAAGACTCAACATAGTAACATGCCATCATGCTAGACGAAGCGCTCCCCAGTGCGTCCTCTCTCCCTTACCCTCCTCACCTCCGCTAACTCCCCGCAGCCTTCTTCCTCAAGCCTGCCGGCGACAAGATCAAGCACCACGAGGCCTTCTACTATACCCAGCACCGCTCCGATCCCGAAGCCCGCTACTCCCTACATCACGTTGATCCTGCGTCCAATGACGCCCGTAACACATACGCAGCCGCCCTCTTCGACTCTCACTACCCCGACATCCTCTATGGTGAGGTACTCGCAAAGCCTGGATGGCAGCAGCCTACACTCTCGCAGGAGGAAATCAGGAAGAATGGAGGGGTACCTCCCCCGCCGCAGCCTATCTTTCCTACCGAGTTTGCGATACAGCTGTACAACCCCGATCAGCAGATTGTAGTGAGGCAGCAGACGACAAAGTGGAGCGGGACGGTGTCGTACGAGTTCAGTATGCCCATGACAACGTTTAGGACACCCAGTTCGTCGAGCCTTGATCGGAGTCAGAATGATCCTGGCGCCGATGCCGCGACGCCTAAGATCAACTTTGTGTGGAGGAAGGAAGGCCGTATTGGAAAAGACATGACGTGCTACCTGACTGGCAAGTCGACAGATGTAACCGGGAAGAAGGCGAAGAAGAACAAGGAGCCTGACATCGCTGTGGCGCTGTTCTCGGGCCTGAAAGAGATGACCATTATGGAGTCGAATCTATACCGGGTGGAGGTGGAGGATTACAAGGGTTTGGAGGTCGTGCTGCTACTTGGAGCAGCTGTAATCAGGGATCTGTTCTTCAGCAACACCAGAGAATCCTTCCACATCATCGACCCAAATACGCGGAAGAACAGCGGGGGACTGAGGGGCAGGAAAGGGTCGTCACCACTAGACCCACCCAGCATTACACCCCCGGTCATGACACCCCAGCCTCCACCATATCAGCCTACTCAACGCCCAATGCAGCCAGAGAAGAGACCTGCGCCAAACGCACTATACAACCAATCGTCGCCGAACTATTCCAAGCGCACATCCCTTCCACCCCTCCAAACCGGCAGCCAACCTGCCCAACGCCTCGATCCCCGCATACAGTGGGAGATCGACGCGGAAACCGAACGCCTTAAGGTCGAAGTTGAGAACGAAGCGCGAGAGTACCGACGCCAGGAAGCACTCAAACTTCGAGCACGAAAAAAGACAGAAGAAGAAGAAGCACGCAAAACACGTGCTTTCCTCGAACAGGAAGAACGTCAACGTCAGGCTTCCGATAAAGAACGACGGAGACGACAAACAGAAGTTGATCGCGAGACCGAACGGTTACGGAAACAGTACGGTGTCCAAGGACAGGGGGCGCCCACGCTTCTTCTTCCCAGCCAGCAACCCCAGCAGCAGCAACGGCATTCTGCACCTCTGATCCAGGGTGCATGGCAGACACAGCGGCCGGCAAATACGCCCATGCAACCTATGAGACCCGTAGCCCAGGGTCCATATCTGCAGCCTAGTGGGCATCGACCTGCGGCGAGTCAGAGTTCGTTCTTCAGTAATGGCTTGCCAAAGCCGGTAAAGGGGGAGCCTAAGATGAAGAAAAAGAGTTTCTGGGGACTGAGAAGTGTGAGTGAGGGCCAAAGTCCGAGTACGCTGAGGAAGAAGCAGAGTAGTATGTTTTAGATGATATCCATGGGCGTTTTGGTTAGGAAGGCATAGGGCATAGGTCTGGCATAGGTCTTGGGCGTTTTCACCCTTCATGACTTCAATTAAAAGCTTGAACATTAAGCAATTCTCACGAACATCCATACCTCCTTTGCACCAGGTTCTTCCTGTTCTTCAATTGTTTATACCAAACTTTCCACTCCTTGGCGCCAAGTTGAGCAAGTTATAACTTGCTCAACCATGCTAAGTTTTGATTGGCCGGGATGCTCCAGCTTCCCAAATATCACTCGCTTCTTTCCTCCGCTCAGCGCCACAATGCACTCATGCAGGGCTTTGAATGCTTCATTGGGGCACAAGCTGTTTGTACCCACTGCACCTGCCTGTTCTACAGCTTTGGGAGGGAAAAATAAGCGATTCGGGAAGGGTTCTGCAGTGCTCGGTACACACGGCGGGACGCAACATACAAGGTAGCTTTGAAGGAAGCTGTACTCGCTGCAATGCACTACCGAGGAATATAAAGAGCTTTGGAGCTGCCGATCCTTCCTAGACATCTTTTTCAGCATCGTCCTTAGCTTCTAAACTTTAATCACGTCCACCCCAATTTTAGAAGCAGACTTGCAAAGATGAAATTCACGAATCTTCTGAGTGTTGCCAGCCTTCTCGGCCTCAGTACAGCACATTTCCACGTCCTGTACCCGGAATGGCGCGCTGATTCTCTAACTACCAAGACCGCCTCTCAATGGCTCTTTCCCTGTAAGGTCTCCCCATAGATGCAAATTCAAACCACATGTGCCATCATCTCACTGCCTATCATTGTTTTATTCATCCCTGCTAACACCATATTAGGCGCCAATATCTCCGAAACAACAGACCTCTCGAACCGTACCCAATGGCCCGTAACCGGCGGCTCACTGTCCCTGCAAGTCTCGCATCCTTGGGCACTCACATACGTCAACTTGGGCATCGGCACAAATGTCTCCTCCTTCAACATCTCGCTCGTGAACGGCTTCAATCAGACCGGTAACGGTACATTCTGCCTCAAAGAGACGGGTAAAGCGGCGCTGGCTGCAGGGTTGGCAAAAGCGAATCTCTCAGCGGAAACACTGGAGGGGATGCAAGGCTCGCTTCAGATCATTCAAATCGCTAGCACCGGTGCCTCATTATTCAACGTATGTATAGCCCCTATAGGTGCTGATGTATATTTAGAACTTGGCTAACGATTCTCTGCTCAGTGCGCAGACATTACCTTCAACGCTACAGCCGCGCTACTTCCCGATGATCAGTGCAAGAACGGGACTGGGGTGGGGGGTGTCGGGATCCAGAATGTCGGCACCGAGACAGCAGCGTCGCCGAGTCCTTCGCCCACTAACGCGGCCTCAGTGTTGGCTCCTGGAATTGGAGGGCTTGCCGCCATTGTGGTTGCGGGTGCTTTTGCGATGCTATAAGGATGGTGAGGGTTGGTGGCAGAATAAAGATAAGGAACGAGGCAGGGAGAGGGTAGGAACGAGGGATGGGGTGAATATATACCAGCATATGATACCATGTGTATACTCCTATGAGAGATGAATACGAAATCACGAACCTTTTAAATTGACGTATTGAATTGTTGTGTTGTATAAACCACATGAACATGTACCAGCGAGGGAAGTTATTTGACTTGCAGGTGAGTTACGCCTTCACGAAAATGCAATATTCTGTATCTTGTAACCTTAAATATACGGCCAATGTTACCTCCGGCTGTATTTCCGTATCACGTGACTGGTGCATTCACGATAGCTGGACATGACAAACGTACTTGGCGCTTGCTCTACTGTTATTAACAAATTCTACGTATTGGTTCTGCTTGCCTTAATTCCATGCCATCAATCGGCTACAGTGATATCAATATAAGACACTCCATCTTCGAGATCTCCAGCCTCAGTATCCTCAATCCCAGAACTCGAACCTGTAGATGCCTTACTCAATCTATTGCTCCAGTTTCGAAAGTTCCTGAATCCTCTAACTGCAAGTGATAAAATGGCAAACGCTTGCACGTTTCGATCTTGCGCAACCTCACGGGAGGTTTCCGAGAACCCACCATTTTGCGCTTTTGTTGACATTGCATTTCCAGCTTATCTGTAGGTAGTTCTTTACGTTTCCTTAAAGCGAGAATCAAGTCATTTGCTTCTGGACCTAAGCTAGTATCCAGGAATAAGGATTCTGCTCCATCGTGTAATACTCACGAGCCGACTCCGGCACGATGATAGGCTGAGACTGTCTTCTACCATTAAGCCAGTCAAAAACTTCAGGACATGTTCTTGAAGGATCCGTCGATAATTCGGCCTTAAAACACAATAGGCTCCATCGGTGAGGCGGGCTACGATCTATCGAATTTAGAAACTTTGAGCTCAGTTTCGGCATAGATAGGGTTTTGGCGCCTAGGCTAGGCCCAGTAAGTTATAGATCAGCGTATAGACTGTGCTTTGTGCTTAGGTGCCCAAACTCTAACTAGTCTATACAAGAGTCAGCCTAGGGAATATTCATTGTTTTGCTTGAAAAGGCTTAGCAAGGCTGCTCGAATGATCTAGTGCAGGTCTATAGCTTATCTATACCGAACTCTGATTACGGCTCCTGCCTTCACCTCAATCACTCACCTAAAATATTCTACTTTGGGCCTAGGGTCTTTCTCTAAAGTTTATATTTACAGTGCTCTGAGTTTTAATTCAACATAAACCCCACGTACAACTCGACAATGAAGGTTAACTTAGATGGTGGGGATATGGCATCACAACGGAGGTGGGGAACAAGCGCCGAAAAACAGGAAGATATGGGCACGACAGGCAAGAAAAGTGAAGAAGGCTGGGGCTTGACATCTGTGGAGAGCAGTACTGGTGCGATTGGCAGAGATGAAGTACTCGACGATGTGACAGTGGCGGCAAGGGCTTCGGGGACCAAGTCCACGGAAAATTCAGAAGGTGGCTCACCAGCAAAAGCAGAGCTTGAACCGTATATCCTTCGCGCTCACGGTACCACCGACAAGATTTTCCACGCCAGCGTCGGCCACGATCCACCTATGCTTCGTAACGACCGATTAAACCGCATCATTCTCTACTCCGGTGGCTTCAATCCGCCCCATAAAGGACACTTGGAACTTGTTCGGAATGCCATGTTCAATAGCAGTGCTGATCTCAACATTGTTGCTTCCATACTTTGCCCACGAGACGACAAGTTCGTACACAGTAAAACCAACGTGGCCACTTCGCCTTACAAGTTCACAAAAGCACAGAGGGTGCGACTTCTCAAGAGTGAGCCGCGCAATTGGTTCTGGGTGTATGATCAAGACGATGATGATTGCCCTTATTTTCAGAGCAGGCTTCGCGATTATACCAAGATAGACGGTTTCGACGTGGAGTTCGTATCTTTGATAGGTCCAGACTACGTTTCCGTGCACCGAACACTCAACTATCAACCAAATGGATGCGATGAAGTCATTGTCAGTGATTCGAGCAGATCTGTGGACTTTTTGAAGAGGGTGTCTGGGGAGCTACAGTTCACGGATTTGACTGGGTACGCAAGCTGGAAGAAAGCGGATATTGAAAAGCAGTACCTGGCAGCCTTGATCAAGGAGAGGCCGGAGATCTTGTCTAGGGACATGAGAACTCTGCACACGGCCCAAGCGGTAGCGCTAATTATGCAGGGTATGTATAAACCAGTGAATCCGTTTTAATTGGCTCCAACACTAACACTCTTCCAGATCCTGACATCCTCGAAGCGAGGAAGCAGCTTTCTCTAGAGGACATGATCAATATCGGAGAGAAAAATTGGATCTGCCACCACCGAAAACATACGAAGAGATCGATCCGTTTTATTCCTCGAGAATTGACGCGTCAGGAGATCAGCTCCACTCAGGTCCGAGAGATTCTCACCAAGCACGCTCGAGACTACGGTATGCTCCTTAATAAGTTGAGACCGCTTGTTCTCAGCGTGAGACTGCTCCTGGAATTTGTTATGGAGATTGATTCTTTATTTCCGTTCTGAGACCTACCTTGAAACCTAATTTTCCACTAAAGGTTATGGCTTATACTCCCTCAACTCATTTCAGTGTATCTGAACACTTTACTAAAGGATTCCTTCTTCTCAGTCTTCGAATTCCTGTAACCTTCCCCTGCATTACAACTTTAATCTCAAATTATCAAGTCATTACAAGTCAATCAAGCTACCTTAATTCCGAAAGTTGTGAACAAAAGTTATTTTGTGAACGGGATTCTAATGTCTACTTCTCGTACGCGATCAAGGGTCCGCCAGTGAAGAACGACAAAACTTTGGTCAGATGACACAAGCCTGGAATGAGATACAGGATGCAATCTGTCCATAATTCGCAGTGATATTCTTCCGCGGTCAAGCATGCGCAGAGATGACTACAATCTCGGATGCTCCTTGTCCTTCTTCACAATCGCCGGATCCTTCTCCCCTACAAGCACACTCTTGTTCTTTTCCTGCGTACTAACCGCGACATCCAGCCCTGGATTACTCTCGAAGAAGTTGACTGGTTTGAGTCCCACCTTCATACTTTCACACGGCATAACTGGCCAATCCTCTATCCTTGGGTTGTGTGTAGATCCAAATGTATGCCACACTACAATATCATCGTTCCTCACACCCGCCTCCTCTGTGCTCTCCCTATTCTTGATCCATGAAGCAATGCCTTCCCCACCTAGTGATTGCATGGTGTGCATTCCGGACGCAAAAAGCTCTTCATCAGAGTACTTCGTCACCCACACAGCATGCATCCCAAACTCAGAACGCTTAGCGTGAAAAGAAGACGGGTGCGCGAGCAGCATCTGACTATAGTACGGCATCAACTTGAAACCTACCGGCGTCCCCGTCGTAGGGTTGACTTTCCCCTCGTTCACAATCTTGAAGACTCGATTCTTGCTGTGATCCAGATCGAGGCCCTGTTCCTTCTCTACGATCTTCGATTCCGTGACATAGCCCACGCCGAACTGGTTCGATGGACTTGGGAACGGCATCGGTACGGATTCTTCAACGACGAGAGAGTTCTTGTGACCATCCAGCGCGGGATCGATGCGTAGGCAGAAAAGGTGCTGATGGTATGGCGCGAGCACACCGGGTGCAACGACAGTACCAAAAGGAACGCTATCCCCTACATCGATCGGTGCAGTAGACAGGATTCCCGTCGCCCTTACTTCATAATGCATAGAAGCATCTTGACCGAAATAAAATATGAACACATACTCATAGTTGGTGACTGTGATGATAGTTTGCAGAACTAACACGCGCGAGCGAGTGACTACTCCGTTGCCGGTGCGGAAGTTTGTGTGTTTCCAGAGTATACCGTCATCTTGTTCGTGGCAGCATACTACGTTTGGTAGCTTCAAGGGGTCTCCAGAAGAGGTTACGTGCCAGGCATCGAAGTACTTAATATGACCTAGGCAGTCACAACCGAGCTTCAGATTGTTTGCGTTGAGGCCTGCGCCATCGTTTCCAAGATCAAAGGCGCCTTTTCTAGGGTAGGGAAAGCGGGGATCTCTAGTTAAAAGCTTTAGTATGGTAAACGTTAATAAATAGTCTGTAGATTGAGTTACCCATATGGAACAAACATCTCGGACAATGAGAGTCGATAGAAGAGACTGCGTCCATTATACCGCACATCATGTAGCGTCATACCCTCGCGATAGTTGAAGCCCAACCTCATTGTCCACTTTTCCCAAGTGATATGATTGCCCTCGATACTGAACGATGGTCCTTCAGGCTGAACAATGTGCAGCGGCTTCGTGGTCGTTCTCTGCTCATTCCCGAGCTCAGGATGATACTCGCTTGAAGAGTGAACCTTATTATGATTGTACTCCTTTCTTTCGGAATTAACTGACTCATCTTGTCCAGAAGGCAGACGGTAGATCTTTGTAACCTCAAGGGTTTCTGACACCTCAGCGACAATGTCAATCGGGTATGCATAGTAATTAGCATCTGCGTGGTCGGAAAGCCGCATGTAGAACCAGCACATTGTGATTCGGTCCTTCATATCATTCATCCCATCCGTAGCATATGTCCAAGGTTCCACGATGACCGTTGCCTCTTTTGGCAGCTTCAAGGCTTTGATCTCAGTCAGAACTTGGGCATCAGCTAGGCAGGCTTCTTCGACCTGTCTCATGTATGCGGTGTCGACATGTGAATGCCTTTCATGGAGGACCTCGTTTGAGATGACTCTTATGTTTTCGATACCTATATAAAGTTCATGAAATTCTTTCGAGATGTAGGCATGCACTTTCGCAATCCGTGGTGGGCGAGGGGCAATTCCATCCAGAAATTCGATGAGCTCCTTTTTTGGTGGCTCGGAGAGAGTGACGATGCGGAATAACGGTACCTCATTTCGGGAGATGTTGCGTACGAAACTTATAACCTACCCCCATGAGCATATAATCACAGAGAGATGTAGATATTACATACAACTGTGATCTCCTCGGGCGAAAGAGGATCGAGTGGATGGGGTCGAGATTCCATGTTTGTGATGTTGGTCCTGCAATGTAAGACTTTCCAAAGTCAATGAGTTATAGTTTGATGAGATCGATATACTTTGAAGCCTAAAAAGTATATACAATGTTGGGCAGTAGTTCCGTTATATACAACGTTGGGCAGTAGTTCCACCATGTACAACCGTGACGAGGTATACGGCTCTATGCGTATTTTTCATACTCTCGGATAGATATTCCGAAAGTCGGACAGGAAAGTCGCGCATCGGAGTGCTGTACTCTAATCGCTAAAGGTAGGAATAACCCGTAGTACATACACAAATCCCCAAAGGTAAAGAACAGTCGTGAAGACACGTCATCTCGCACCTTTGTACCTCCAAAGGAAAGACGCTCCATGATGGACCTTCCTTTAGGGGCGAAAAAGTCCCACACGAACTCCGCTTAGTATGAAGCGCAAATGCACAGAAGTGAGGAAACGATAATTGACTACAGAATAGTGGATGTTCCAAAGGTAAAGCTGGACGCACATTTCGACTGGCTCTTATCAAATCCGGTGTCAATCCATTGGGAGATCTTGATCGATTTATTTGCCAATGTTCCACTATTCGGCACTAACAAGCGTGAGTCAAAACTCCAGTAACTGACATCGGTGTTGACAAGAGGCATTGCCCTTTCAAGTACCGTCCAGACTAGATCATTCCAGCAGGATATTTAGAAATTTCGCGATCAATCTGAAGTTAGCATCGTGTGTTTGACTCCTCTCTCTTCTTTCTCCCTTTCACCATTTTCTTTCGCCGATCACGTCAGTTTCCTCAAAAAACCACGATTCGTTCAATCGAGGCGAACCCAAGTTTAGCTGATCTAGAAAGGGTTTGCACTTGAGTGTTGCGGTCCTCTACTTCCTGAAGTTTTTGCATCTAGAGTAGATATAGGTTCCTTGCACGCTCAACCATTCTCTTTGGGAAGCGACGTGAAGAGTTGTCAAGACTAGAGGAGTCAGTGTTGACACGCGTACCACAGTTCAAGTGCGATTTATCGTAGTTGTAGTTCGGGTACCGTACTTGAGATTAGTGATTCATCTTCGGTCATGGGGGCACAATAGTCCTGTCAACCACAAATTGCGTGGTTGTTGAGCAACTGAAAGCAATAGTACAGATCTACTTGAATAGTTATGCAAAGATAGCTTTACATGCAGTATGGCGCGGCGCGGCGCCCCGCCTTTTCAATAAATAAAAATAAAAAACTAGGTTTTGTGCAGGATGTCAGAGTTGTTAGGTGAATTAGAGACACTTCTGAAATTCAGAGAGCTCGACTCGAATCTACGCGGAAGACATACGGCTGAAGTGGGGTAGCTCCCTCCATCTCAACCTCGGCCCAATCACGCTTACACTACAAATCCTCGACTACATATCATCTTCATTCATCAATCCGATTTTCATTTTATTTCGTCACAACTTGTTGCACATAATTCGAAGTTATGGCACCTCAAAACAACAACCCCGTCTACGTGCTCGGTGTGGGCCTCACCAAGTTCATCAAACCACGCGCGCAGCGTGCATACCCCGAGATGGGCTACGAGGCAGGGGTAAAAGCGATGCTGGACGCACAAATCAATTATGATGATGTTGAGACCGGAGTAGCATGCTACTGTTATGGCGATACTACGAGCGGACAGAGGATCTTCTACCAGTTTGGCATGTCATCGTAAGACTAAACTTTCAAGCGAACTATGGAAAGAGGGAGACTGACTCCGGATCAGAATCCCGATCTATAACACAAACAACGCGTGCGCAACAGGATCTACAGGCCTCCATCTCGCACGCACCCTCATCAAAAATGGCGCCATCGACTGCGCGCTCGTAATCGGCTTCGAGCAAATGCAACCCGGCTCCATCAAGTCCGTCTGGAGCGACCGACCATCTCCCATGGGCCTCTCTATGCGTATGATGGCCGACACGCGAGGCATCGACAAATCACCTCCAAATGCCCAGTACTTTGCCAACGCAGGGAAAGAGTATATGGAGAAGTACGGCGCCGAAGCGCGTGATTTCGCGGAGATCGCGAGAATCAGTCACGAGCATAGTCAGCGGAATCCGTATGCGCAGTTCAGGCAAGAGTACACCTTAAAGGAGATTGAGGAGGCGCCGATGATCCATTATCCGCTCACTAAGCTTCAATGCTCGCCTACGTCTGACGGAGCGGGTGCGGCGGTCATTGTGTCCCAGAAGTTCTTGGATGCGCGGCCGCATCTAAAGTCTCAGGCAATTTTGATGGCTGGCCAAACACTATTCACGGACTCGCCACAGCTTTACTCCAAATCATCCATGGATCTTGTGGGCTATGATATGACCCGCCGTGCGGCACAAGCTGCTTTTAAAGAAGCGAACGTTTCGCCTCAGGATATCAAAGTTTGCGAACTGCACGATTGTTTCTCCGCAAATGAGCTGATTCTTCTCGATGGCCTGGGTTTCAGTGAGCCTGGGAAGGCGCACGAGATGGTTCGAAACGGTGATATCACGTATGGTGGCAAAGGCCCAATCGTGAACCCTTCAGGGGGCTTGATTAGCAAAGGACATCCACTCGGTGCGACGGGTCTTGCACAGTGTGCGGAGCTGACTTGGCAGTTGAGGGGATGGGCAAACAATCGGTTGGCAGAAGGTGCGGATGTAGCGTTGCAACACAATTTGGGATTGGGAGGTGCGGTGGTCGTCACAATTTACAAGCGGGCTGATGGCGCGAAGAACCCGAAGTTGAGTGACGAGGAGGTGAAGAAAGTGAGTCAGTTTGATTACAACCCGGCTGTGGAGGCGAGGTACGTGACTAAGGAGGATGGAGAGAAGGTTAGGAGTAAAACTGTAAGAAGTGATTATGCGATGGGGGATACTCAGGAGAAGATCCAGAGCAGATTATAGAGAGCTTTTTTTGAGTGGATGGGTGGATGGGTGGATGGGTGGATGTAAAATGTATATCTACTGAAATTCAGTATCCCTGAAGTACCGCAACACTTAATTTGGTGTGAAGATGGAACGACCAAATCTCTCTTTCCTAGTCCGCCTCAATCCCCTTCATGATACCTAAAAGGCTTTGGATTTCCGCATTGACTATCCTCCGCACAGATATCATCTGCTTGAGATGCGGCAATACAATCGAATGAACAGCATCCATACCCAGCAACCGAGCTATATATGAAATAAGGCACAACTAGACATTATTATCCTAGAGTGGCCTACTTCCAGTTCGGTCACGCCCATAGCGAGTACGGTCCCCACTCATTAGACACACGGAACCAAGTTACTGCCTGATAAATTTATAACTAAACTCAAGAAATAAACCTAAGTAAAGCACCTAATTCCCAAGGTGGTCTGAATCACGTCTATTCCTATCCAGGTCGTACAACGTAGGAAGAACAATCGAGACTTACAGGGGAGTAGACATAATCGCAGCAATTCGGTTGCCCTAACTCACAACCATGTAGTTGGCTAATGGATAGCCTTTACACATAAGTATATAAAGATTAATAGGCACGCACTCTAAGTCTATGTTAGTTTCAATATCTCGATTGAATAAAGAACTTGTCAATACATTTTATTTTGTTAGAACAGATTTGAATGATCTGGATTATTACTAGGGAGAAGCAGAAGTTTACAGTTTGCCGCAATTATGCCAGGGCCGTACTCGTTAGGTATTTCTAGCAAGTTAAGCAAAGTGAGTGCTGCGACCATCTCGTTTTTCGCAAGTGAACAATAAAAACCCAGAGTACCTGTATTGCAATGTGCAATCGCCATAGGGTCGAAAAGTCCAAGTAAGAAGAGGGATTATGGAGGATGGGAAGAATCATCATGTTTGGTGTCCAAGCAATAGCATGGAGCGGTAATTGAAAAGAATATGAGACGCATTAAATACGGAAAATACAGAGCGTCAAGAACTATGATGATCTTTCTAAGATGTTTCTTTAGTGTAGGATGTGATGTGTGGTCAAAAGGATTATACTGGTGGGCGCGTGACGAATATGCAGACAAACGTGGCCATGCAGGAGACACTTGTTGATTAATGATGAAAAAATCGCTTATTGATAATCGAACGATGCCTATCAGTAGTCCCCATACGTAGGTGGAAGGAGGATTAGTGTGCCAACCTTGTCCAACAACGAATTCGTAGACAATTTCTTATAGTATTATAGAACATTGATCATCAGACTATACCGCATTTATTGTCTACTCGGTTGGCCTATCTACCTCAAAAAATGGATTCTGGAGATGTTTCCAGAGCGAATAACACGTCCAATGACTAATCCCGCACCTCATGCCTTCCGCAATTGAACGTAATCCTGGTTTTTCACAATCTTGCCATTGTCATCCCACCACATCAGCTTACACCAGGTCAGCCTCTTCAAAGGAGATTTATCCTTTATCAGCTTCCTACCTGTCTCTTGCGACGTCACCGGTCTACAAGTCAGCTACCACTCCTAAGCCGTAAAGTTCTTATGGCCATGAATTGAAGGTGTCTCGATCTTACGATCTTGGAAGCTATTTAAGGTGTGATGAAGAACCTCTTTAACTTCTTTGTGGCCCATATCTTCACGTCCATTACCTAGAATAGTAACTTAGGCCTTGCGTAGTGCTCTGCCATATTGAAAAGATCGACATACTAAAGTCGGCGTATAAAAAGTCTTCGGAATGACAGAAATCGATCAGGGCTTCAGTGTTGACGACCTTATAAACTTTGATGCACTCATTCAAGCGCTCAAAAAGACGGGAATTATGTGTATAGGATGCTAGAGGTCAAAGCTGGGGCACTGATCTTGATGAATGGCAACCTGATGCATAGGAGCGACGCAAGTAATAGCTCGGAGAACAGGGTTGCCTTTAGCTTCGGCGTTGTGGAGACTAGGTTGGAATAGTTGTCGGACAATTATCTTCGCCCGCCTGGTAGAGATACAGAGTTTGAAAAGCTCGAGGCTCACTTAGAAAACGTACGCAACAGCAGGTTGTCAAACTGATAGAGCACTAAAGACTTAGCGATAGCCATATCATTCAATTATCGCGCGGCTATAGATTATGGCTGAGATGATCATTGATAACCTTTACTTTCAACCTGTCTCTTCTGGCCTAGGACGACTACTTTTGCTGGGTTGGTCCAAAGATTCTTCACAGAACCCTTTGATATTCTTCTGACGTCTTACCATTGTTTCCTTTCCCCCCAAATAACTTCTGCAGAGGAACTGAGAAGCAGTTGCTCATGGACAACTAGCTTATACTCGTCCATTAGTCTAGCATATGCGAATGAGAGTCTGTCATCCGGTGGGAGAGCTTACATCAGTTTGATAGAAATGTATCATTATCGAACTGCTTGTTTTACCTGACCGAGTCTGAATACCCTCGGTTGTGCTTAGGCACTGTTACTATTCTTGATTACTGAACGCGAAACCGCAATCACCAACGCCCCCAACCACCTTGATTACAAGGTAAAGCAAATGGTAACGGACCCGACCGGAAATTTGATTACTCAAAATCTAGGGAACGAAAATTAGCTGATTATCTTTTAATGATGCTGATGCAAATGGCATATAGAAACTTGCTCTGTCTTGTATTATGGGCCGCAATTCAACGCATTCAGGCAGCATGCTTCCTCACTGGAGCTCAACACTCGCAGGTCTATGGGCATTCGCCACACTCAGTAAAATTTCTATTCCCATCACATGCGTACAGTCTATCTAATATAACTAGTCTTTCTTTCCCATCTCACATCCGCGCACTCCATCCCCAACAATGGCCCATCAGGCGAACAAATATTCATAACCAACAATAACATAACCCTTCACTACACTAAGTACGGAAGTGGTCCCTACCTAATCTTCCAACACGGTTTCCCCGACAACTCGCAAACCTTCAACGACTTCCAGATACCTTTATTCGCTTCATCCTATACAGTCCTCACCCCCACCCTCCGTGGATATAAACCTAGCTCCATCCCTCCAAATGTTGAAGACTACGCAGCGGAGTACTTCGTGTCCGATCTTCTCGCTATCCTCGACCATGAAAAGGTGGACAAGGTCACATTGGCAGGGCACGATATCGGCGGCGCGGTAGTCCAGTATTTCGCGCTTTACCACACCGACCGTATCGAAGCGCTGATCATGATGAACACGCCCGTCATACCCGTCTTCCTCCCGCTCATAGAATTCGATAGAGAAGAGCAGGAGTATGCCAAATATACGATCCCATACTTCTCCTACCAACCCGGACAACCAAAGAACATATCAACGCTCGTCCAACATATCCGCAACACTACATACAGAGCTGAGATCGCGGAGTACCTGCGCGAGACTCCGATCGACGGGATGCTACATTTCTACTCCCTTAACTACCCTGGTCCTCCTTACGGGCAAAACCTCAGCGCTACTGGTTTTATCCAAAAAGTGCCTAGTCTACTCATCTGGGGCGATGAGGACCCATATTTTTCGCCAAAATTCCTTGACGGGCTGCAGAGCTGGTTTGAGAAGGGGATTAGATTGGTGACGGTACCAGGGGCAGGGCATTGGGTTCATAGGGATGCTTGGAAGAGAGTCAATACAGAGATAAAGAGTTTTTTGGGGGTTGTTGGGGAAGTCGAAGTTGATGGATAAGTTGCAAGGCACAGGACATTGACTACATCAGGTTTCTCACAGTGCGAACATGATATAAATGAACAATGGATGGATGTAAACGTTGTTTATACATTGAAGATAATGTGGCTCTGCCAGAAGGTGTCTAAAGAAGAAAAAGGATATATACAAGAAGGTTCCGCCGCTTTACATCGTGTTACTCGTCATTGCGTTTAGTAAGAGTCTAAAAAGCTGGCCCTCTCCCACGTCCTCTCCCCGCCATCCACCGAATCTGACACAATTGGGACCCTCGCCTCCCTCTTTGCCATCATTGCCCGCCTCATTTTCTGTCCAAAAGCATGACTGACTTTCGCCTTTGTAGGCGTAGGCACTGCTGCAGCCTTAGCCTGGCCAGCAATACACTGGTGATAGTAGTCGTTCTGCTTCTGGCATGTAGTGCCAGTGGCGCACTGTGTATTTCCGCTCCAGTTTTTGCCTCCACATTGTCCGTAAAGGGCTACGGAGCTGGCTGTGGGAGCAGGGGTTGCCGATGAGATGGGGGATGGGGCGGTGCCTGAGGAAATAGGAGTGGCAAGACCGGTGCCACTTGGCGCCGATGAAGCAGCAGCTGATGACACTGGAGATGCAACGCCGGTTCCGCTCGGTACAGCGGCGCTTGTGCCAGTAGCCTGGGCAATGGCGGAACTAGTTGCAATAGGCACGGTTGTGCTCGTTGGAGCGGTGTTGTTCGACGCTGTTCCTAGAGCCAGAATCTTCGCTGCGGCTGCCTCAGCAGCCACCATGACGATGGCCTGTGTGTTTCCGGTAGGCAGATCGGGGTGCATAGAGGCGTCCACTACGAAGAGATTGTCCGTGCCATAGACCTTGGTATCCGTGTCGACAACGACGCCGGCATCACCCTTAGTACCCATCTTCGCGGTTCCGACATAGTGGGCTCCAGTAATAAAGTTCTTGATCAGATCAGCACCAGTGACATTGGCGCCTGTGACATCGCCGGCAGACAGGAAGGTAAGAGTAGAGTTAGGCTGACGGGTCATAGCGAGGAGGCGGTCCATGAAGATAGTCGCGGCCTCAATGTCGTCGTCAGTCTTCATCCAGGGATCAGATGTAAGCTCGGTAGCTCCGTCGGCAGTTATGCCGAGGCTACCAACGGAGGTCACGCCGTGGGTGAGGTAGATCTTCATCTGAACAGTGTTGTTGGCAGGGCCATTGCAGGTTCCCTGGATAAAAACCTCGTTGCCCGAGGTGGTGTTCACGGAGGTCCAGAAGCTGAGGCGTTGGCCAGACTGCGCGAGGACACCTGAGCCTTGAGCAAAGAGATCGATGGAGGTATCATTGGGGCTGGTAAACTGAGTGGTGGCCAGGGCCGGAAGGGCGACTTTGGTGGTAAATTTCAATGTGAAGATGGGGTGGTCCTTGATCTCGGTGCCGACAGGGAGTTCGATCCAGTCTGCCTCGTCAGGGAGCGTGACACTAGTAGTTCCAGCGGCAACAATGTTGAGTTGCTCTTTTGGTCCGATGCCAGAGTTGAAGAGGATTCGGGGAGTCGACATGGAACCGGCGGACAGGATCACGCGGCCTCTGGCGTTCACGTTGTAAATGACTCGGGCACCGTCGCTAGTCTCTGTCTCGACACCTGTGATGGTCGAGCCGGTGCGAATAGCACGAATAACTTTGGTGTTGAGCTCCAGTTTGAAGTTGGACTTCGCTTGAGCGAGGGGAAGGTAGGTACGAACAGGACCGCTGCGCAGACCATTCGCTGTGACACTCCAGGGAGGGTAGCTGAAGGCATCGTGCTTGTCGTTTGGTTTCTCAATAGCATCAGTGTGCGACCATCCGTTGCCTACGAGGAACTTGGAGATGACCTCGTAAGCCTGGTTGTTATAGCGGACGCCATCTACTGAGCCAGAGGTCTGACCAGGATTGCGTTCGTAGAGACGGTCAGCGGCAGCTGCAACGTCGGCCCACTTCCAGCCTGCGGGCCATTTGGCGTCGAAGTCTCTCTCTTGGGGTCGGACGAACATCATGGCGTTGACCATAGTACCTCCACCAAGCAGGCAACCAGCCTGATCAGCAGTATCTGTGCAGTAGGCCGGTTTGCCGACAGTCGACAGATAGTAATCAACACCAGGCACATCGTACATGGTCACCGAGCTGTTCCAAGGGAGTGTGTCGGTGTTTCCGGTAGAAGCCAGCGACGCGCCACCGCCTTCGAGTAGGAGAACTGAAGCACCGCTTTCGACAAGCCTCTGGGCTACGATAATTCCAGCGGGACCTGCACCAGCAACAATGTAATCGTAGGTAGAGTTGGATATTGTAGCAGTGGTGTTACCAATTGGGGTAGTGGGGGTGGTGGAGTTACCACCATCAACTGGGGTGGTGGTGTTTGAAGCCACGGCCATGGCAGCCCAGGTAGCGTATTTCGCGCTCTTAGCATCGGCTACGGTCATGCCAAAAGCACCAAATCCAGCGGTGTGGTACGTGAGAGTGGAAGATGCAACGGCAGGGGTAGTGAGCACGTCCGTGGACAACGCCCAGCCAAGCACATTGGAGGTGTCAGAAAGATCAAGGCCATTCTCACCTAGGCAATTGGAGCACAGGAAAGTATATGAGAACGCTGTTTCGTTGACGTAAGTACCAGATGGAATGGGTGTCTGGGTGAAATCTCCAGTTACGACTGCCGGTGAAGTGTAACCGCTAGATAGATTATCAGCATCTCTCAAAAGGCCTGTACTAGGCGAACACGAACCTAGTTTTCCTGAACGATGATACAATTTCACCGTTGTTGGGCCAGGCTACAACATGGAGGTTGCCAGCCATGGACGATCCCATAGACACACCAGCCCATCCCCCAATGGGTGCCTTAATCTGTCCGATGAAGTCGGTGGTCGGGTTCTCGGGGAGTGCAATACCAAAGCTGTAGCCAGTGGTGTGTTGGTATGTATTGAATGTGATTCCGGTATCCGCATCGGTGTAAGGAGAGGCGGTTAGTTGAGCAGTTACCCTCATCGCCAGTAAGACGGAGGAAAGAAAGAATGATCGTGACATTGTGAGTGTGTGAAAGAATGTGATGGCACGGCCAAGTTGAAAGAATCAGTGTGAAAAAATGAGACTGCCGTCAAGGCAAAAAAAGAATGGATACTCGAAAAGAGTGAAGAGAAAGCTGCAAGCTGCTGCAAGCTGCTGATAGAGAAGTAAATTATCCTCAGCAGGCCAGCGTCTACTTTGTATACTTAGGAGCTGTTCGAACATTGTGGGCCCAGCAGCCCTCAATCTTACGAGTCTTCTCCGATAGCAGGGGAGCGATGCTTTCGGTAGCTGCAGTCGGACATAGACGCCCAGATGGTAGCATTAATGCGGTCGGGCCCGCTCGCCTGGTCTCTGACAGAGACTCCACCGTCAAAGCCTGCCCGCCAAGGTGGTAAATAGATGAACTGACGACGCAAGCAAAAAGCTTGACCGATTGTCATCAGATTGCGGTGGTTGTGACAGGG
Source organism: Herpotrichia juniperi (assembly GCA_014905255.1). Lineage (NCBI taxonomy): Eukaryota > Fungi > Ascomycota > Dothideomycetes > Pleosporales > Melanommataceae > Herpotrichia > Herpotrichia juniperi. Next base: position 36,033 of record BLYF01000109.1, read on the forward strand.
CAGGTCGAGTGGGTCTTGTTTGTTTCGAGGAGATTTAGCTTGTTTCTGACGTTCTAGCTCTAAGCACTATGGCCGGCGTTTGAAACGGCCCGTGAGAAGCATCATGGAACGAAACTCCGATATTCAAGCGAATGAGAAGGCATAAGAAACAAACCTGTCGTGTGGGAACGCAATTACCTGTAACGATGGATATCGCAGCTTCGTACAGCCACTCCGGTGGAGACCGTCAACTTCGCTTCGCTCATATTGAGCTGGACTGTCGCGCAAGCAGGACTTGACGAAACCAAACAACGGCATACTTCTTTAATCATTAAGAGTACAGCAAAAACGTGAGCGCGACCGAGGAATTCGGACTTCGTAAGGAGAATGTCGTACAGCCGTTTAGATCAGTCGACCAACTGATATTCTGGTATGAAAGAGATGGACTGCGATAACCGCTCTATGAAGAGAGATGGGAAGAAGCACGGGCCAGCGGAACCGTTCCGTCTCACGTAGGACCTCTCCACCTTCACGGTTTCAACCTCCACAGCCCACAAACGTTTAATATCAACAATTTGTAGACTGTTGTATCCCTTTGCTTCCACGCACCTACTTTTCGTTCCCTCGTTGAAGAGATAATATGGTAACCTAGAACGCCAAAGTCGCCATGACTCTGCCATCCCGTTCAGATGCATATGAACAAATCCGCGGCTTAGATTAGATCTCGAAGAGAACTGTACATTGGTCTGCTATGCTGCAATATGGAAGAAGCACCCTATGTTGTACCATCTATCTCGCAGTCAAATTCACGATCTGGTCATGATCGCAATGTCTGTCCCGCCTACCACTGGATGTGAAACGTCCATATGGCCATGCAAGATCTTGTCCTCCGACACAAGGACACTGGTTTTTCCCTCTTCGACTTCTAGCACGTATTCGACCAGGTATTGATGATATATGGCCCGGAACTTCCAATCAGGTCTCGAGCAAGTGCAATCTACCAAAACCTGAAAGCGAGCACAAGTCTATGCTGCCAACTTGCTGCCAACTGTTCGAGGGCCGAGTCTGATATCCACGAACGATAAGAACTGGAGATTCTCAAGAATACCACTCAATCATGGATATAGTACGAAAAATATGATGGACCGTGTCCCCACTGTTGATGCTCTATATGTGTTTGTGACGAGCTACAGGTAGATGTAACACAAATGTCTTCTCTCCGAAAAACCTCACGATTCGATCGCTATGAATATTATAACCAAGGGGATTTTGTAGGCTCTTGGTCGCATTTACAACTGAGGAGCTGCAAACTGCAGTGGCAAGAATTGCTGATCTAAATCATCAATGTTTGCCACATCCTCTCGCACTCTCCCTCAGCACAACACTTGCCTAGCACTCAATTTAGGACCGTGACATTCTATCAAACCCCATTCGACCATTTATGCAGTCGTACCATGGTCACATCATGGAGGCCTTCATCCGAAAAGATATCAAAACAGCGATTCTCGGAGACGAAGCAAGCAGCTGCGGCCTCTGATGCAAATCAACCTACCCGGGCAGTATCCGACGTCCTACAACTCTCAGAAGCAATTCAGTCACTCACCCATCGATAACGCTCAACTAGGTGAGCATTTTGCACGCATAGCAACAAACCAAATCCGCCTATTCATCTTTACCAAAAGGTTTCTACTTCAAGCAGTATCGTCTATGTATATCACTATCTCTCCAAGCACCCCAACGTCGTCTCAAGACTGCAGCAAGATCATAGCGCCATCTCTAGCACCAATCTCAATGCCGCAGCCTCCTCAAAAAAGATCCAGCACTGTTAACCAAATGTCAATACACGCCATTAACTATCAAAAGACGCCCCAACTATAGCCTCCAACAAACTCACTGCATCAAGAACCTACTACGGTATCAATAACCGATCGAATAAAGAACGTGCGTCCTACCGTGTCTATGCGCAACGAGCATGCACGACATCATGCACGAACATCTCGCAGCATCTCAGCCCACCATCCACGTGCAGCCTCCAAATCCTCCATGAGTCATCCTCGCACACTCACGCCGTTGTCATGATCTTCACCGGTTGAATGTTTCGGTCTTCGTATTGATGCGCGATTCAGCCCTAGCTGAGCGCCACATGCGCGCGTCTTGCTCTTGTGTAGCGAAGCTGAATGCGGGAATTATTCGGAGCGCAAAGAGTTGTGGCAGTGTGGTATTCGGTCTGCTGGCTTCGTGTATGCTGTGTAGTGGGGATGGAGTGGGTTGGGTTGGGTGCGCTGGCGAGGCTGCGTGCAGTTTGGGGCGGAGGCCGAGTGTTGTTTGCCATTGGAGCGGAGGAAGGGAATCGTGTCGGAGCTTATTTTGCTTGTTGGAACCAATGCGATATGGTGAAATAAAGTGGCAGTGTTATGTGGATTGCTCTGTGTTGCTGTACATGTGATGGTCATTGTGCAAGAATGTGGCGCCTACTCATGAATCTAGTCCTTGTTCTACTCTTCGGGTAACTCTCTCAACTGCGCAGCATAAGTGACCTTTGGATACATGTTATGTCTTGCAGACCGGTGAAGAGGCAATGTACACGTCCAGCTGGCGAATGCAAAGGTACCAAGTGACTGCTAACCATTCTTTACTTTCTGGTCGAAATTCATACTGGTCCTCATGGACAATATCTCTGGTGCGACAATAATGTTAGGAAATAAGGAAACCCCCCAAGAGCGCTTAGCACACAACAATACGACGAACAATTTCTACTGCTTTTAAGTAAATAATTAAGGAAGACAGAAAAGAAGGCGCGGGATAAATATCTATAAATACGAAGTGTTGTTTGCTCGCAGTAGAGTATAATGTTCCAAGGGCTTATTTCCTGACATTTCTGTCGCACTAGAGAATATACCCGATGTCACATTTAGGTCAAGTGAACGGCAAAATGCATGAATTTGTGAATGTTCATATCGATAAAGACTAGCAGACTGTTACACATATTCAGTCATAGCAAGTGGCCCAAAGGCTATGGGCAAAAGTTGTCAAAAAAATAATTGCATCTCCATGTTTTGGTATCTTAAGTAAAGCACTAACCCTATCCAAAGTATGCGCCCAAGCGTTCTCCCAAAAATCTAATCCCAATACCCATTACTAGGCCGCTGATGTTAAACCCAAATTACAAATAATATCCTTTGTTGGTTGCAGTTGTGTACACTGTATCAAAGTGCTGTGTCTAAGCACGGTCCATCATCTCGTCACCGCTGTTCTCGCTGATGCTCTTGTTGTTCCTCTTCGACTTCTTTCCGATAGTGTTGCTCATCGCAGGGAAACAGATACCAGGATGGCAGACTGTTAAGACCAAGACGGCAATGACGATCATTACACCCTCAAGGACAATGAACTCGGCCTCATTGCGCATAAGATCGCTTCCCCATCCACCGGTGAGCTCAGGAATACGGTAAATGCATCGGATGAAGATGCCCATGTATGCGATGAAGATGGCAAGGCAGAAAGCACGGAACTTCTTGTCGTTGAGGAGCGCGAGAGATTCAGGGGCCAGGTCGGCTTTGTGGCGGTGGCTACGGATGGCGTAGTCGGCGACGCAGGCAGCGAAGATGGCGAGAACGACGACTTGCATGACTACACCTGCAATCATGAGGTTGGTACCAACGTCCAGCATCGAGGAACCATCGTCGGCGGTTGCGGCGATGCCACCACCAGCTCCCTGTAGGACAAGCGAGAAGATGTCGCCAGTGATGAAGATGTATGTGTACCAAGCGGGTCTCAGTCGTGACCACCTCTCACCAAAGTTGAGAACGATGTGCTTGAGTGTGAGATAGATACCGCCAGAGATGAAGGCAGGGCAGATAATAAGACAGCAGATCTGGATCTGGAAGCCGAGTTCATCGAAGACGTCGTTGTAGAGCATGATTCGACCAATGTAGCCAATCATCTCTCCTAAGCAGCCGAAACCAAGGGCGATCTAATATCTTGGTTAGGGTTCGCTCTCTCAAGACAGATGCATCTAGTGATCTTACCATGTAGGTCCATGTTTTGTACCTGAAGCCGAGGCCAAGTTGGATGAGCAGACAGAGGCCGAAGAAGGCAGCAAAGAATGCGTTGGCTCCGATGCTAGGTCTGTAACCGTAAAGAGTTCCATCGAGAGTACATTCGCCAGTGCCATCTGGGGCAGGACCGAGAGCTAGGCAAGAATCAGGGTTGAAATTATCGCGGGGCATGGTGTTGAGTGAGAAGCTGGAGTTGCGGAGGAAACGCGGAGTGGCGGACGAAAGTTGACGGAACTAAGAAAAGGTGGAGCTGCAAAAATAAGGCTGGTGAGGATTATCAAGGGAAGAAAACAAAAGAGAAGAGAAGATTAGAAGATGGTTGGTGGTTGGTCTGTTGACTGGAGTTGTGCTGTAGTGATGATGATGATGGTAAGGGTGGACCAGGCCTGAGCCTTATATCATCCGCAGGTCCTTGCGGTTTGCACCACAAATGAGTCGAAGGATTCAATTTTTAGCTCCCACATGGCGCTGCAAGCGTCCGCTGGCTTGTTCGTGTGAGCGTTGTGTCGGAGGGACTCAAACTTCCGAATTCGGACCATCTCGCGAGGGCATAGCGTCGCGTCTGCCCTGCCCTGCCCTGTGGAAAAGCTTAGCAGGCAGCCCACGCGGGATTCGCAACCTCTTCTCAAAGCGGCCTTAGGCGGGTTCCATTGGTGAGTTGTGTGGCGCTCTAGCTGGACTATGATTGGGGCATGATGCGTCGTGGAACTGAGGCGGAGCAGCGCTGAAGGGAAAGGCTGGACGGGAGATGAAGCGCCTTGCCGTTGACCGTCAAGCGAAGGGCGGAGCGGAATTCTGTTACACCGTGAGCCGCCTTCGAATGCGAAGATCGCATTGCTGAGCCAATCGCATCTTCCTATCCAGGGGCCCGTTCATATCGTATCGCATCATCCACCGGGATTGCTCTTTAGTACTGCCATCCTTGGCGACATCTTCCCTTAGGAAAGACGGTGTCGCTTGCGTTGGGCTTCGACCGCGCCGAGCAGTTTGACGTGGCCTGAGGCTGGTAGGCGGTTCGACGTCGTGGTTTTTTTTTGCGTGCGACGCGCTTATACCCCAATCTGGAGCTTTGCGCGAAAACCTTCAAGTATTGACGTCTACGACCCGGACTTTACTTGCTAGATTCGCGCGTCGACTGATTGTTTCTCGTATTGTTTATTATTCTCCCATTACGCATCATAGTGCCATGCAAGTTCGCAGTTCTTTCGTCGCCCATGCATGCCCTTTCCTGCTCCTGCATGTAAGAAGAAGGACTCGCGATGAGTGGCTTGGGTAAGCCCTTGCTGCTAATCACAATAGCCACTTTTACCGAAGCTGCCAGCCTATCGCCATCTCCACGTTCGCAGCCAAACATCATCTAACTTACGTGCGTAGCTATCTACCAAGGACTCCGCAGAATGGCGTCTTTCTGCTCATCGACCCTTCCTGATCGAGAGTGATGGTGCGAGAGCCACCAACACTCCACGTCTCACGAGTATCAACATCAACGGCACCCGCTTTGTTCGTCTGCTCATCATGCATACTGTTTGGGATCACTTCTCATCTATCAACGTTAGCCGTCCATGTCGCTCTTTCTAAACATAAACGCACGAGGGATTGAGACCCAGCAGCCATTCACTCCAGCACGGAAACCCAGAACTAAGGATAGCGATAGCTAACCCCGTGCCGATCGATGATGGCCCAGCAATCCGGACGAATCTTGACTGCTCAATGTTTGAGCCCCATTCCTCGACGAGCCACCTTCTGGCCTAATTACATTCGAAGTAGTCCCCCAGATGCCATCATGGAAGTACGCTCTTATCCACGCGCGAGTCGTTCTATAATCCCTTTAATGCCCGCTCAACTTTAAAGGAGAGAAGTCCATCGAGATAAATACGCTTCGTTGCATTTTCTTAGATTGCATCCTTGGTCTTCGCAGCACGACATCGGGTAACTCCAATCAATACGGCAGATAGCTATCAAACTCACTCAGAGCCGTACAGATGTATATCTGATGTCAAATTCACAAAAAAGAGGACAAAACTAGTGAGTCTAATGCACTTGGGCTGCCGAATCTTTCATTAACATTAGCAATTCAGTGCTCACAATGTGCAACACTATCTTGCCTTGGGAGGGAGTCAAGGAGATGCTCCATTACCTCACAGTCTCTACGACATGCAACTTCCTCAGCCCTAAGCTCCAGCACTTTCCACCGCAGTTCGTTGATTTACAAAGCATTGGGGGGTTGGTCACTGCAGACCCTTGATTTAAACAATAGTCATCTTGACAACCCTGGCAACCCCTTTCCACAAAACGGCAACAACATCTGACCTCAATCATGGAGAATTCTTCGCCCCGAGAGAGCTAGAGATGATGTTGCTGAAGGTTGAAGCGAGAGTATTCTGCAGTAATGGACTCCTCGCTGACGCCAACAAGCAGCCACACGCAGCTCATGCAGCTACATCTCTTCCTCAGAAGCGATGCATCCATACTCGAAGCTCGAGAAGGCGTGTTAACAGCGCATACCCTATCTAGAAGTATCGCATTTTCCCCACACGCTAATGCACTCCAGCTCTCAGTTTTTGCTGACGTTCGCCGCCAGGCACCTTTCTCTGCCCAAGCTTTGGTATCGATACCAAAGCACTACCCATCAAACAACAGAACCATTGCCGTAGCGTAGTCCTCCATGTCCCAACTAAGAAACAATTGAGTCGGACAAAATATAGGCCGGCGCGGTGCGATAGCGCTCCGTGCTCCGAGAATAATCCACTTGTTCGGAAGTTATCGGGATTCGTGGAAGTTGTATGGCGTACCGTGCTTATTGGGTCCTGGAAACGATATGCATACGCGTGCTGCGTATTCTATCCGGTGCTGCATATTCTATCCGAGAAAATATTTGCTGAAGGATGCAAATGAGAGGGTATAGCAACTATGCTGACGTTGAGTTCGAACTTGTCAGCGTGACGGCGTTTGGCCGCAGCCTGCACAAAAAGGAAGCAACGACGCGTTTATTCGGCGGATAGAAAACGCACCATGCTATCAACCCAACGCAGGTACTGCAGAGAAAAAGTGTCAAAATTGAAAGATTGTTCATTGCTCGAGTGTGCGCCAGCACACTTCATTTAGGAGTTAACGTTCCTAGTTTCCTTCCCGTCCGTCCAATACCCGGCCAAAACGCCATTAAGTTTTACCACCCATCAGCCCACTAATCAGCCCATCCTTCTAATGACGGTGTCCGCAGCTCGACTCAAACCTCTTATTCCCAAACCTCTTCTTCCAGCTCCAGCTCAACTCCGGATCCTTGGCCATCGCCCTCATATCCGTCACATCGCGATCTCTGAATCCCTTATCCAGCATGCTCAACTCAGTGCTCAAGCTCGCGTACTTAATCGCATTATACCTATCGCCAAAGCTGGAATACACCTCAGCAGCATGCTTATAGGCAACACCCAAGCTGGCGAAGAGTCTCTCCTGCTCATACAACGAGATTAGCGTCTCAGCGATCTCAGGCGTGGCCTTCGACTCGGGCGACCAGTCGTTAAGGTGCACGGCCAAGTCTTCGATGCGCTGAAGTCTAGAGTCGGATTCCGTGTAGAAAGAGGGATGCGCGCTGCAAGATGAGCAGTCGCAATCGAAGCCCCAGTTCGCCTTCAGATTCGCCATGCGCTTAGCCCTCGGACGCTCGTTGTTGATATAAGTAATCGTGATCTCCTGGCCGGGATAGATCGTCTGCGTAGCATGCACATAGTGGGAGAGCGTCTCCTCGTCCCAGAAGTATGCAGCGTTGGGCCGGCAGTCGTGGTTCAGCATAGCGATTTCAGGTAGTACGGCATGTTGCATGTGGCCATTGATCTCGATCTCGAACGCGTTGGTGTTGATGCGGTCGTCGACTGCGTCGCCTTTGAAGTGGTCGAGAAGCGCCCAGAAGAGGGGCTTCGTCGCCTCTGGGAGGGTATCTACGCCGCGGTGAGCGAGCTTGAGTCTTTCTTCCTCGGCAAGGAGATAGGCATCTGGGTTGGTGATGAGCAAGGGCGTCGACGCAAAAATCTGGTCGCCCCTGTGGAGAGTCTTGTTGGCAACGAGACCGCGCCCTTTAATGGGGAACTCGTGCTGAATGAAGGGAGGGTTGTTGTGGTTGTTGATTCTCGAGAGAGCCTCGGGTTCTTTGAATGCTGGTTTGTTGAGCATCTCGTATGCCATTGCTGCGGTGGACACGATGAAGATGCCGCGGCCGGAGGCGAATTTTTGATCGCTGAAGACACAATATGGTTCGGTGGTATTTTCATTAGAGAAGCATTCGGGCCAATGTGACCATGGAAAGTCTGCAATCTTCTGTGCTGAATCGTAAGACTCTTGCAGCGTTTGTTGTGTGCTGTTCTGATTGAAGGGGATGTTGCCTGAACTGGGGTCGATGGATGACCCTTGGCATTCACCATTCAGTAGTGCTGTTGATGGACATGCATCGTTGAAAATAGGTTTCTGAGGTATTTGTGCGGCTTTATCATTTGTGAAGGCCGATGCAGCTGCTACCAGCGAGAAGGCAATGAAGTTGTTCATTTTGAGTAGAAATTAGAGATGTAGAGAGTATAGGGGATTTGTTGAATAGTCCTAACGTAGAGATAAGAGCCACTTATCAACAAATCTTGAACCTCCATTCTTGATGCCGGAATGTGGTCGTGAAACGTGAGTTGGATTGAGGTTCAAATGTGAAGCGAGGGGTGAAACCCAAAACAGAATTGTGAAACGCGTGCGATACCTGCAGGAAGCGCGTTGGAGCCTTTGCGGGGTAAACAATAGCCCCCGCGGCGATCGCAGACCCTAAGCAAGTGCAATGAAGACGAATAATTGTTGGTGTTCTCAAGAAGGGGCGCTAGAGAAGAAAGCGCAAGAAGAATGAATAGTCCCGATTGACAACCTCTGAACGCAGCCCGACAGCATGCAATCAAGATCTCAGTATAGTTATCTACGTACTCGCGTAGAAGTGTGATGTGGCTCTCATGTTGTTTGGAGAAGCAGGGTAAAGCTGTCAAGGCGTGGCTGAAACCCTGGCAGGCTCATTGTAGAACCTCCTACCTTGGACATCCGGCGATTAAAACAATCATCACACGAATGTGACAGAAGTAGCTTAGATTGGAGAGACTTTATCTTCGAACTCCCTGTCAATGAATAAGAATGTTTCGCAGCAGGTGGTTAAGCGCAACCCGGCATGAATCACGTTGCTCTGGACTCCAATTCGCGCAGAAAGAAGGCTTTTCGAAACCTGTGAGATATCACTCTGTTTGAATCTCCATAGAGCAAAGTTTGGGGGAAGTGGAGCCGAAAGAACAATTCCCGGTGCCGGCAGAATTATTGCAGAGCATGTGGCTAGCCTTGTCACCACGAAGAATGAGCTTAGATGTTTGTTGCTGATGAAATGGCTAAAATTAATCGCACACCGTCGTCAAAGAGACACATACATGCACGGGCATCTGATTAGACAGCAATACAAAATCCAAAGTACCAGGATCGCTCGAGATATCAACGTAAGAGCTGGGACGTGATAAGGGTACGTGCTCGGTCAATTCACGATGCCGCTGTCAGTCCCCATACTCATCAGCCACAACTCGACCGGATCAGACCGTTCTTAGTGTACGCCACACGCAACACCTTCACTTTGTTTCTTCCGGATCGAACCTCTGTTCGTTCGATTTACTTCGAAACCTGCGCTCCCCAGTTCATACCGTTGTAGTTAAAGATCGAATTGCACTGCTGATCCGCATCCTTGGCCGAAATCTTGCCAGCCTTGCAAGCACAATTTCCATAGCTACACTGGTTGTTATTATAGCACAGCCCAGCGCCGCTAGATGGGATGACTTGTTGGTTCTGGAGTTTTCGAGGTGCTTCGATCATTGTGGATGCCATGCCTCCGACCAAGTGCATGTCTATGTGGCAGTGGAAGAACTACATCATCGAATGTTAGACATTTTCTATTTTGAGAGGGAAACGAAGAAGACGAACCCATACTCCAGGATTATCAGATCTAAATCTGAGGACGAGGTAGCCTCCTGCAGGGATAACGACTGTATTCCTCATCATCGGAATGCGGGGAAGAGTGTACTCGTTTTGATCCCAGACGCCAACGCCACGCGCTACGACCTAAGATTTGGAGTGTTAATTAATAATATTTGAAAAGGCAATGCGTAATAGTTGACTTACCTGGAATTCGTGCCCGTGAAGATGCATCGGGTGCGGCCACGGCTGCGGATTTTCCATGTAGATTTGTATAATCTTGTTGGACCCTAGCACCCAAGGGTCCACACCCTGGCCATACGTTATCGGGTCAAGTGCTGCATCGCCGGTGGACAGAGCGGAATAGAACGAAGGAATCTTGGGCTCCACCCAAGGCTCGACTCCGAGTCCGATGCGGGTACCAATACCCTCATAATAAGTCTGATTCGTACGTAATCTAATCTCTTGCTGAACCGGCCTAAAAATCGGTGTGTTGTCGAGAGGCAGCAGTGTTTGATCGTTCAATACTGTTTGAGGAACCCATTTTGGCGTGAGAATACCGAGTACCGCACCCAACAGCGTACCTAGAGTATCCAGAACCCCGTCGATTGTGGTACCTATAACACACAACAGGTCGTCTGAAGGCGGGTCTTGGGTCATCATGTCTGTCAACATCCTGGCGATCCACTGAGTGCTCTTGGTGGCGCCCGTTCTACCCGTCACTACCATGTCGTAACTCTGACCCGCGCAAATAACAATCGTGTCAGCGTCGGTAGGCTGGGTTTTCACTCCATCGATCGCGACCACAGTGAGAGTGTGCTGATCGATGTGGAATTGCGTACAGGCGAGAGCGGACGTGCTGACGAGTCTTATCAAGTATCTCTTTCCAGACTCGAATTGAAACGTCGGTGCAATGCGCGAGTCGTTGAACAGGAATGAGTCTGGAGATGGTAGGTCTCCTATGCGGTTATCGGGGCTCAAGTATTTTTCAATCAGAGGTGGTTGTTCTGAATGATACCTGATTAGAAGTCAGAGACTAAACTCATCATGCAAAAGCAATTTCTTACCAGTCGGACACGCTGAGAGGAATCTGTTGAACAACATTCAAGCTTGCTTCCCATTGTGGGTCATGGACGATCATTTTGCCTCTCAGTCCGTCCGGGTATTGACCTTTGTCGTGGGAATGATACCAATGGGTCCCTGCTGGTGAGGCGATGAATTTGTACTGGAAGGAGCCTCCAGGATTGATAGGACACTGCACAACCCCCACCGGACCGTCGTAAGCACCTGTGCCATTCTGGAACATCCCATGAAAGTGTAGGGAAGTGCTCTGATTACCCAGGTTGTTCGCCACGTTCACCACCACTGTGTCGCCTACGTCCGCTTCGATTGTAGGAATCCTGAAATGCAATTAGACGTGAACAATCAACGGTCAATTATCGAAACTTACGGCCATTGCCCATTAATACCAATAACGGGTCTAGAAAATCCATCGGGAGCAGCCTAGCTACTGTCAAACTTGGCTGCCCTGTGTGCTGTGAGGAATTAAGACTTACTCTGACCCATCCGACATTGAAGTTGTAAGTCACTGTTTTCGCTGCAGAGAGTGATGCACATGCGGCCAATAAAAGGAGACTGGACATGATGCTGCCAGGCAATGGGTGCCAGACTAAGAGGTGCGCAAGTATGAGCCGAAAAGGGAATGATCAGGACGATGAACTCAATATCTATTGAAAAATTGGGCATCATTTTACCGAGTTGAGGCACAGATTATGATACTACCTTGGTATCAATCACACTATGGTAACCTCAGCCATGGAAGGCATATAAGAATAAATATTGGGCATCAAACAACATCCTAGGGTAGACATCGCGCCTCAAGATGCGAGACACGTTCATAGCGAAAAGATCAGGTGGTCTTGCGCGTAGGCTCAGATGAAATTCTTGCGATCAGCGATTGCGAAAGTTCAAGTAGACGCTGTAAGAGCGTGATGTTGACTACGGGTACGACTCAGACCACGGGACAGTAGAAAGTCTTTTGGGACATCAAGGAGCTGGTGCGGATAGGTTTGATAAGCCCATGGTATTGAAATTGGCTCTGGTGCAGAAAAATGGATGTGTGAGGAGTAGGAACGTTGAGGACGACAGTAGAACTTTGGGTAGGAGAAGCTCTAAGTCACGAACGGATTAGTCGCGTTTCAGATGAACCCAGCACATCTCGATCAATGTCTCCTGCACTACCTCATAACCTCCCGACATAGTATCTACTCCTACCTCGATCTCAAGGCTGGCTGCCAACTGCCGAATCCAAACTGCTCCCCAAACATACCTGCGATGTCAGCCTCCCGTCAACTTCATGCACGGAGCTAAAAGATTCCCCCGCAACAACAATTACTAGAATCTCTCACAGATCGCGGATCATTTCCTAAGATACCACAGGTACTTTGACATCTTTCGTGTTCTTCCTCGGTCTATAATGACTTCAAGTCGATATTTTCGCTCTAGCACTACAATTCTAAGAACTTGCCTTCCCCGCGGTGTGAGAACAAGGCTTAACTACACACGAGTAGAGCATTCTTTACACAACCACCTGAGACCGATTATGGACATACTCATGCCCGAAAATAGGGATGACCATCTTGCAAGTTGATACTTGATGGACTTGGGCACTGCGGCTTAGCTCTAGAACGCACGAAGATCGAATATCAGCGCGCTAAAGATAATATACTAGAGTAGTTATATCCAGAGAAGACGGAGAGTTTGGAACAGTCATGCTTGACTTCTTCTACGCGTCTGGTGAGCTCGAGTCGACAAAACTGCAGTGATGCTCTGTGCTGAACAGTATATATTACGTTCAATACAGTATAGAAATACTAGAGTACTTTGGTACATTCAGTAACATAAAACTCCGTGCAGAGTGGAGTTTAGCAAATTTTGCTACTGAACCTCCTCTTCACAGATCTTCAAGTCCTTGGTGGTTTAGTGGCTTGATTTTTCCTTTTCAGTCACTTATGAGCGAAGACATAAGTTCAATAGCAGCCTTGAAAACTACTTTGACTTGTATCGAAATTTTTGAGACATACCATACTGCGTATTGACCTGTTTCTAGAATCTCGCTACCTACTCGTGTTGTGGATGTCGCTCCAGAACGGATGCTGTTCGAAGGGAAGTTTGAAGATCTATGCCTCCTCTGCTCCAATAGCAAACATGCGCCATATTTCAGTCTTAGCCACCGTTTATGAAACAGTCAATTCCTTAAGACAATATAGGCAAATATAAGCCAGCACTTAGTATGGATACCCTAGAAAGGGCTGGCCCTGACGTTCGAGCAGCCGTCTAGTTTACACGCTGAAAAAAAATTCGATACTAGTAGACTAATAAGAACGAATCTTCTAAAAGAAACCTTATAGCCAGTGCAGGTTGGCGTTCCTCCCTGTTGGAATCCCAATGTGTCCATCCACTTTTCAAACATACTCTAATCGCTTGCGACTTGCCTTCTGCTGAAGTCTAGCCGCTGCATTATAGGAACTTATTCAGATACCTTCCTCGTATAACCACGAGCACGTTAAGGCACAATATGTTATTTGAGAATGAGAGACCACATGAAAAGTGTGTTATTTGAGGAGAGCGAAAGCTATCCTAACTATATACGGTACTAAGCAATGATCACCCCACCAAATCCTTCCAAAGACATGCTGGTCAAACACTTAATAGCGCTCCATGATGAGTGTTGTCTTGAGGGAATCCTGAGGGAGGAGCCATTCCTTACTCTGCAGAAAATTCTCAAGCTTGCTGCGCTTCTCCAAAGCCGTAGTGAGGCTTGGCGTTTTGAACGATGCCTCAACGATGTGTTCAATATCTGTACTGCCCTTGCATTTTATGATTGGCCACACCTCAATATATAGTTCCATATTATCCCATTTACCCTCTGAGCGCTTCGCGAGTACAGGGCCGTAGATTCGGGATACAGCAAGGTTCTGAATACCCCAATTCTCATTTTTCCAATCCTTAAACTTCGGGGGTGCTTTGTCGGTGAGTGTTTTGATCGAGGCGCTCTGGTTAGGAAGCGTCATTCCATCGAAGTTTGGGTCACGGTAGGACTTATTGTAGCTGATTGAGAGGACCTGCTTCCGGTACCCTACTTCAACCTGGGCTTCGTAGTCGGCCGAGCCGAAGCCCTCCGTTTCAGCCGTAGTGAGGACTGCGCCGATTCCGCCTTCGATGTCGCCTTCGATGTGGCCATCAGGTCCGTCAATTATCGGATACCGCTTCTTAAACGTCAACCCGAACTTGTCTTTGGGATCTTCTTCCTTCTTGCGGACACGGAGACTCCAACCGCAATCATAAATATCCTTTGCGTCTGTGTCAAGGAACTGAACATTCATCTTCTCAACGCTGTTAGGCATATCGAAGGTTGATAGGACTGTATTCTTAAGCTTGTTGTCGGATCCGAGGACTGCTTCGGGTTTCATGAGGAGTTTGACCTCGTAGTCGGGAATAATATTAGATGACATGATGTGCAAATTGTGGGAAGCACGCTTGGCAATATGGGAGGTGATGAAAATGATTTTGGGAAGTGGCTGAAAACTGCGATTATTTTGAGGTTCCTAGGAAGATATAAGACACTATTCATCTCGCTAAGCAAAGAAACCGAATTGTTTTTTCGTTGTCAGTACTGTGGGCTTTCGCATCGTCGCCACTTCAGCTACTCGGCTCGACGCGTTAGTCTTGGTGGTAGGCTCCTATTTGAGCAGGTGAGAGCCAGTGAAAGGACACTTAGCCCAAAAAATACGCCAAAGCTGACGACTACTCTTGAAACCTTTCGCTTCGACATCCACATATGCATGCAACTTGCAGATCATGCTACTTTAGGACTTTGAGTCAATGCATGTGCAGGCGTAGAGTTTTTAAAGAGGGTTCGCTTGCTTAAGTGTCTTGCTTTTGTGCATGCAAGCATACCGAGACGGCCTTTGCCGAAACGATGCGAGCCAATAAGTTAACGAAAGGTAGGTGACCTATCTAGTCTCGACTGGGGCCTGAAGACAGTTCAGGCGTGGACGTATTACGGCTGAAAATGCGACATCCAAGCTATTTCATCATTCTTAGTCAAGCTACTGGTGTTGCGTGTGAATTGGCTACACTAAAATATGAAAAGGTGGGGTTTATATGACAGCCATGGAATTTTCCGTTCCGCTGCTGACTTCCTCAGCTCTGGTACGTACGCCAAATAAGTCGACAAGGCCGACACGCATGACATGCCAGGACTATTATGTATACCATATGTCTATGCTTAGATTAATTCTGCTTATATGAGTGATTCTAGCCTATGTAGAGCATGTGGATCTTATATGAAGTGGCGCCCTTTTTATAAAAGTCTATTGGGCCTTTCCCCGCATTCTCCATGTTTCAGGTTCGTTTTGTAGACGGGAAACTCCATGATTTGCACATGGGATAAAAGATTTACCACCTAGAAATAACTTATCAAAGCCCTAAGCACTTCTGCGGAATTCTCTTGCCTCAGCTGCGGCTGGCAATTTGTGACCGATTGCAACTGAAAAGCCAGTCAGCTTTACAGCTAGATTCACAGGGGGGAAATGGTGGGGCTGATTTCCCACTGTAGCCGCTAAGAAGAGCAGTGGTGATATTTAGTCGAGCTGAGTTGCTTTCCAATCGATCGGGGTTTAAGATAAGTTTTGATAGATATGAGAACGAATGGAGAGCGAGAAGCGACTTCGAGCGCCAAATATCCGGATATACCTAATGGAGAGGAATTATAGGCTATTGCTAGATGGAGAATAAATGATTTGAGCTAAGCAATCACGCACACTCCTGTTCCTCGAAGAGTGTTGCTCTAATGAATGCATAGAGGCATAAAGTGCCCCTTTCGGTTTTACGGTCTTAGGTGAGATGTACAAGCAGATAGTCTGATGCATTTCGCAATGCATATCATGTTCCTATATGATTCATTCAAAAGGATCAGCTCAGCCTTACGAGAATAATTTGGCTACATAGTGAGATGTTAGACATGGATCATCTGCAATAGAATATAACGTAATAGAGCTAATCCTTGAGCTACTGTCCGTCATCCAGATCGTGAGGGCGGAAGAGCCGGACCCCTTCGCACAGCCGGGCGGCGGGGTTCGCATGCTTGCCATCGGTCGCTATCTAGCTACAGGATCACCCCGCTTATGCCGCTAGCGAGCATGGTTTGTTGTAAACCCCAAGGTCTCAACAATTAGTTACGGTGAGAGAAAAACGAACTCTAGTCAGGACACGCCACGAACAACAGCTCAATTCCAGCACAATGTATAGACACTGCCCTAATTCACTGTATTCAATGGTTTCTACAAGCGATGTGTTCGCTTTAGCGTCTCTTCCGTAGCATTTTTTACTACCTTGACTTCCTTAAGCCAACCCTATAGTGATCTGCGCAAGCATATTGTCCTTGTTGATCATGACACAACAGTGCATTGGTTCAAAAAGCCTATTTAGACGTCACGAACTCCACATCGATTAGGATAACTAACAGCACTTTGCCCCGTAGATAATCAGAAAAGCACTACTTGCCAGTGCTACCGCAGGCTTTACATGATAGCTGAGTCGCTTAGTAGAGTTAGGAACAAAGTTATGCAAGACTAGAGAATTTCAAAATACAAGGGTCTAAAATCTCTATTGCCACCATCCTATACATAATGTTATTTAGTGCTTAGTAAGTAAGTATAGGGGCAACAGCATAGTGCAGTGCTAGATCAAGAACCCTACTACATTGAACATGCCGTAACTCGAGAGTAGAGCAGCAGAAATTATCTACTATTGCCGTATTGCGGGCTATGAGCACTAGATTCAAACTCATCATAACTACACAAATTCTAGTTTTAGATCTGCAAACGAAGGCATCGAGCAGCTTCTTCTCTACCCATGAGCTTTGAAAACCATTCAGTTCACGTAAATGTTTCCACTTTACATTCGGCATGCATTCTCATTTGTAAGATTTCTACGCAGGGGACTAATGGCCCCAAATAGAGTCGTCGTATGTTAAGATCCTCTAAATTCTATTATTATCTTCTCCTCCTTCACATGCTTCAGTTCCATTGTATACACCCCTCCCATGAATGAATCGGTAGCGTGAAAACACCGCACTGATCGTATGGAGGTCTTTGTATAAGAGCATTACCCCTGCCCGTGGGACACTACCAAATCATTCATGGGAGGGGATGTGGATGCATAGCTTTTTGACATGCATAAAATGTGATTTGAATTACCTAAAATTTATCAGCCGAGACCTTGTCTTTTGTGGCCTAATTTCTTCGAGTTCTATCATTAGCTCGTTGAACCAAAGTTCGCAGAACGTGGGGATTCCACTGAAGTATAAAGATTGATCGATTTACCCGGTATCATCAGTCTTCAAGCCGATTAAAATTATTATTATCGTCTCCATTTATACCAATACTTCTTCCAAGAACTCTTATCAAGCTGGAGTGTGATCCAGGAGATTGGTGTGGAACTGATCCGAAACCGCCTGAATCACCACCGAAGATGTCTGACCCAAAGCACTACGATGAGACTCAGTCGATGAAGAAAATTTTCAATGCGATGAAAATCGCAGCCAGTGAAGCGGGTGAAGACTGGGAGAGCATCGTCCACAACCTAGGTCGAAGTGATGTGGGAAGCCCCTCGGGTACAGAGGGTGAAGAAAGGAGGGGCCGAAGATCAGAGAAGAGAAAGAAGATTCAGGATATGAAGAGGAGAATGAAGGAACAAGATCAAGATTTGTCGATTCTCGATCCTGATCTGTCCAAACAGAAATTCCGGGAACTGGAGTCGAAACTTTTCAAGTTCGACCTTACCCTTACTGAGAAAAAATACTCCTGTGTCACTCAAGCGCAGACCAGTGACAGGCCCACGTCTTCAGACCCGACATCGATCATCCTTGGACTTTATGGTGTTATTCCCCGCTGGAAGAAGCAAACGACGGTCAATTTTGCTGTGTACGCTGGGGGCTGGCCAAGCCGCGACCATGCCATTTTCGCCGCATACCGACTCAACGAGGCGGCAATTACGTGGAACTCCCTCAACCTTGGCGTTACCTTCAAATGGGTCGGTAATCTTGAAGACGCCTGTTTCGTCCTTGGATATGGAGGTGATGGCGGTGACACGCTTGCAAGAGCATTTTTCCCGAATTCGAGAGACCTGAACAACATGTACGTCTATCAAAAGGCTTTCCAGTCTGGAACTGTCAACTACTTGTACAACGTCTTCCTCCATGAGCTAGGCCATGTTCTAGGGCTGAGACACGAGTTTGCACCAGAGAGTGGAGAGGGCGCAGGCCCATTAGTGGTGTGGGGAATGAGGAATCCTCGATCGGTCATGAGCTACACCTTTCCGCCGCAGCTGCAGCCAAGTGACAAGATTGACACGAAGTCATTCTACGCACACGCTGATGCTCATATCCAGAATGTTCCAATTCAGGACTTTTACCCCAACAACTGATGGCCTTGCGGCAGAAAGTAATATTGGCCGGCTTATCCAAATTGTATTTTTTGACTATTCTGTAACTGCTGAAATCGTATTTAGCTTTAGGAGTATCAAAATTTAACGCTATTCTACTGGTATTTGGACATAACAACACCCATTTCATTGTTTTTCTGAGTGACTTGAGTGGAATCAAGTGCTATCCACAGTTAGGCTAAGCAACAATACTTCCACAAGATCAAATGGTTTGCCCTCCCAAGTAAGGCCAAGAGCAATTGAGCAAGTTTCCAA
This sequence comes from Herpotrichia juniperi, assembly GCA_014905255.1. Classification (NCBI taxonomy): domain Eukaryota; kingdom Fungi; phylum Ascomycota; class Dothideomycetes; order Pleosporales; family Melanommataceae; genus Herpotrichia; species Herpotrichia juniperi. The sequence goes on from BLYF01000109.1 coordinate 54,797, forward strand.
GAAACAGGTATGCCGTAATCTCTGTTGCACTGACAAGGGGACATCCCGCGCCTCAGCCGCAGCTGGCAATTTGTGATTACAACCTTTACCAGTTTCATCAACCTTAGGCTGGTATGGAAAGCCAAGCAAGCATAGATGGCGGAAGCGGCGCACCAATGATTCACGATTGTAATAGGCCTGTACTATGTTAGACGGAAATGGTGCTATGGCGCCGTGTCGCTGCAGAATACTCCAGGCTCGAATTGACCATTTCCAGTGACAAACTTCCTGCGCTGGCTGGAATTTCTGCAGATATTCACATGTAAAGTAAACAGGAAAGCATACAGGTTCTACGGCTCGGAACCTTGTTGGCAGACTGTCTATGGTATGCAGATAATGATTATAAACACCCTGCGCAGTGTTATACGGTTCCATCTTGGACATGGTCCTCGCGGAGATCTGCACATGAGGCTGGTACCCGATGCTACCATTCTTAGCTCGCAATATAGACTGCATGACTTAATGCAAGAATCAATAGCTAAGTTACAACTTCATTTGTGCGAGATCAAGAAGTTGGAGCCCGAGAGTATCTTCGGACTGTACTCCCCTCTTGCAATCGGCAGAGAAATTTACCTCATTATGGTTTATATTGACAGAATCCTTAATCGTATAGAGCTTCCCAACTGATATGCATTCCAACTCATACGAAACCCCATACGGACATTGCGGGAGGTGACTAGGAACCTTGGTCTATGTTTGATAATAGACCATATGTTACGAATTGGGATCTTCTAATTACTATCGTGGACAGTTACCAAAAAAGTTAAATTCTGTGTCCAAGCGGTAAGCTTTGTCAGGTAATCTTTTGAGTAGTGTAAGACAAAGAATTCTCGTCTTCTATTATTCTTAAGTTATATAATGCTATATGTTGCCGTTCCTCATTCCGCCGAAGATATGTAAGGAGTGAAATTATCTCTTTTTGCGTCCACGAGTACTTTTCATCATTCAATTTTCCACTTCTCCTCAACATTCCCACCTTCATCCCAATCGCTTTTCTCCCTTCTTCAAACGAAAAAGGATCGTGTCGCTCAAAGCCCTAAACGACCTCCTGCTGGTTGATCGCATATGGAACACCAGACAACCCCCAGTTACACACACCCGAGCCTCCGCATTGCCCAGCAAGGTTCACGCCAACCTTGAACTGATCCGTGCCCTTGAATTCCCTGTGGTAGGGGACGTTCAGAACGCGCACATCATCGGCCAACTACAAGAAGTCAGCATGAGAATCATAGCAAAGTGCCCTGAGGCTGGTAAGTTCGAGAGTTGCTCACCGTGATCTCCAATCCAAAATCAGTAGTGGTTCCATATCCAGTCTCCCCACTGCCAGGCAACAGCTTGAAGCTCCAAGCACTATAATCCGAATCATCCACACAAGGGATTGCAACATTTAACGGCACATCGGCACTCGTCAGCCATTGCGCGCTGCAGTTTGCTGTCGAAGGGGGGAAGACAGCGGTCCCGGTGGGCGTTTGGGTGATCGAGAGAGTGTTGGGGTCGCGGATAGTGAAGTTGAGAGTTAGGTGGGGGTCGTTGCCCGGGCGGCCGGAGGGAGAGTGTGTGTACAAGCTAGGTTATTGTTAGTTGATACAGATGAGGGCAAAAGAAGTGAGGAGGCAGTACGTGGTGATCTCCCATGGTTGAATGGCTGCCGCAGCGGGAGCTGCAGTAACGGCGGTGGCCGCGAGAAGGGCAATGACAGCTTGAGAGAACATTGTTGATGAGTTCTAGTGATAGAAAGCGACTGTGATAAGAGTGGATGTATTGGTCGGGAAGTTGCTCGAGAGTGTTGAGTACTGAAGATGGTGATGTTGAATTAACGGGCACTCGGCCGCATCTTTAAACAATTCGGCTAATTGCCTCTCAGTACCTTTCTCCACATATCCACGCACGGATACGCTTATGGATGCCCTTCTAAAAGGTTTGGAAGGCTTCCTTCGCTTAAGTATGGCCACCTGATTGGCTATCATATCTATCCACAAATATTTTAGGATACGAACAACAAGAACACAGACAGAAACGTAAAAGCCATCCTAAGTAGGTCTCAAATAATCCTTAATATCGTGCTATACCCCAAGGTGGCAAGCTAAAGTGCAAATCAATACTTTCACACCGCAACATCTCCCGACCATACACCTTCAATACGAGACTTCTCGTTCCATCACGACTGACTACAATTCTTGAACTGAAAAATTCCCTCTTCGAGTTGCAGATGGTCACCTCTATCCTATCAACGCGAAATCCCAACTGCCCGATCAGGTCACAAAAGCCATGTTAATGGCGTCAGCCATTCCTACTGGTGGCCAACAAGCACTCCGGTCCGATGCGACCTCGGGAAAAAAGCTTAGCTTTAATGACGTACCTGGAGCTATGCCTCTTTAGGTATATGCGAGGGCAGATGCTATTATTAGAAATATTCACGACCCGAACGGAAAGTAACCGAATAAATGATCCTATTGAACAATTACTCCATATATGGAAACAAACCGATGCTGCCTTTCAACAAAAACTTGCAAGATGTTCCGTCAAGCCTCTGTCAAGTGCAATAACTGGATAGTAGGCACCTTCGCACGACTGCTCGATATGTAGTTAGTTCTCACTTTAGGCAAAGGATGGGAGTACTGTTGAGAGATGCGGGATCCACGTCCGAAAATAGGGGAGAAATAATGGCATATAATTCCCTCTCCCCCATACGTACAAGATAAAAAACAGGCTAATTTCACTTAAGAGAAGGATGAGAGTGCTGTTCAAAAATACGCGTCTGGCTACAAAGAAGGAATGACATGTCCATCGTTGTAAACAATATTGCCCTAATGAGTAAACATCACATAATCTGCGTTGCTGCTTCTTGCTGTTTTACAATTTCGCGTTTCTTAGCGCCCGGTCGACATGCATTCTATTGCAACACTTCTCCAAACGAATCATATTGTTCAACAAAGGATTTACTCCGTCTGCTGAATCGCATACGGCGAATTTTTCAGGTACCAGTCTGTATTCAGTGATTAGACGGTGGAAGAGAGAGAAAGGCTTGTGAGGTAATACTGCACTGTCCGGATGCTCCACATGTACCCGCAAGGTTAACGCCGACCTGGAACTGATCTTTGGCCGTGAAGGTCCTGGTGTGGATTTCAGGACCAATGACCTTTACAGCATCAACAAGCTACAAAAGATAAAAAGTCAGCATACAGTCCACAGTCATTACACAGCAGAAGTAGACGCCTACCTTGAACCCCAGACCAAAGTCCTGCGTAGCACCCGGGCCACCTCCAGGCGTTATCTTGAAAGTCCAGGTGCCATAAGGTGCATCATCTGTGCAATTAGTTTCAACATTCCAGGGAATGTCGGCTTCTGTCGCCCACTGCGCACTGCAGTTTGCAGTTGAAGGAGGGAATACAACGGTGCCGGTTGGCGAGTCCGCAGCTGGGATGGTGTTGGGCTCGTAGATGGTGACATTGAGGGTACTGTATGGAGAGGAGCCTGGACGACCAGAGGGAGAGTGCGTGTAAAGCCTAAAATCTGGTTAGTCCATCAATTCAGATGAGGGGAAAGATGTTCTACTTGGTGATCTGCCACGATTCGAGGGACCACGCTGGCGGCGAGGACGGCAATGATGACTTTGGAAACCATTTTTGGTGATCTTGAGTACTGGAAGCGACGGTAGGGAAGCGAGAGTGTTGATTCGATTGGATTGCTAGGGGAGGTTGTGGAATATTGTTAATGGTGAAGTTGGATTTAACGGGTACCTGAACGCATCTTTAAAGAATTTTGTCAGTTCCCTTCCCCTTAGCTCCCATAACCATTCTCCCCATATTGTGGCTTATAGATCTGATTCTCGAGAGTGCAGGATTTTTCCCTCGTCAAAGTGTGAACGTGCGATTCGCCATGAAAGTAGCTAAATGATATTTTAGGACACGAATGCTAACAACACAAACCAAAACGTACATAGATTTTCACTCAAGAACAAGATGATCAGTCGTGATCGTACCCCGATCCCAAAGTAGCAACTCGAACTGAAGATCTATACATCTAGACTACAACATCTCCGAACCCATTAGCAAATACGCCTTCGATACGAGCTTTCTCGCGCTTTAACAACTGACAAGCCTTAGGATTAAGGAAATTCCTATCTCAAATCCAGATGGTACCTCAACGCGGAATTCCGAATGCCTTATGAGGCCACAAAAATCATATGAGTGGCGTCAGCCCGTCCCGTTAAACACTCCGGTCCGGCGCGAAGAAGCTTAACTTCTTGAGATTTAAGGCAGTCCTTGTCTGGCATTAGATGTTGTTTATACCATGCGTACGGAAAGGACCATCAAGCTCCAAAGTGGTAGTTTTGCGATTAGGGTAAGATGAGTGGATTGGCTGGGAAACTATACAACAGCAAGCCCCGCGTTGAAACACATAAATAAAAAGTTTAATAGTACCTTTGCCGTATACCCCTTCGGTGACTGTTCACTAGAGAGGGAAGATGGCGGACGAACATCGGAGCAGAGAAGGGGAGAAAGAAATGCGTTGCAGGAACCGGGACAGCGTTCGGAAGTGTTCAATGAAGTGAGTCCAGAGAAGGGAAGCATACAGTAATTTACTTCCAAGTACACTTCTGGCATGCACAGAACGACAATGCATTATTCTATCGACGTTTTGAATCTCTTGCTCAACACGTATGTCTTAACAGCCATGCATAATAACTGCGTCTAGTAGTCGAGCGAATCCTCAAACAACTTCCGCAATTGCTCCCTCTCGACATCGACATTCGTCATCTCCAGATTCGGCGCCAGCATCAGCACTCTCGCCTGCGGCATCGTCCCCTCAACAAGCTGATCAATATGCTCCCTTCCAAATCCCAAATCCTTCAACCCCCGCGGTTGATCTCCAAGCTTGACTAGGAACTCCGCCAACGCTTCCCCAAGCACTTCTCCAGCACTCTCCCTCTTTACGTTCGAGATATCAACACCGAAAGCTTCAGCAGCAGCCAAATGCCTCTCCGGATTCGACGCGCCCGTGAACCTGAACACTGCAGGCGCTGTCACGGCCACTGACACTCCGTGCGGGATAATCGGCCCTTCAACCTCATACCCCGCGTGTTTATACCCCGGATTCTGTCCTGAAATCGGGTAGCTCATCCCGTGGCAGAGATGCACGCCAGCGTTGCCGAAACCGACACCTGCTAGCGTGGCAGCGAGCAGCATCTGCGATTGTGCCTCATAGTCTTCGGGGTCTTTGACTGCGCGGGGGAGGTATTTCACCGTGTCGCGTAGAGCCTGGAGGGAGAAGATGTCTGAGATGGGGTTTGCGCCCTGATATGCGGGTCTGTTGATGGGATTCGTAGGGCGAGGTACTCGTTCGTAGTAGGGTATTGCTGTCCAGGATTCTAGAGAGTGGCATAGGACGTCTAGACCAGAGGAAGCGTGGACGGCGGAGGGCATGGTGCGTGTGTTCAAGGGATCAACTATACCGAGCGTAGGCTTTAGATTTCGGTGTGCGATACCAGTCTTTGCGCGCTTGGAGACGAGGTCGAAGATGGCGGTGCCTGTGGTTTCGGAGCCGGTTCCTGCTGTTGTGGGAACGGCAATGAGGGGCTTGAGTTTACCTTGGATGGGGAGGCCGCGGCCTAGGGGAGCGTTGACGAAGTCGAGGAAGTCGGCCTCTGGATGCAACCATTAGTACTTGAAGTCATAATATTATGATGTGTAATTAAGGCCATACCAGGGAACGAATCGTACAGATTCATGAGTTTTGCAGTGTCAATCACACTTCCTCCCCCCACGGCTAAGAATGCATCTGGTTTGTATGGTCTGGTGAAGGCAATTGCGTCTTTGATGCTGCTATCCTTGGGCTCCACGCGCACTTTGTCGTATATCTCATACGCTATCCCTTCCTTCTCCAATCCCTGGATGACCTGCTTCATCGCATTCAGCTTCCTGACATTGCCGTCCGTCACAACCATGACTCTCTTTGCACCCATGTTTTGGAAGTCCATTCCTACTTCTTTCGTGCAGCCGGGACCGAATCGTATCGACGACGCCGCCATCTCGAAGGCATACTCCTTCTCCTGGGATTTGTCAATTGGTGTTGCGAGAGCTCGTCTTGCTTGGTTCACGGAAGCATGATGGTGGTGCGAGGGGTTCGCGTGGCAGGGACACGAAGGCGGATGCGTGAACTGGACAGCGCGGAGTAGATTCACTGCACGAGTCGCGCGAGTAGGGGATATGCGGATTGCGCCTGGCATGTTGAAGGTATTGTATTGTTATTGAAGAGGATTATGAATGTCAGCCAAATTCTAAGGATTGATGGAGGGCGAGATATGTGTGAAATGTGGGACTGTTTAACTTCATTGTGTGGGGATGCATGGATGCGGAGAAGAGCGTCAGTGGCAAGCTTGGACATACTCATTCCGAGGTCAAAAGAGGTGCCGATTCGGCAGTCCACATCAGGCATATCCGGTCACGAGTTGTGGGGTAGGTCCGTGCTCCTATTTGGTCGCCTCAATACTAAAGACGTGATCAAAGACTGAAATCACGATGCAACCTTGTTTGCTAACTTGAGCACCTGGGTATGAAAGCTCGTTTTCTATGAACTTACTAAAACCCGAGTAAAAATTTGGTCTCTTTTTAAAACACAAAAGCTCAGTACATGTTTAATATAAAAAGGTCAAAAAACTAAACACGTTTGCCCAAAGGTACAAACCGATATTACCAGAGTTTATAATAGTTCCTACACATCTTGCAGTCTAGAAAAGCTATTCATGTCCATGTGTTAACTGAAAAGCATCCCTTAAACCCGCTTTTGAATATTCAATGTGAACACTTTTTCACAAATCCACATTATTATCCGCACCATTCACCTCGAAATTCTCTTTTAATACTTACCAGATACAATACAAGTTCCTCACCTATACTTCATTATAAAACTTCCAGTTTTTTGGACAGTTCTACCAACCCCGTCCAGAAATAATTCCTACCTTCGAGCGACAGCGTATGTGAGTAGGGATCTTATCATTCTTAATAGAGATTCAACTGCAATCACAATATCTATCTTAGATATTATAGTTGTAAGGCCGGAACGGGCGTGTACAGAGGCTGAGAGACATGAGGTCATGTGATTGGCCGCATTTAGTGCTCCCTGCCAAATTGGCTTGGCAGCGATTCGTCTCTCTGTAAGGACGCAGCTCAACACCACTACGCCATCACAGCTAAAAAGGTACGAATGTTCTATCGCTGAAAATTCCTGGCGTTGAACAACATATATACGACACATTGCAACGTGCCTGCCACTCATGCACAGCCTGCAGGGCACGCAGCCTTACAGCCAGGATACGCCTTTCCAAATTCGTACTAGCCGCACTTAGTTGTGCCGGCAATACATTCAGCTTTTCACTCAGCCTTCTTGACAAAATCTCACCCTACACATCACTCCACCGTCATGGAAGCTCTGGTAGCTGTTGGTCTCGCCTCCAACATTGTTCAGTTCATTAGCTTCGCGCAAGATCTCGTCTCAACAAGCAAGCAGATCTCGCGCAACGCAGATGGCGCTCTTATAGAGAACCTCGAGCTTGAGTCGATAGCGATGAACCTAAGCCGTCTGGGCTCAAAACTCTTGGTGAAAACCAATCATAATGCCACTTATACTAAGGAGGACGAAGACTTGAGGAAGTTGTGCGAGGGGTGCCGACATGTCTCTACGCTGCTGATCGAAAAGCTGAGGAGTCTGAAAGTCGATTCGAAATTCTCAGGCAGTGTTGGGCGACAGTGGGCCAGCTTTCGGCAGGCACTAAACTCTGTTATGAATGCAGAAGAGATTGCGGACCTGGAGGGGAGACTTGATCGTTACCAGAAAGGCATCAACTCAGCATTGCTCGCGTCACTCAGGTACGATCGATTACGTGGCCAAGTTACACCACTGCTAACCCCTGAGATAGAGCGCAAATCAATGAAGCCGAGAAGAACAGAGAAACCCGCGATACCCGTATGAGCCAGCGGCTTCTTGGCTTCATTGACGAGACAAAGGCCTGGCAGGCTGACCTTATTGACACACTTCATCACAACAACTGGCAACCCGATAGTGCCCACGACATCCAACTGTTTGCACACCAATTGGGCCATGGCGCGCAACTTGACAGTGAATTGCCGCATATTCAGCGACTCCATCACCTTTTACGATTTCAGGAGATATCGGAGCGGCAAGCTACCATTGCAGAAGCACACAAGAAGACCTTTGACTGGATTTTTCACCCCGACCATCTTACTAAAGGCGAGAGCTACCCTTCCGCAGGTGGTCATGCGCCCAAGAATAATACCCAGCAGAGTAACTTTATGGACTGGCTGCTCGGAGATGAAAGTCTCTATTGGATGACTGGAAAACCAGGTTCCGGCAAAAGCACGATTATGAAGTATCTTTTCAACGATAAGCGCACACTCGACGCAGTCGCCCGCTGGAGCGGGAAGAATGAATTTGTGACCGCCGGCTTCTTTTTCTGGAATTCGGGGACGACAATGCAGATGTCCCGGATGGGACTGCTTCAGACCTTGCTATATCAATGTCTAGAAGGCCGCATAAGACTTATACCATTTCTGTTCCCCACACGATGGACCAACTATACTCTGTTTGGGGGTGACGCACATCCCTGGACCTGGCTGGAGCTTACCAGTGCCCTTAAAACTCTTGTCGTAATGAAACAGTTTAGCTTTCTAATCTTTATAGACGGCCTTGATGAGTTTGATGGACCTCCATTGGAGATTGTATCCCTTGTGCTTGAGCTGGTTAAGATAGCTCCAAAAACTATTAAGCTTTGCGTTGCTAGTCGACCTTGGCCTATCTTTGAGGAGTCGTTCGGACAAATGCCATGGCTGCGAATGGAGGATCTAACTAGACAAGATATCCAGCTGTACATCGAAGATAACATGCAGGAGAGTCCAGGGTGGAGAGAGCTACAGAAGTTTATGCCAGATGAGTCCGCCAGGATTATTACCGAAATCGTAGACAAGGCTGTAGGGGTGTTTCTATGGGTTATCTTGGTAGTGGCATCGCTACTAAGCGGGTTAAGGGATGGGGATAGTATTAATGATCTCTGGAACCGGCTCCAAGAACTACCTTCCGCCTTAGAGGACCTATTTAAAAAGATTCTCGACCACCTTAATCCTGAGTACTTTGTACAGGCCTGCGAGTTGTTCCAGATGGTCCTTACCGCCTTTGAGCCACCAACTCTTCTCGAAATTTCCTTCGCGCAAGATGGATGTACCCCAGCCATCGATGCACCAATTAAGCAACTTCGTGATGAAGAGTTATCCTACCGGGCTGAAACAACGAGACGTCGGATCATGAGCCGATGCAAGGGTCTTCTTGAAGCACCACAGGCACATGTCGACCGCGAGCGCGCAAAAGTCGAATACCTCCATCGAACCGTGAGAGACTTCTTCAAAAGTACAGAAGCTTGGACATACATCCAGTCTGGCGCGCCTAACTTTGATGCCCCTCTCCATCTTGCTGCCTCATCTTTACGTCTGGCCAAAATGACCAGTGATCCTGATCAGGCCGTTCTTGAAGGGGACTGGGTTTTTAATGAGTTTTGGCACGGAGCAGTGTCTTGCATCGGTTATACACGCAGGTGCGAAGACACTACCGTAGCCATTCCGATACTGGACGAGTTGAGTCGCACAGGTGATGTGTATTGGAGCCAAACGGCGCTAGACTCAAAACAGTATGCTACCTGGTTGGTAGAGCTCATTGGCACATTACGGAAACCCAGCTCAGAATGGCGCATTATCATGAATAAAGCTACAGGTGCTCCAGAGCAAATGCCCCACTGGGTAAATACGTATTACCTCTCTAGCAAGGCTGGCGATATGTTATCAGGTGGGCTGCGGATAGCAGATTGCGTTCTGCTTTCTTCTTTTTTTGACTTGGCATACTTACTGCGGCACAATGCATATGTTCTAGCAAAGATGACGGAGACCATCGCACAACAACACCATATCGGGGGGCGCACACTCCTATCTCAATATCTCAACCAGGGCGCTATAGTCCGGGTTTTACTCGAGCATGGCGCCAGCCCTAATGCCAAATGTGGCAGCTTAGACACAGCATGGACTTACCTCCTCAAGCGGGCTCGGACCACCACACAGTTGCAACCACGCCGCGATCTATGCAATATCGCCGTTCTGTATATCGAACGTGGTGCCGATCTTACGGCCGTTCAAATGGGTGATTTTGACACTGTTTTTGCAAGTATGGAAGACGAGCAGCGAGAAGAGCTTTTGGGGAAGGTCAAATTGGTGAAAGCGAAGGAGGAGCAGAGATTGGCTGCGATACAGGCAAAGGAGCAGCAAAGAGGGGGCTCGCGAAGAGTCAGGAACGCGATGGAGGCAAAGTACAAGTCTTGGTCTTTATTTAAGAAGTGATGTCTTACGGCTGGAAAAGAAACACGTTGCATAAGTTCAGAAAGACAATCTAGACGCGACTTGAGCGAATATGATCTCTACGGACTAGGAAGGTTGACCTCGCCTCCCTAGATATTTCCACATTGATCAGGGAAGGTGACCTTAAATTTTACTTTCCAGCCCAATTGCAAGACTCACAACGTGCACGTGACATTATCACAGCAGACTACCAAAGCAGACAGTGTCTATCTCCCTTTTGTACATGTTCTGCTGCTGTCTTCCATGGTAGTCCACTCAGCAGTGTAATTGCGTGCCGCTTCGGTAAACGTGCTAGCGTGACGCTAACGCGGCGCTAGCCGCTCGACCAGTAAGAGCATTGCGATGTGGCCCGAGAACTTGATTTTGAGGTCACCTCCCCGAGTAGAGCTCGCTACGGCGAATCCAACCGTACTATATGCCCAGCTGTGGAGTGAATACTTCTCGAGCTATTCAAGGACTAAGATAGCTGCACTGGGTGGGCTCAGTGCTCGAACACAGCGCGGAAGCGCATTCCGAGCAGAGCAGAACAGACAAAAACTATGCAATAAGTATTGTGATTGAACTAAATACATTAGATGTCAAGTCATCCCTCATCCATCCTTTCGTTCCATGCCACAGCTCTGTACAGGCGGGCAGGCAGGCAGACATACACAACACGCCTTCCATGATACGCCCAGAATTTCCGCTATGCAGCCCATAGCAGGGCCTATACTCCGAGCCCAACAAAAAACACAAATACGCGAGTAGGTAAAATAGAATGTGGAGGTCCGGCAGAACATCGTGCCGTATGAAGAAAGTGCCAAGTTTATATCATACAAAACACCACTAGGGTTGGCGTCGTCTCGTTCTTCGTCCGCAGGACGATGTATCCATACTGCCCAGCGAGGAGGGAAGAAGTAGAAGGTAATGAAGGGGGAAAGTGACAGTTTTCTTCACCGAGGGGAGGAAACTTCATGCCGCATAATCTCGTGTCTAGAAACCACAAACTCATAGTGCAAACATCGAGGACGTGTTACCACATTTCCTCGTCCCTGCTGCTCTGATCCGAGTCATCGTACCCGTAGTAAGACTGTTGAGACTTGCCACCATTAGAGACACCAAGATAGCTTTTGGAATCTGCAACACTGTAAGAAGAGCCGTTTGCACTGTGTTGAGAATGATGCGAGTCTCGAGGCTGCTGCTGGTGCTTGTGCTGATCACGCTGCTGGCGTTGGCTGTTTTGACTGTTTTGCGAATCTCGTGACTCGGGTCGCTGTTGGTTGTCTTCATGCAGATTTTCAGAGCTTCGGTTGTCTGGGTGCTGACCGCTGTTCTGCGTAATTCCGCCTTTTTCAGCAGCCGAATCTTGTGTCTACACTTGTTAGATGGGAACTAATAAAGGGATGGAGCTGATATGTACCTCTTGATACCGCTGGTACTGAGTAAATTCCTCGGGCTGCTGCTCCTTCTTTTCTTTAGCCGCTGCTTGCTTTTGCTGCTGCTTCGCGTGCGCTGAAGTGCCGATTTGAATCTGGGGGTGCATTTGCTGGACCTTGGCGAGGTACGAGTACATGAAGTTACTCAGCAAAACCTGAGAGTACAATTCCCTTCTAGGGTTCGCAAGCTTGATGTGCGCCATGCGATAAATGGCGCGCTCCTCCAGGATCGAAAATCGGGTCCAGTTGTAGTCAATGTCCGGCTTGAGTATTCGAGGCGGCGGCTCTGGAGACAGCCCACGCATGGGGCTACCCTTCTTATGCGTCGACTCTTTTTCTCCCTTCTTCTTGCTTCCGCCGAAGATGGACGAAAATAAGCCAGTCTCCTTCTCTTTCTTTGCATCACTGCCTGAAGACTTCCTGCTGCTCTCTTTCTTTCGCTCTTCTTCAAGCTTAACGGCCTCACGGTCCAAAACAACGCTTTCCCGGCCACGATTTCCGTCTATTGAATGCTGTAGCAGATCGAGTCGAGTGTTGTCGTGGCTCTTATCTTGCGTCTTGCTCAGTTTGTTCTTCACCTTCTTTGCCATCTCCTTGTCTCGGTCCTCTTTTTCTTTCTTCTCCTTCTCCTTATCGCTGCCACCCACCAGCCATCCCCAGCTCGTTTTCCTCGAACCACCTTCAGCAGCAGCAAGCTTGTCCTTCGATTTCTTGTCTGTTTTATCTGGTTTCCTCTCTTCTGCAAGGTTGGGGATTATGGACAAGTTATCTGTTCTTGTGTTGTTTCCAGGAAGTGGCATAGGATGCGTGATCAGATCGTCAATAGATTGTTGCGGCTTGATCGGAGAGTTTTGAGCAGCCTGAGCATGCTTGTTTTGTCTCGGTGCCGGCTGTCTGTGCTGCGGTTGAGATGGTGTCCGAGTGTTGCTAGGTGGTGACTGAGGGGTTGCTGGAGGTGGTCCCTTGGAAGAATGACGTTCCGGCAACTGCATCTGCGACTTATTCCTTTTCGGTTCCTGTGGAGGTGGAGTTTCGACGATCTGGGGAATAGGATTCTTGTTGTATTGCGGATTGTAGCCAGGCAAAGGGGCCGTAGTTCGACCATTGGATGCAATTCTGGAATGAAACGGCTTGGCTGGGTGAGAGGGTGCTGGTGGCTCGTTCGCAACAGGTCTCTCAGAGACATCTTCGGTAGAAGTTGGAATATTTTGCTCTATGGGTATCGAGCGTTTTCGGGTAGGACGAGAGAAATTTTCGGGCGCCTCAGCACGGACAGGCTCCGACTGTACCCTCTGCAGGCCTTGGCTAAAGAAATCGTTATCCTTAGGAAATGTTGGAGATGTCACAGGTGAATCTTCAGTGTCCGTCTCATGCTGTCTTGTTCCAATTCGTCGTGCAAATGGCACACGCTCACCTCTGCGCACACTTCCACGTCTATAGTTGGTTCGAGTCGATCGTTTCAATGCCGCGGTCGCACCTGGCAGTATTGGAACATCCTCAGATGCATCGCCTTCAGCTGACCTCCTCCCACCTGTATCAATACTGAGTCGCCTTATCAAGCTTGCATGGTCTTCGGGCATAGGTTCCATTTCCTGGAGATCTGCAAGACCTCCATTTGGCTGGGCACCTGACCGCTTCCTTTCCAATCGTTCAGCACCGTCACGATATCCACTTGGGCCGTCTATCTGCCTGGAAAGCATTGACTTTTTCCTCCGCAGACCACCGCCAGAAGTTTCTCGTCCAAGAGATCCATCGGGGGACAGTGTTTCCGCATCCCCAGAGCGCCGCCGGATAGTGTCAACCTTTTCTTCTATGAAAGTTTTGAACTCCTTGGGTGCTAGCTCTGGATGCAACCGTGCGGGAACCCAGAAAAGGGTCGTGGGATCGTCATCTTCGGAGAAATGCTGAGGTGCCACAGACTTGAACGATGGTAGGTCGGGATCTGCCGTGTTCACGTCCATTGACATTCGCCGTATTGCCTGCAGATTGCTCAATTCCTGTGCCAAGCTCGCGGGACTTGATTCGTAGTCTATATCGTGGAGTGGAAATTGCTGGTCGGCGGTGTCTGAATTGGTGCGAGACAGAGGCGGCGCAAATGACCCGTTCTGACCTCCGTGTCCAGATGAAGACCGCGCGGGAGGCGTGCTGGGTTTGCTGGAAATGCCATTGGAACTTGCAGAGGCTGAGGGAGAGTGGTTGTCATGGGACATTTGGGCGCGGAGGGGGGACTTCGGGGGAGCGACGGGAAATGGCGGCGAGAGGGGTGCTTCGAGGGCGTCACCCAACGGGGAGCTGATGAAGCTGAGGGGCCGCGAGCTGCGCTTGACAGATAGGTAGTCGTCTTCACCGCCATACATGTCGCCAATAGCTTCCGTCACATGATGACTATCGTCACTAATGGATATCTGCGGCGCGTGGCCGCGACGACTCTGGTATACTCGCTCGAGCTCTCGGGCTCTTTCAGCGGCCTGGGGGAACCGACGACACTTGGTTAGCTTGGGAGCATTCATCGTGCGGGCGCGCGGGAGGGTGCAGGCAGAGAGGCGGCGCGGGTATCGGTGAAGGTGGAGTGTCTGTTTAGGGGAGCGACACTTGGGCGACACGGCGGGCTCAATCACACCGTGTCCCACGCGCAGGAGTGCTCACCTGCATGGTTTCTTGCGGAATGCAGAAGGCGTCGGCGTGTGGCGACCAAGACTGCTACCACACTCTCTCTCTCACTTCTACAGTATACGCAGCGGGCGCCAGGACAGGGTACGATCATTGAAAGCAGGACACGGCAGCGGAGCGGGTGGGCGTGAGGGACACTGTAGGAGTAAGAATAGAAGGGGTCATGGCCTGCAGTCCCAGAGAACGGGATGCGTAGAGAGAGAAAGGGCCGGCGGGCTGCTGTAGAGAGTCGTGATGGTGACGGCGGAGGTCCACTCCAAGGATGTGGAATTCTCGCCTAAGCCCGAAGAGAACGCCCAAGCAGCCCTGGGCGGAACGAGCCCTTTGTCCCACACTGTACGAGGTACACGCCGCCACTGCGAGAACGTGCGAGGTAGGTAAGTAGCCGTGGTGATGACTACTACGGCGGGAGCACCCTCGACGGATACGCGCAGCGGCGTAGAGACGCATCCACACTCCACATTCGACATCTACGTCCCCAGCAAGATACACACACACCACACACACACAGCACGCATCTCGAAATCCAGCAGAGACATGGGGTCACTCGCACAGATCTCGCGGCGACGAGCTCAAGCACCCACCCACGCGCCAGATCGCAGCTGGGCAATCTCCATTCGCGAAAATAGCCCGCCTACTCCGCGGCCCAGGGGGGAAGCCCACAGCAACAGCAAACATTCACCTCCATGTTTGGCTCCAAAACCGCCCCCGGCTTTTGGCAAACTCCCAGAGCGCATAGCGTTACCACTGCAACCACTCAGCTTGTACGCGCCCGCCCCGAAGAGGCGTAGAACAGGCCCAAAGCACCCAAAAGCAGGGGCGTCCGCCAACCTGCATGGCTTGGCCCTCCCTGGACAACCACAAGACCGCCGTCTTGGAAGTCCGTCACGTCGCTTCAGGAGACGACAACCTGACAGCACCCCCTAAGCGCTGGGCCGTCACTATTCGCGACGCCTGACTAGTAGTCAGATGACGCAATCGCCAGTTACCTTTTCGCACCTATCTAGCATGGGGGTTTCTGGCCAGTTTGGTGAGGAAGTGTCGTCCACACATACGCATAAAGGGGGTGGATTATTTATTAAACACTATCGACATCCAACCATTATACGTATTAGGACGCGCGCCGGCCATAGCCTCGTCATTCTATGATGGTTCGCAAGAGCTAGGAATCCCCTCAAATTCGACAAGGCTGAGAGTTCTACGAAGAGGCCGAGTTGCGCTTCCATATAAAGACAACAGACACTGCCGCGCATGCTACCGCGCCTAGCGCTAGATACAAATTCATGTTATCGTAAGGTTCCTCGTCTTGCTTGGGAAAAGCGGTCGAGGGATATGTGGCACATTCAGCCAGCTATGGAAGGTCAGTTGGAGAAAAGCAATCAGTGTGGAAATACATACATGAACAAACAACTCCGATATGCTGCTCCATGTTGTGCTGACGTGCAGGGGTGCAGCCATGTTTAGCGAAGTGGTGAACTCATCCGGCTGCAGTTCGCACCGCTGCATCGTCTTGTCCTGGTCTGCTTTCAATGCCGTGTACACGGCAGGCAGGCTGTCCAGATGAGGATACTTCTTCCTCAATTCGACAATGTGTGCGAAGCTGTCCGGGTCGCTAGAGTCATATGTGTAGCACAAAAGATCGCACGCGTCCAGCTTGGCCCTATTCTCCAAAATGGCTGGCTCCAGCTCACCCAGTTCCTCGAGGATTAAATAGCACTGCTTGCCTCCTTTCAGTTCAACGCTGTTGACAGCAGAACGCGGTTTGATCGTCGGATGGTACATCGGCGTAAAAGGTTGCTGCAGAAAAGCCGACAGCATGGCACTCTTTCCGCTGCCGCTAGAGCCTACCACATAACACAAGAAGACGTTTCGTTCCACCCTGCCTGGCCGGTTTCGTCGTTTTCGTGCCTTGGTCACTTTCAGGGCGTTTGTGGTACCTCCCCTATCGGTGCTTTCAAACCCCAGATACGCGAGATATTCTAGTGTCGTTTTGGGTTCCTCGAACGTCGTCATGCTCCATTGTGCAAGCCATCCTTGAATGGTAATGTTGCCTGCTTCATTCCGCACTGTGCATGATGGAAACGAAGAGTCAATCCATGAGGACGGGACGCCCGGTGTGGGGGCAAAGAGATTGTTGAGCTCCCTATTATTCAGACCGCCATCATTGTCCTTGTCGAACTTTATAAAGAGGTCTACAAAGAACCGATATCCAGCGGGACTCAGCTCGGCCGATGAGTACTGAGGCACATCGAAGTTGGGACGCAGGAATGTGTCACGCAGACTAAGACTGTCAGTGTAGTGAAACTTCCTCAAAATGATCCAGATGGTTTCATGGCGGCCCTTCTCGGCGAATATCTTGTTCAGCAACAGGAAACCCTTCTCATCCATGCCTTGGTCGCCCGTGCAGCCAGGCACAAAACGCTCGATTGAGCGCTTGATGTTGGGCAAGTCGTCGTCTCCTAGTGGTTTCTCAAAACACTTGATCTGAAAGTCGTGAATCTCCTGGTCGTTCCAGTACCCATCTTTGTCCTTGTCGCACAGGTGGAACACGCGCTGCAATGCAGATACTGCAGCAGGCTTAAGCGCACTCTCCTTGGAGTCGTACAATGGGGCGATTGGATGCGTGACGGCTTTTTGACACAGGAAGAAGACTTCGTTGATATTGTGGTGCTCTTTTGCACTCGTTCGTATGCACGAATCGATCTCCTTAAACTCGTTCATGACGGGCATCATTTCCTCTGTGACGACTTGCGACATTGTTCCATTCGATACCAATTCGGACTTGTTTGCGCAGAGCACAACCGGTACGTTCACCCCCAGGGAGCGGAAGTATGGCATCCAGAATAGCGCAACCCTCTCATAGCTATAGTGATCCGAGTATACCAACAATATTACATTCGACTTCCTCAGCTCTTTCCGCAGCGTGTGGCGCTCGTGTGGTTGCGCGGAGGTGTCGACGATGGTGGTGGTGACATTATCGGGAGTCCCAAGCGTAGGTGGCAGCGTCACCTGGGGGAGGACAGGCTGGATTTTGGCTGTGACAAAGACATCCTTCACAAGAGATGTGATAATGGAGCTCTTTCCAACTCCATCATCACCGCAAACACAGATTCGGACTGCGAGAGGTCAGTCTGGAAATATGGACTGCAGGCAGAAGCTTAGCGGACCAGTAGCCATGTCGTGTCTGCATCGTTACCTGATCGGCGAGGTTGAGGAGTCGGCAATCATGTAGTCTGCCTCATTTGCATCGAAGTGTGGGCGCGATTGATGATTTGTGGATTCGTGGAGGTTGCAAGCTTCGAGCTCTGCGTTGTGCAGACATGAATCTTGGCACACGTGGAAAGCAGGGTCGAGCTGCCCCACTCGTTGGTCGCTGGGGACGTCAAGCATTGGTGCTAGTGATGCCATCACACCTCATCGTTGGACGGTTATTACAGAGCCTCAAGTCCCGACCGAGTCCGTTCCGAGTATGGATTCCGCTGTCGTCGCGTCCTCGCCGCAGGTCGTGATAGATGCCTTCCGAAGGAGGACGAGCAGTCCGAGTGTGGTCCTCGGTTGTAAAGAACGCCCCCAACTCCAGAGCTAGCCTCCGCAATCCTTCAAGTCCTTTGTTCCGGCCGTTCTGCTCGCGATCCGTCCACACAAGTGCCCCATACCTCGCCTTGCCTACCCTACGTGCCCACCCTACGTGCCCCTCATCGCCCCCAGGAGTTTTGTATCGCCGCTGTGGATCCAAATGCTGTGAAGTGTCATCACCCGGCCTTGCGACTCGGCCAAGAACAATACCGGCAGCTGTTGATTGATTGCGGAGGGTCTCCCACCATAGTGCATCATGTTGTGAGTAGCCTGCCCACCGCTGACTCCCCTTACATGTCCAATCAAATCCCTATCAGGCCACTGCATGCATCGAGTCCCCACTGACATGCTCGCGCGTTCCTCTGCAGCGTCCTCCCTCCTCCACCGAGATATCCTACGGGCTACCCTGGCGCGCCAGGAACAGGACCACTCATTGAAACAAACAATACACTCACCCATCCCACTGGCCATGAGCACCAGTTGGTCGTAGGAGAAGGTATGCAATCTATCTCCGCAGCCATGCACACGCCTCTGCTCATACTCGGCAAATACTAGGGACCTATATTCTTCGAGAAAGTCTCTACTTAGCTACGCCGCCACCACACCCCTCAGAGGCGCCTATCCACAACCCAAATCCACTCGCTACTACCATATCACCACCTAGCGCTGGCACCAAGCTGTCGCTCGTAGTCCTCGCGCCTCGTCAGCCTTCGTATTCGCGATTATACAAAGTCGATACCACGAACAGCACGCGGTCGCCGGTGCCACCGAGCATTCAGGAATCCCCACACGAGACGAATAGCCAGATTAGCGATGTGGGCTCACACGGTGCGAACGGTGTTGCGCCTTCGCCCTTAGAAGGACTGCATGCGCCAGCATTCGGGGAAGGAAATGTGGCGTTGTTGGCAATCAATGGCAAGGATGCAAAAGATCCGCTGAAGAAACGCAAACCGAAAAGTAATATTGTCAAAAGCAATTCATCGTTCGTGTCGAGAGTTATTCCACATGAGGCCTTGACAAAGCGGTTACAGGAGCACAATCCCAATGGCCTGTTCGCCTTTGCAAACGTCAACAGGGCATTGCAATGGCTTGACTTTTCCTCGCCTACAAAGGTCGGTTTCTTGTTTTTCGTTCAATATGAATTTAATTCTGACTGTTTGGCAGGAAGAACACATGACCAAGGTTCTCTTCACTAAGGCGCATGCGCTCTGTCACGATATCAACCAAATCACAAAAGGACCAAGTCATATCGATTTAGTGCTGGGATTCTCCAGTGGGGACATCATATGGTACGAGCCCATGTCGCAGAAGTACGCTCGTATGAATAAGAATGTAAGCGACGAGAAGGACGTATCATCTCGCTTGACTTGACTAATCATGGCAGGGTGTTATCAACGGTTCTGCAGTATCAGACATTCGATGGCTACCCAATTCAGAGAATCTTTTTCTAGCATCGCATATGGATGGTAGCTTGATTGTCTATGATAAGGAAAAGGAGGATGCGCTTTTCGTTGCTGAAGACCAAGTACCGCCTGCGGAACCTGCAACCAATGAGAAAGCGCAAAAAGCATCTTTGACCATCAAGAAATCGGTAAATTCGAAGAATCAGAAAACGAACCCGGTATCTTACTGGAAAACGTCCAACTCTAAAATAAACGCGTTCGCCTTCTCTCCCGACGGTCGACACTTTGCGGTTGTGTCTGAGGATGGGACTTTCCGGATCATCGATTTCCTCAAGGAGCAGTAAGTTATGTTAGTAAGTCAATCCATATATAGCCTAACATACGGCAGATTACTACACCTCTATACGAGCTACTACGGGGGCATGATGTGTGTCTGCTGGTCGCCGGACGGCAGGTACATTGTTACTGGCGGTCAAGATGACCTCGTTTCCATCTGGTCATTAGAGGACAGCATGCTCGTAGCACGTTGTCAAGGGCACAATTCATGGGTCACGGCCGTGGCCTTCGATCCCTGGCGGTGTGACGAACGAAACTACAGAATTGGTAGCGTTGGGGAGGACTGTCGGCTGCTGTTGTGGGACTTCAGCGTGGGCATGCTGCATCGACCTCGAGCGGTTCGTTTGTCCCCGTTCTTGTCAAACTGTTGGGATATCCAAAAAAAAAAACTGACAGGTCCTATCACAGGCATCGGTGAGACAGCGTGGCAGCATTACTTCAGCAACCCTGAAGATGCAGCGGAGCCGCACAGAGGGCTCCACCACGCGCCTGCGGTCGAACTCCAATCTCTCGACAGGAAGCGTGGTGGACGAGGAAGAAGTTGTGCATGCGGTCGAACCTCGGGCGCGCACGGCGATGTTACCGCCAGTCATGGTGAGTGATTGGGAAGATTTTCTCTGGGGACCCGTTCCCTCCCGTCGCATGCTAACAAGATCTTCTTGCGTAGGCCAAAAGCGTCGACGAGCATCCGCTGTGCTGGTTGGGCTTCGAGGAAGATTGCATCATTACTTCGTGCAACAACGGTGAGTGCAAATTTTTTCCTTGATGGACTATTTAAAAGTGCGGGTCAATAAGGTGTTATCTTCTGTGGCGTGAGCTTGCCACAGGAACAGCCGTTTTGGTGTTGTTGCACAGACTCGCGCCGATAAAGATGGAGCATTTTGCTGATAACGATGATTTTCGCAGGGCACATCCGAACCTGGGACAGGCCGAAGGAAGGCGCAGGCAGCGACGACGACACGCCGTCGACGACTTCAGTAAGCGCGAGTGCGGGCGCCAGCAACGCATAGCGGTGGATCGAGGTGGATCGAGGTGGATCGAGGTGGAGATGTGCGATGGAGATGCGACGTCGCGGCCATGGGTCTTGGGCAATTGCTTGTCGACCGAGACGCTTGTCTGGGCTGGCCGATGGTGGTGGTGTTTGGGATCGCGGTGGTCTTTTCGGGTGTTGCCGCAATACCGGTCTTCTGCGTTCGTCGCTCAGCCCTACGGCTGACTTGCAGGCATCGCATCTCTCTTCTCGTCTTCTCTCTCACCTCTTTGTACAGTACTGCACGGAGAAACGCGCGTGATCGGGGGGCTTTGCACTGCACTGCACTGCATGCCTCGCCCGCTGCAGATAGTGAACAGCGAACAGACTAGGTAGCATTCCAGAAATGTAGAAGGCGCATTCGGCGTGTCCGTACCGTACCGCATACAACAGCAAGGCATGTCAAACCGGCCTTCTTACCGAGTGCTGCGTGCTACGTACTGTGTGCTGCGTTCTGCGTGTGAAACCGCGGCGCAAATGGCAGAGTTCTGACGTCGCGATAAAGCCCACCATGGCGCGACGTCGGCTTGCCTGTTGCACGCTGGCGGTGAAGGGAGCCGCGGACACTGGCTTGCTGTCGATCAGTGCACCGGAAACAGAAAACCCCTCGAAGCAAAGGGCCATGGGTTATCGCAAATAATTCCCGCTCGGCCCGAGCTTTCACGATGGAATCTGCGGAGCCATGTGTTTGACAGCGGCGAGGCACGGCGAGGGTTGAAGGGTTGAAGGACTTCTGGGGCACGGCATAGAAAGAAGGTGGTGTTCGCCGTCAGCGAGAAGGGCAGCGAGCCAGTAAGGCAGTCTCAGCAGTCAAACAGGCAGCCGGCACGGGCAATGCTGTGTCAGGCTGTTGTCTGTATGGCGCGCCGTTTGCAGATGCTATCGGGCACTTTCGTCAGACTTTCTTTGTCTGCCGAACCCACCCAAACGTCCCCTGTAAAAAAAAGTAGGCAGACCCGCAGCAGCCGCGTCTAGTATCTGTCGCCCATCATGACTGTGATTCAGTGATCTTTGGGGCGCACGAGCTACTGTAGCCTCCTGCGTCTGCTGGCGCACACCATCCCACGCAGCTGCTATAACTTGCCAGGGCGACTGCCCGCCGCAGCAGCTGAGAGACCCCGAATGACCAAGCTCTCCCACGCTGCCTCCCACTACTCAGCCACTCTCACGACATACCACCACCACCGCGTACCATTGGGCCACCGGCTCTACAGAAGGAACATCCTTAGATACATATACCCACGCCATCCCGGACCCTCTCCCCGTCTGAGATGAGCCCGCTCTTTTGGCACTTTTTTTAATTCTTTGCCCGCAGCCATGCCTCGCGCCGGAGCCGTCTTTGGCGGAGCTGGGAAGCCGGTCCTGGAGATAAAGTATGACCATCCAGTTAGAATTTGTCCTCTACAACAGATACTGACAGATTATCCTCAGACCCGATTCGCCGTTCGTAGTCTTCTATGGAGAGCCCTCGGAAGCGCAGAATGCAGAGCTTACTGGGAAGCTGGTCCTCACAAACCCCGAATCAACATCTGTAAAAAGCATACGGATGACCCTGAAAGGAGTGCGGAAGATCTCGTACGCCAGCATCACTGCCCAAAACTGAAACACACCCGCTAACGTCTGTGAACAGATGGAGTACTAGCAACACCGTGACGCCCCAGCCCATAGCGAGCAAGTGCAACTTCCTCACCGAAACCCACAACATCTTCCCCACCGACGCATCTAAGAACAAGTCCCACAAGCTCAACAATGGCACCCATGAATGGCCCTTCAGTTTCCCCATGCCGAGCAATCTGGACGAGAGCGTCGAGGGTCTTAGCACCAACTGGATTGTATACACCCTGACTGCTACGGTGGAAAGAGGCTCGTTCAGCGGGAAACTGCACGCTTCAACCCACATCCGGGTAATCAGGACGCTTGGCCGCGATCTTATGGAGACGATGCCTATGGACCAGGTAAGATACAATTTCTTCAACATCCACGGCGTGTGGCGAGATGCTGGAATGACGTACGCGGGGTGTGCGCGATAAGCAGTGCTAACGGGAGATTGCAGATCAACGAGGACATCTGGGCGTCCAAATTGGCCTACAAGATCACCGTTCCTCAAAAGAACTACATAGTCGGAACTGCCGTATCCGCCGATTTTGTCCTCATACCCCTAAGAAAGGGCGTCGAGATATCCACGATCAAAATGGAACTCATCGAGTCGCGGCAGTTGTTTTGCGACTACGCTGGGCGTCGCATAAGCCACAACCACGACATGGTCGTAGCCACGAGTGAAGGCAACATGCCTGACAATTCAGCCCACACTGTTCCGGAAGGGGCCGAAGAGGGTGACGAGCTCTTCGATGAGTCTCATCGGTTTTCCATGTCCCTGGAACTTCCGAAATCTCTGAAACATTGCAGGCAGTCTGTGGACACGGAAAACATACGAATTTCCCACAAGCTAAGATTATACGTGAATCTTCACAACCCTGAGGGTCACACTAGCCAGCTTTTGGTCAAGAACCACCTGCACCTCTTCATTTCACCGAATTTGCCTCCGAACGAGGATCAGAGCGTTGTGATCGACCAGAACGTACTCTCTGCGCAAGCGATGCAGGACGTCGTGAATCAAAATGCGCCACCACTCTACGGACTCCATGTATTGGATAACCTGTACAATGACATCGACCCCAGCGGTTTCATGACTCCTGGTTTGCAGAGTGGAGCAAACACGCCTTTTTACGCCCAAAGTCGTTCAGGCTCAAACGAAGACCTGACTTCCATGGACGCAGTTGCCCAACAAACTGGCGGAGGCGCGTCTGCAACCGCACTCCACAACAGGCTGCAAAATCTCAATATAACGCAGAATGGTAGATCAGCACGATTTGCGCCTTCTCGTCAACATTCGTCCGGAGGCAGCACACCACATAGCATGCCAGATGATGCTCCAATCCACGCGCCTCCCACGGGCTACTTCGCCATCGCAGACTCGCCCCAGAACCATGTAGACTACGACATGGAAGCTCTTGCGCGAACTCCGTCCTACAACACAGCGGTCCGCACTCCAGCAAGAACTCCAATGTCAGAGGATCTACCTACCTATGAGATAGCAACTTCTAGGCCATCAAGTCCTAGTAGGACTCCCACAAGGTCTGGAGCGACGACCCCCAGTCCGACTCGCAGCCTGGACACCCTGACGGAGGAAACTACGCGGAATACACAAATGAACTCGCGTCGAGTGAGTCCCCGACGCGGTTTGAGGACTTCCGACGAAGGAAGGTAATTATCCCTCGATGTGCCTCCTCCCCATATCACCATCACCATCTCCACTCTCTTTTTCTGTTTCCCGCACTGCATTAGATGGTATATCCCCTGGGTCTGCATTTTTGTTTCAATAGTCCACACATACTTAATCTCGGGTCTCGCGACAGTCTTACACCGACCTCCTCCTCCCCACCCTCGTCATCCTCGTCGACATCTTCGATGCTGTCCGTACCCTACACGCGGAGCAGGAGCTCGTCGCGATCTTCGGCGAAGACGGCGTTCAGGCCTGAGCTGGCTCACCGCTCGAGCAGGACTTCTTTAAGAGATAGTTTGCATCCGATTTCAGCGTTTAGGAGGGTGCTTAGGAACGTGGGTTGAGCGGGTGTTGATGTGAGGTTCAAAATAGCCCTGCAAAGTACATCTGGTGGCCAGGGTTGGAAGTCACCCTGGACACTACTAGCTACTATTCATGTTTGCTCTTTCCTTTCGTTGCTGTACTATACTAGATTTCACGGTCACTCGTACTTTGCGTTTGGGTCACGGGATAATAATGGGCGGTATTTTGCACGTGTTGAACTCGGTGGTTTCCTCGTTTTATTTTTTCATATGGCACGCACGGGGAATATTGCAATGTTTCATGCTCGGGCGACGACGCGCAGCAAACGAGTGGTTTAGACTGTTTTTTTTCTCTCTCTTTCGGGATACCCTCCATGTACAAAGCTCGATGGGGCTGGCGTGTGATATCTCTCTACTTTATCTTTTGTGGAGACGGCGTCTGGATCCGAGTATGGTATGCGCTCACTGTGACGCTGCTCCCTCAATGAATGCAAGACATCAGCTCGATCTCCAATTGTCAAAAATGCGCCTGCTTCACATGATTGAATTCTTGCTTTCGTAGGCCTACGGCACATGCCGTGTAGGACTGGTGCCTCGTCCTTTACACAAATTAACCCGACGTCAGATGCACTGAATACCTCGGCCTGCAATTCCAATTTTTCCCGCCTATGATGGCAGCAAGATCACGGTACAGATGGCCCGCGGTCGACCATCGCAAACACTTCCTCAGTTAGGCAGACGGCTGCACGAGCCCGTATTTCGCATCTCCCTCACTCAGCAGATGGCACCTGACCAAGCCCTGCACCATCGCCCCATTGGGACCTTTGTCATACGTGCAGCGTCCTTGGGTCTCCTCACGCAAACACGTGTTCTGTACGCTTACACGCATGTGTCACCGTCGACATACGAGCCCTGTCCTTGCCCGTCTAGGTGCGCATGCAATTCCTGTCATTCGAAGAAGCGACGGCCTCGGCTCTTGGCCGCTGACCGGGATAACGTGGTCGTTTACCCCGGGCGATCCGCTGGCTTCCGCCAGATGTGCTGATCCCCGCGCCCAAAGCCGGGGAGATGGGTTTGGCCGCCCCCCGGACATCTGTGTGGAGGCGCGGGGTGGGGACGTGTGGCTGATGCGAGGGACCGGGGTGGGACGCGTCGATGTGGGCTGCGACGCTAAGGTGGGGGATATGGAAGCTTGTGAGGCTATGTGTGCTTTTTGCTTCGTTTACGCAGGCGCGGATTCAGTACGGGGGCCAAGGGAGGTGGGTGAGAGCGGCAGATGACCAGTCGTGGATTGGTGTGGGGTAGAGATGTAGATGTACGTTGCAGAGCATGTTGAGTTGCGTGGCTGCGTCTAACAGGTTCTGTTCGCTGTCTAACCAGAGCTTATTGAGGATATGAGTCGAACAAGAAACCCGCAGCATAGTCGACATTCCCATCCGTAGCGTTCAATGCGGCAATGGCCTCCTGCTTTGAGAACCCCAGAGCGACAAGATTGTTCACCGTTTCCTCAGGCCAGGGCGCAGGCGCTTCCGGCAGCTTCGTGACCATTTGCCTGATCTGCTCCGCCGTGATCCCCAACGGAGGCCTCGTTGTTTGCGGATGCGGCGGATCTACAGTTCGCAAGGCTCTTCCCAGTGCAGCAACCCATCCCGCCTGGACCGTCTCGTTGTTCAATTCCAGCGTAGAAACGTGGACGAGGTCCTGGTCGCAATCGCCCGAGTTGAAGTACTCCCATCCCATGACACCGCCGAAGCCTTTGCCCATGTTCTTGTATTTCTCGCGCAACCTCGCACACACATCCCGCAACTTCTCAACTGCGACGTAGCCAGCGCCGTTCCCAGGGTTTGTGACAACACCCATAACGATCTTCTCCGGGTTCCAGCCTGCAGCAATGATTGCGTCGTACCACTGAGTACTTGATGCATCTCCCCAACCACAGTAGAACTGCGTATTGTACCACGCAATCTCCTTGCCAAAGATGCTACACTCCAATTGAGGATAACTGAATCCACTCAGATGCGGCAATGTGGGATACAGCGGGTTGGGCGTCCTTCCGCTCGCGAGCACAGGACGCGGCGGCCTCTGATCCTGAGGCAGATTCGGATCCGGAATCAGCGCAGTAGCCACCGGGGCGAGCGTGATCAGAAAGTCTTGTCCGAAGTCACTTCTCAGTCTTGAGATCAGGCGTGTAATTGTTTGCAGTGGTACCACCTCTTCAACATCAAGGTCGATTCCGTCAAGTTTGTACGTGGTGATGAGGGCGTGGAGCGGCTTGTAGTACGCTTCGAACTGTCCATCCATCAGCCAGCACCTTCGACAGACTTCGATTTCACATACTGTCTCCTCGACACCTGTCAATCGCTCGTAGCTTCCTTTCGCTGCTCCCCCGAGCATGCCTAGAACCTTGATGCCACTGCCCTGCAGCCACGCAACCTCGCTCCATAGCGTGTCATAGCGAGAGTTGTTTGGTGGATGGTCATTGAGAGTTACGTTGCCTGGACCCTCGTTGAGGTGGATTGCTGCGATTATTACATGCGTTATGCCAGTATTACTAGTGAGAAGTGGCAGCAATGAGTTGTAGTTTCCGGAGTGGTCGTGGAACGTTTGATGGTAGACGATGAGACGAGGACCTTCGGAAGGTGGCAGTAGCTTAGGCGGGACTGGAGGCATTTGAAAGGTGTTGTTGATGTTGGGAAAAAGAGTGTTGAGATTCAAGAAGTCCCCAAGGGACGAGCTGGGAGCTTCGTACCCCACGTTCGTGGGGCTGAAGAGGGGCAACATCATTGGTTGCGTCATTTATTTGCAACACCACGCATCTATCCAGAGTTTCGCAACACGAGGCCAGTGTTACATATAAGTGTACTTCACCTTGTCAGTCGTCATGGGCAATGGCAGGCGGTGATAGTCAGAGACCAAAGGGATCGTTAACTTTATAAGCCCTGCTGTATCTGTCATACGCTTGTAGTATGCTTCACATTTCAAATGCTTGCCCTAGCTTGGATGGTAATAACGGTAACATTGCTCGGTGGCGCTTTAACCCAAAAGTCCCGCAAATGCTTGGAACCCCAAAATTATATTTCCGTGAACGCCGTTGCTGCTGACCGTACTGGTTTATCCCAGCTCCCAGCATCATGGCTGACCATAGGTTTGAGACCTCACTGAACACAATCCCTCCTGTCTGCGCCCAGAATGCTTTCTTCATACTCCGTTACGATCATAGCATCCTCCAGGGATATATGGGAATCAAGGAAAACACAATCAGTACCGTTCGGTTATCCCCGTGAAATAGGGGTGAATCACCGCCTGCTTCGCTGAGATGCGCCCAGCAGGATCATAGACGAGGAGAGCATCGAGAAGGTCAAGACCAACATCGTCCAAGGTGGTGACTGTAGAGGCAATATCCGTCCGAGCCCATTTAGGGAAAGATGACTTGAAGTCAGGGAATGAGGTGACGCCAGGCCAGTCCTGCTCATTGGGGGTGCCGAGGATGCTATGCAGAAGTCAGTGGTGCAATTTTCAAATTCTGAATGACCGCTGCGTACCGGAAGATCTTGAAGATCTCGTCAATCTCCGAATCACCAGGGAACAGCGGCTTGCGCGTGCACATCTCCGCGAAGATACAACCAACAGACCACATATCTACACCAGTGGAGTATTGCCGACCGCCGAGTAGAATCTCGGGGGCACGATACCACAAAGTCACAACCTGCGATGTGTTAGTCATCTATCAAAGCTGTCCAAAGGTCCCACAAGCATACCTCATGCGTGTACGTCCTAAGTGGCACGCCGAATGCGCGCGCCAGTCCGAAATCGCCCAGCTTCAGATTTCCATCCCTGTCAATCAACAGATTCTGGGGCTTCAGATCACGGTGAAGAACACGATGAGCATGGCAGTAACGAATTCCCTCACAGAGTTGTCCCATGAACCGTTTGACCATGTCCGGTCCGAGGCCAAGGGTTGCCAGAGCAGGGCCGTGGCCTTCGGGAAGCGGCTTGGCCCGCCCACCCTGGCTCACGGGGAGCGACTCCATGTACTTCTTAAGGTCGAGATCGAGGTATTCCATAACAAGATACAGCTTGTGGCCGTCGGCGTGGACAATATTGAGCAGGCGAACGATATTGGGGTCGTTCATCTCCTTGAGAAGGGAGATCTCCCGGATAGCGGTAGAGGGAACACCTTCATCTTCAGCCTCGAGACGAATCTTCTTCAGAGCGACGATCCGGTGGTCCTTAGTGGTGAGATCGCGAGCCTTGTACACCACACCGTAGGTGCCTGCGAGTCAGGGTCAGTGCCGTGCGCAATTTGAGGGAAAGCGGGGTGAAAAGCAAATTGAATGCAATTTGGATGTAGGAAACGGAAGTTGTTACCCTCTCCGATCTTCTCCATTTTCTGGTAGTTCTCCATAGTGGCGGAAGCAGGCAATAGATCTCTGACTACTCTATACGTTCGAGTCTGCGGAGCTGGTGTGGACGCGTCGAGGCGCTGCTGTAAGAAATTGGGCGATTCCAAGGACACAGTTGCTTCGGAAAGCAAACGAAAGACAATGCGAGTGCCTGTAGGTTAGTATTCGTCCTGTGGTGGAGCGTTTGGTGGGAACGAGGAATGAGAGTCGGTGTGTTTACGCTGATTTCTTGACAACACAAACTATGCCAAGCTGCCAGCGCGGATCGGGAAAGGCGGGAAACATCGCGTGGATCCCTGCATCATCCCGCCCAGCACAACTTTGCTTCATCAACCACATCCAAAGCATGCAAAGTCGATAAATCGAGTTTTCGAATAACCTCAGGTTAGTTGCTGGGTAAAATGCAGTCGCTTGACCCACATCAGCGTCCACCGAACAGCATTCGAGATGTCTACAAGAAATATCAGAGGATGAAACCCCAGGATCTGGACGAGGACATCGGGATCGTGCATATAGAAAGAGAGCTGAATCAAAACCCCGAGTTTGCGCATCGGGAAACACATCCATCTGGAGCCCAAAAGGGCAAGGTCTCAATTGTCGGCGAGCTCGAGTCCGAGCAGCTGACCGCTGCTTTTCGGTCGTTTGCCGGCAGCTACGCTGGTGAGGAAAGACAAACATCTTCAGTGCAGGTGTATGAGCACAAGGATATGCCAGGTAAAACTTTCGCTCTCACTTGTTCTCTGCGGACAGTCGCCGACGAGCTTTACATCTCCAAGTCCACCTCATGCACAAGCCTTTCCCCCCTTCCTTCTGTCATCATTTGTATGCTCTCTGATATAGGGTAGGTCTTCACATCATCCCAAATCTCCTCCCCCCGGAGATTCAGATCATTCTCTTATCAAGACTGCTCCATCGAGACCTTTCGTCTCCATCTCATCTTACCAATATTCACACTCACTATAATCTAAACTACCCACCTTATGGCTCCTCTTTCTTCTCCATCCCTCCCACATCTTCCTCCCTTATCGCGATCCCTCTAGATCCTGTTATTCACAAACCACTCGTAATCTCACCTTTCCTAAATCGGAAAGTTCGATGGGTGACAATGGGCGGCCAATACGATTGGACGCAAAAGTGCTACCCCGACTCACCCCCTCCCGAATTTCCACATGACACTAAGGCCCTGCTAGAGGGTCTCTTTCCAGGTACTAAGGCCGAAGCCGCAATCGTGAACCTGTACTCGCCGGGCGACACGCTGAGTGTACATCGCGACGTCGCCGAAGAGTGCGGCAAAGGGCTCATTAGCGTCAGCCTTGGATGCGATGCCATATTCGTCATTGGTACTTCCTCTCCCTCGTCAGATAATGATAGCCAAGAAGACGAAGACCGAGTCACCGAGAAGATTTTGACGCTTCGCTTGCGCTCTGGAAGTGCCGTCTACATGAGTGGCGAGTCGCGATTTGCGTGGCATGGTGTGCCGCAGATCATCAAAGATACTTGTCCGGAACATCTGAAGAAATGGCCCGCTGGTGGTCCGGAGGGTGGTTTTGAAGAGTGGAGTAGTTGGATGAGTGGGAAGAGGGTTAATCTAAACGTGCGGCAGATGTGGGAGTGATGAAGGGTTCAAACTTGAGGCTAATCGCCGCTCAATTCAAAACCTCTGAATGATAGTAGACAACTCAAACATAGAAGATGCCACCGTCAGGCGAACAACTCGATCTCTGCGTGAACGTCATCAGCACGTCTTCAATGGAACTCGTCAGCTCTCGGTACTCGTCAAGTCACTGGGTTGTTGATCGAAGGCATGCAAATGAAAGGAAAACTAGTTAAAGCGGGAACACAGAGTTGAGGCGACTATGTTTAATGCTAGCGTTCAGGTCGGCGTCGTCTCAATTTACGTCCGTGCACTCGGCGACCTCATGAACTTAGAGCAACAACATGCCCGCCGTCAAATTTTCGATTCCATTTTCAACAGTCCAAACACTTACCACTTTGGTCAAGTAGCTTCAATCTGACGAGAAATATTTGAGTGTTGAAGTTGTCGGTAGTACTAATCATACTACTGGAAGGCTGTGTAGTCGTCCTCGGCGAAGTCAGCACACACTTATGCCCGCTTACTCCACGTTCAGCTTGGACTTGGGTGCGGTGTGCAAGCTGATTAGCGAAATATTTTAAGCACGTACCACTTAGGTGTGCTGCACTACTTTTCTACTAGTATCAGTAGAGAGGTAAACTGAGATAGTCGCCGTCGCGTAAATACGCCCCTTACCAATGTATGCAGCTCGGTGATCATTAGTCTTTTCTAACACACGCTCACTGGACAGTTATATTCCTTGCTCTCCCGACCACTCTACACTCCCATCTCACAGCATCACTCCGTTTGATTTCTCCCCACACACCTTTTATTTCTGAACTCTTACTTCTTTTGTTGCGCTCTCTATTGCACAATGAGCACTCCAGGCTCCCTCGACGTGGAGAAAGCTGCATCGGATTATGCTCCCTTAACGAACCACTCGGTCAAGAGTTTCAGTTGGGAAAGAGTTACCGTCACTGTCAAAGACCGAAACACCAAGCAACCATTGGAGCTCTTATCAGATGTCAAGGGAAATATCAAAGCGGGTACGTTTGATTCAACAACTTCTTTGGTGCTCAGTGCTCACCCAATACAACAGGCGAGCTCATGGCCATCATGGGACCCAGTGGATCTGGCAAGACGACCCTCTTGAATGTTCTTGCCCATCGCGAAGCAACGCCGCACGCAACCGTCACCCAGACACTCTCCATAAACGGCGTACCGACATCTCTCAAAGACTTTCAAAAACTCAGCTCCTACGTCGAACAACAAGACGCATTGGTAGGCTCGCTCACCGTACGGGAAACACTGTACTTCGCCGCGAAGCTGTCATTGCCAAGGTAAATAAATAAAATTATATGCACACGTGCGGCGTAGTTGCATGAGGCTGACCACCATCGTCTAGTTTCGTCACTAAATCAGAGCGAATTGCCAGAATTAATTCTCTGATCGCCGCATTTGGACTGCAGGGCCAGGCTGATGCATTGATTGGCACACCCATTCGAAAAGGCATCAGCGGGGGCCAAACTCGACGTGTTAGTGTCGCTAGCCAGCTCATCACTTCGCCGAAAATTTTATTTTTGGATGAGCCTACAAGTGGACTTGATTCGGCAGCGAGCTTTGAGGTCATTGATTTTGTGAGGAATGTTGCGAAGAGACATAAGGTAGGAGAGCCATGGATGCAATTTGCCGATGCTCGCTAATACGACTATCGCAGATCCTTGTCATTGCGTCCATCCACCAGCCTTCAACGACCACGTTCGAGCTTTTTGATAAGCTCTTCCTCCTCTCACGAGGCAAAGTCGCATACAATGGCCCAATTGCCGGCGTCAAGTCCTACTTTGCCACCCTGGGCTTCAATATGCCGCTGTATATGAACCCAGCTGAGTACATAATCCAGCTTGTCAACACCGACTTCTCGCGCGATGCAGTCAAATCTGCGGAACAACTTAAGAGCCTTCAGGCAGCATGGATAAATTACGATTCCGTGAACTCTCCGTCGCAAAATGCAGAGATCTCCGGCAATGTCCCCGCAGGCGGCGCAGACCTCCAAGGCGATCAGGGCTCAGCCAACCCACTCTTGATTCCCCTCACACTGATCCACCGCTCCTTTATAAAATCCTACCGCGATGTCGTCGCCTACGGAATCCGCATCGCCATGTACCTTGGCCTCGCAATAATGATGGGCACAGTCTGGCTTCGTCTCTCGCCTGAGCAGAGCAATATCAACAACTTTACAAATGCGATCTTCTTTGGCGGGGCATTCATGTCTTTCATGGCCGTAGCATATATCCCCGCCTTTCTTGAAGACCGCTCGCTATTCATTAAGGAAAGACATAATGGCTTGTATGGGCCTACGTCTTTCATGATTGCCAACTTTATCATCGGTATCCCGTATCTGTTCTTGATCGCGGTGCTGTTTAGTGTTATTGCGTACTGGTTGGGCAATTTTCAGCCTACGGCCGAGGCGTTTTGGACGTGGGTCATGTGGCTCTTCCTCGACCTTCTCGCTGCCGAATCCCTTGTCGTTCTCATCTCCTCTCTCGCCCCGATCTTCGTCATCTCTCTAGCAGCCACTGCATTTGCGAACGGACTCTGGATGAGCGTGAACGGATTCATGGTGCAGCCTGACACCCTTAATGTCTTTTGGAGATACGTTTTCCACTATATCGACTACCAGGCGTACGTTTTCAGAGGTATGATGGTCAACGAGTTTGGAAAGAGAAGTTATGGCTGCGGGAATGATTGCAGATGCATGTATAGCAGTGAGTTAGAGGATATCTGTAAGATTGATGGGAAGGCTGTATTGGCGACGTATGGGTATAAGACAGGCGATACGGGGAAGTATGTGGGGATTATGATCGGAATTATTGCCGGGTATAGAGTTCTGGGGTGGTTGGTTCTGTATATTAAGAAGCACTAGGGGATAATACTAGTAAATTTGGGCTTCGGATGGTTGGGCGCATATCTCCGCTCTTTTTATTGGGATGCATCAATGGAGTCTACTTGGAGTTGCCAGTGTTTGACATTATAGTGAATTTGCTGTTCTGACTGACTGCGTGTCAGGACTTCTGTACGACAGTGGCTCTATCTTCTAATTGGGTAAATCATATGTACAATACTGAATAGGCGCAAACTCGGAACTTTAGCCCAGGTTAGCAGGTGTAGTTCCCAAGTTTCCGCTCACAAAGACGACAAGCACGGCTGCGTATCTTCAAAATTCATGTTAGTTTGCAACATGGAGCATATGGATGTGGCGACTTACGCAGCAGTGGCTCCAAACAGCTCCGCCCGACGAGCGTTGGTAAGCACTCCAACACTTCCTGCAAAAACACTCGTAAAAGCTCCTATGCAGCCTAACCTTCGACTTGGAGATTGAACATTGTAGAGTATAACGATTGCGCCAATTAGTAGAAGAGCTGCTAGGAGTGTGCTAAACCATGCTATGAAGGTGCTGATAGCATGATCCGATGCGTACGCGATTCCTTGCCTTGAACGAGCGCGGTCCTTTGTCGTGTTAGTGATACATCAATGTGGCCTGAAATCGACTTATCTTCACCTACAGGAAATAGGCAACCCAAATGATCTTGTGCGAAACTCGTCAGTCGGTCTTGGTCTTCTTGCACCCGCAGCGCTACTAGATCATCAATGTCGTCCCAGAGATCTGCGCTGTGGCCTCCCAGCGTAGGAAACCCTTTCGAGCCGTCTGATGCCTCATTAAAGAATTCGGTACGAAAAGCGCGCATGACTCTTTTCGAAGGAGGTGGAAGTGATGCTAATGTGCTTTCGAATAGTAACGCCTCTCGATACTCTTTCAGCGTGCATCTAATCTGTTTCACTGTATCCATTCGCTCTTTCTGTTTCGAGTTCCTGCCTTGGCTTGCAGCAGTCTCGAACTCGGAGTAGTTTCGTGCACATTGTTTCGTAGCCAAATCAGCAATTATGTCTTGTTCATCGAATGCTCGTTGTTTGGCTTGAAGCTCTGCTAGGTCGCTCTGTAGATACAATAAATTCCGTGCCGCGAGTTCATCGAAACGTTTGAAAATAAGGGTAGTCCGATCTCTGTCGCTGGAAATGAATGCTGCGAGTGACGGGTAACCAGAAAGATAACGACTTTTGGCCTCGATGTCTGTTACTCTTGCCATGTCTTTTTGGATTTGGAGAAAGTTTCACTGTTCTCGTCTTGAGGTTGAGGCGCAGCAAGGCTGAAGGCTCTGTGCTGAGTTGGCAAGCCCCCAAACCGGTGAGCGGTTAATCGAGTGGCTTGGTCCCAATTTCCACTGACACAAAATTTACACCACTGGGAAAAGTGTCTCGACCTCTACATCTTAAGTCGCGATCGAAAGAAGTCAATAACCTCTACACGCTGACTCCTGTGTTTTTTCCGTTGTTCGCCATATGATCTACTCTCTCCTCTTCACATGGCTCTTCGTTCTGCCAATTTCGTCAGCCTTGATAGCGACACAGTTATCCGATCTACTGATGCCCCTCATCTAATTAAACCGCTCGAGGATGTATTTGAGCTCAACAAATCACCATCCTCACAACTGAATGAAGAGTTGTATCTACAAGATGTTGATCCTAATGTCGTACGTATAGGCATCTATAGTATCTCAGTCTGTAGCTAACAGACGAAAAGCCAATCTATCATTCACGTAAAAAGAAACCTACATTGAAAATTTCGACACACTACAACGCAGAAACGCGGCAACAAACCTCCAATCCCAACAAAACAGAATCAGTGTCAAGAAGGCCAGATGTACTCAACGAATCAAACCTTCGCAAGCATAATCAAATGACCAACCCTGTTGCACATGTGTTTTCACTCAGCCCGATCGATCAGTTCCGAGCAGAGACTGCGAAACGACCTGTTGCCGCTACGCCGGATGGTGAACAGAGCTCGATCAACCTGGTCAATCAGTTCCGAGCAGAGACTGCGAAACGACCTGTTGCCGCTACGCTGGATGGTGAACAGAGCTCGATCAACCTGGTCAATCAGTTCCCAATAAACAGTCCCTCTGCTGATGTTCTGCCAACTTTGAAAACCACTCCCGTACCGCAGACTGCGAAACGATCTGCTTACACCACGCCAAATGGTGAGCCGAGCCGGAAGAGAGTAAAGACACGGATAAGTCTACCTCTGACACTGAACGCTAACTCCGGTCCTGCTACTGTTCTAGCTTGTCCGGACACTGGCTCCGAGGAAAATATAATCTCCCTGGATCTGGCTCAATCACTTGGCTACGATATTTTCATTTCCCCTTCGCAGAATAGGACGTTTGCGCTCGCAAATGGCAGTATAGTGGAGGCAGTCGGCAAAATCATCGCTGAATGTTTGTTCGGCATTGAAACTACCCCGGCAGCTGCTCCTATGACTTTAGTCTTCTACGTTTTCATAAAGTTGGCATCTCCCCTTATCCTGGGATTGGCGTTCCTCGAACAAACGAGAACATTGTCGAAGCATAGAGATAGACTTCTTAGAGTACCTCGACCAGCCCACCAGCCAATCCGGGTGTATTCTGTGGGCAGACCTAGAGACCGAATGTATTGTTATCTAAACAGATCGCAGGTTTCGGCAACGCCTGATACAGGATCCGATGTCAATCTCATGACTCGGAGTTTTGCATCCAGGGAAGGTTTACATATCGAAATCGCGAAAGAGGTCGTTGAATTTGCGGACGGAACCATTGCCGTTACCTCGGGTGTCGTTCGAGCGGAATTGGCTGTCGGAAAGGAACACAATAGGGGGTATATGACCATTCATACGGCTGACTTCTACCTAATGGACAACCTCCGACACAATATTATTGTAGGAGAAAATTCTTTGGAAGAACTCAAGATTTTCACGGAAGGACAACACACACTGTTTCCTTCCCCGTACACATTCGGCCCTGCTGAACTGAGCCGCATACGCCACCTTGGTCCCGTTGATCATATGTTGTCATGGGTGAAGAAGAAGATTCGTCTTAGTAGAAGACCGCATGGGGTGTCAAGTTAGCAAACCTCCCTTTCTAATACATCATTGCAAACATGTGCTGACCATGAATATAGCTTCCACCCAGGTCTCACAGAATGACAGCCTCGCCGATCAGCGAGAAAATGATCGTAGGGAGCGCGAGGAAATCAGAATTGCAAATCTGCCCGTCCATCAACGAGAAGGCGCAATAGCCGCTGAAGCTCTGAAGCAAGCGCAGTATGGTAACACTGCTGGGGGACCATGATATTAATCGTTTATCTCATTGTTGTGGGTTCGCATGCTAGTGGCTACAGGTAGATAGAGTGAAGGTACTAGTATCAAGACAGTATTAATGATCTTTTCATAAGCATATGCTCGAACATCAAATTCGAAGACTTGCCTGCCAGTATTTGAATATTTTCTATTCAAGCTTGTTTTGCATCACATCTCGACACAGACAGTCTGTCGTTGGCAGGCATAATCGCTGCAGAAGCTGAGACCTGGGCACCATGATCTGCACCCAAAGCCTAGAAACGAGGCGCATAGATATGTTCAAGGACGTGCCACGATGCGGATAGATTGGCGAGTACGGAACATGTCTCCACGCCGCTGACGTCGTGCTCCTAGCGGGGTGTCAGATGGGTGAGACATTCAGACCAACCCTGTGGAGATCGATGTGACGTACTATAGATCGATAGCCTAACGCGTCGAAAAAGTAAAGAATCCAGATCGGGAACATATATTCATTGAATAGACTCGCGCTATCCGCGTGTTTTGTTGCGCTCCTTTTCTCTATTAAAATCCCCAACTTGTATGTGTTCGCGCCTAGCTTCCGCAAACTGACATCATTCGATATCCGATACACAAACACCCCGCACAGCTCGCAGAACTTCTCATACCATCACACGTTCCACAACAACCACAACCATACGTCTCGCGGGACTATAACACAAAATGACGACCCCTACTTCGGCAACGGCTCCCTCGCGAGCATTCACCGCTGGCAGTGAGGACGATGCGGTTCCTGGCGAGGATACCAGCGAGGTGCGTCGTCGAAAAAGCAATCCGTAGACTCATCCCAATGTACAGCTGCTCACACATTACCCAGGTTACCAGACTATTTGGAGAGCGGCTCGCTGCATGGAAGCACGCTGTTGGATACCTCGAGGACTACATTACGGCCACAGAGAAGGTCCAACATGCACACGGGAAGGAGTACGAGAAGGTTCTCAAGGCGAGTCGGGGACACATTGATTTATGAAGATATGCTGATACTGTGCAGACTGTCAAGGACCCTCTGAAGGAGGGCCACCACTTTGACCAGTCGCTTGGAGGCATTGCGGGCATGTTCGAGAACATCAGGTCGAACACCCAGGTACGCATATTCATTTCCAATTGAAGAGAAGAATCTCCTAACAAAGGTTTCAGGGAATCTCTAATCAGCATTTCGCAACCGCAAAGGAGCTTAAAGGCGCCGTTCTCCCCGTCTTCGACCGTCTGCACACAGAGATCAAAAACAAGACCAAGGAGCTCACAAAGGGCGCTGGAAAGGGCAGCAAGGCTGTCGACAAGGCTCGCAACGTGACCCAGAAGCACATTGAGCTCCTCGGCCAGCACACAGCAGGCTACGAATCCCACGGTGGTACGTCAGGCTCTTCAGAGAAGAAACACATGTTCTGTTGCTAATCAATTCGCAGGCAAAATGACGGCAGCCGACGATCCTTACGTTCTCCAGCGCGGCGTCATGTACCGCCTTAACAAACAAATCCAAGAGGAGAACAACAACCGCCAGGACCTGATCAGCGTACAGAACAGCTTTGCCCAATTTGAAGCTCACATCCTTCAGACCATCCAACAGGGCATGGGCCAGTTCATGCAAGTCGTCAACGCGCAAGCTGAGCAGACAAAAGTCATGTACGGCGACATGGTCGGCACCGCCCAGCGCATCCCACTCGATTTCGAGTGGAACGGCTTCATCCAGCGCAATAGCACCGTGCTAATTGATCCCGCGGCGCCGCCTCGCAGCACGTCTAACATCAGCTTCCCTAATCAGAACCACAAATCTACCAAGCCGCTCATTGCTGGGTCCCTAGAACGAAAGGGCAAGATCATGCGCAGCTACGACACAAACTACTACGTCGTGACCCCCTCCAAATTCCTACACGAATACAAAACCGACGACGACTTCGCCAAAGACCCCGTACCGGAACTCTCCCTCTACCTCCCCGACTGCATCGTCGGCGCCCTCGCCGGCCAGAAATTCAACGTCAAGGGCAAAGACGTCAGCAAAGGCAAGATCGGCAACACATTCAGCATGTCGCACGAGCTGCAATTCAAGGCGCACACCCCCGACGCCGCCCAGAAGTGGTACTCGATCGTCACCCAGGCCGCAGGCGCCGGCCATGTGACCAGCGACCTTCCCGAGGCCAGCGTCCCCACGAGTCCCGTGAGCCCCACCACCTCGCACGAACTGCCCTCGGCGCTGCAAACACAGGGTCTGCAGAAACAGCACACTATCAATAGTGTTGCTAGCCCGACGTCTGCGAAGACGCCCACGAGTGCTGCGCCGACTTCTGGCGTCGCGGGTGAGCCTGGGAAGTACTAGAAGGGCCTCTTGGGATGGATCGCGTGGAAGGATGCGGTGCGGCGGAGGTGGAAAGGGGGATGTGAGCAGATTGATCTAGAGAGTGATAGTGGTGATGATGTTGCGTTGTTTGCGTTTGACTTTGACTTTGAGGACGGTGATACCATAGCTTCAGCGCACATGACTGCCTGTTAGCCCCTAATACATGTTCATAACGTATGAAGATCGCTTTTGATTCACTATCTTGTGAATATGTATGCATGTTTGGCAGTCTGCTATTTACAGATACGCCTCAACACCACGACCTGCAAATACAAAGGCGAACGGGGGTATCAACACAGCCACTTCTCCATACTTACCATTTTACGCCTTCGTCCCCTTAGCAATCGTATTCAAATCCTCCATGGCAGTCTCGAACCTTTCGACGCCCGGCCTCTCAGCCTTTTCCTCCATTTCCGCTGTAGATTCCTTCGCCGACATCAATTCCCCCGGCCCCGCAGTGAAGAACCTATCAACACCAGGTCTCTCTCCGTTCTCTTTCGCCGCTTCCGCGTCTCTCTCGTCCTCCTTCTCCTTTTCCTGCTCAACCCCGCCCGAAAAGAACCCCTCACTCCCATCCTCAGATCCATGTTCCCTTGACGACTCCACATTGACGCTCTGCAGCGTAAGCGTACTAGCATTGACATCCCTCTCATCGCCCTCGACCTTGAGTCTGAACGGGTACGCGACCCCGCCCCTCGTCGGTCTGACACTGAACGTATCCGTTCCCGGGATCTCGGTAGCGGGGGACGGCGGGCGCGACGTATCTTCTACCACTATCCCCGGCGGCGACAATTCAGAGGTAGTATAAGCGGCGTTGGAGACACTCTCGATGTTCATGGCAGAAGCGCTGCGTTCGGGTGCTATGCGCGTCGCTTCTGCGAAACTGGGGATTGGGGGCGCGAGGCTGTTGAGGCGGGTTAGATCGTCGGTTGAGACGCCGATTTGGCCCGCGTCGGTTACTGTGGTGCTGCGGGTGCGGGAGCCGGATCTGGATCGGCCATTGGTGGTAGCGGGTGCGAGTGTGGAGCGGTTGCGGGAGCTCTTTCGCGAGGGTCTGGTGAGATGTTCTTTGGATTTCGAGTCGGTGGCTCCGTCTGTGGTTGTTGTCGTTCCGTCGGGGTGGTTTGTTGTGCTCTGCGCTGACTGTTGGTCTGGGGATGCGTCTGCCTTCTCTTCTCTGTCGAGCTGTTGGGAGTTAGTGATGGATACAGTGAGGTGGTGGGAGGGTACTTACAGTCATAGAATCGTGTTTTGAGCCCCACAAACTCCACAGACTCATTCCCCAACTCCTCTTCTTCTTCTCTTCGGCCTTCATGCCCTTCAACCTGCGTCCGGCGAGCGCGGTTGGAGGCGGTGACTCGCCCTCGAAGCCTTCGTAACCCTTCTCCATGTCCTTCATCCTCTTCTTTTGAACCTTCAGCTTCTCCTTTGCGAATTTGCTATTCCACTCTTTTTGGGCCTTCATCCACTTGTGCACCGGCCCTGGCTTCGGCACACCAATGTCTTCAGTGGCCAGGTTTAGTGCCTGCATCTCTCTCGCTGGTTCCATGACATATATTCTACCATGTCGATCGATGCGTTGGCGAATCATATGATGCTCGAATGCAGGGAGAGGGTCGCCCGCCTTGCCCACCTTAGCGCCCTTGTGTTCCTTCGTCTCGATACTTTCAAAGCCAACATGGCTCGCACTTGCGGGCATCGATAGCTTAATGTCGTCCGGAGAAATCGCCGACTCTGCTGATGAAGAGTCATCGGAATCTGTGCTCACGAGCGAGATATTATCATCGTCCATGATATCGATTCCAGTTTTCTGCGCTCGAGCAAGCGCCCAGGCTCCGAATTGGGCAATGCTACGATACATGTGCTTTGCGGGGCGGGTGAAGCTTAGTGTTGGCGCAACGTGGCATAGGTCGTCCCAGACTTGAAGCTGGACAGGGGTCGGTTTGTATTTGACGGATCGTTCGGCGATCTGTTCGGCGGTGAGGTGGTTCGAGGGAGGGGGTAGGTAGGCCAGAGGCTGGGCGGCCTTGTGCGCAAGATAAATCTGCTCATCGCGTAATAACTCTCCACCTCCAACCTGGATCAGAAGTGGTGGCAGACCGCCAAGCGTGGGCTGCAGTGCTGGGGAGACTAGGGGATGTGTAAGAAGGTGGTTGGCCGCATATATCTGTATCTGGTCTTTGATCTCGATTCGCGAACTCTCGTCAAGCTGCACGGAAAGTGATGCTTTGGGACCTATGCTGTATTTCCCATTCGCAGACACGTAGATGTCTCCAGTTGCATTCAGTGGCGTGAGAATAGCTCCACCGTCAGGTGCGTCTCCAGTCGATGTGACTGAGAAACTCCGAACACGCTCTGCTTTCTCTTCTTTTTCAACTTCCTTTTTCTCCTTGCTTGTTCTTGGCAATGTCTCCTCTTTTTGCTGAGAACTACGAGGACCCTGTTGTTGGAGCGCGAGTCGATCGTCTGCGTTTGGAGGCGGCCAACTTGCACTGGGCTTGTGTACGAATCCATGCGCGGGAATGTAGTCCAGCTTCCCGTCACCGTTTAGGCTTGGGAAAGAATGCGTGAGGTCCACCCAGGGGCTGATCAAGATAGCTCCAGCGGGCAGTGGAACGCCCTGATCTCGTAGCGTGACTAGCATGCTCACAATCATGCCTCCACCAGCTGAATCTCCAGCTAGGATGATAGTCGACGGGTCGTGCCCCTCTTCGAGCAGGTACAGATACGAAGCAAGACCTTCCCATCCATTAGCGTCAAGTCGCAAAACATAAATTGAGGGACTCACAATCCAAAAGGCCGCAAGGAAACGGAAACTGAGGCGCAAGCCGATATTTTGGTGCCAGGACTCTGGCCTTCAGTTTCCTTGCATGCCTCTGCATCTGATACCGATGCTCGTCCACACTCCCAAAAAAGTACGCTCCGCCATGCACATACAGCATGATCCGCTGCCCCTTCACATTCTGTGCCTTCTTCCTCTGATCGTGATCTTTCCGCATCTCAATCCACTCCGCCTTCAAGCTCGCATTGTCCCTTCTCCACTGCCACCACGTCTTCCCACCCACCTGCTGTATCCCCTCTGGCCCGAGCTGCGCCTGTATATACTCTGCTGCTCTCGCCAGCTGGCTGGTCGGTATGTCGACGACTTTTACGTGTACCCAATGTGGAACGGGAACCCATTGCGATGTGAAAGCTTGTAATTCCTCGACTGTGTGGAAGGAAGCGTAGTTTAGAAAGCGACGAATGAGCTCGAGGCCCTC
The DNA here is from genome assembly GCA_014905255.1 of Herpotrichia juniperi. NCBI lineage: Eukaryota > Fungi > Ascomycota > Dothideomycetes > Pleosporales > Melanommataceae > Herpotrichia > Herpotrichia juniperi. The sequence goes on from BLYF01000109.1 coordinate 97,084, forward strand.
GTGGTAGGAAATATGCGCGGTGGGCTTTTCGCGTAGGGGCCCGCGGTTGAGGTAGTGCGAGATGTAGGTTTCGATCACTGTGGGTGTGACTGCGCTGGCTACGCTGATGGTGTTGACCGGCATTGTTGCAGTATGCGTAGGTATGGGAGAGGAATGATGATGCTGTGTTGTGCTGACACGCCCAGCTTTCCACGTGGAGTTCTTGGTACAAAAGATGCTTGGAAAGAAGATGGAAAGAAGTTGTATGCAATGCGCTGAAGCAACCCACCTTGGGGATGAAATGGGGGCGTCGTGTAGACATGCAATGATGCGAGCTAGCCTTCGCTTGAAGTTAGTGGAACGTGGAGACGCAGATCGTCCGATGCAGGGGACGGAATTTCTGGAGCTCTGACCATAACGACGTCATCGGATCATTTTGGGACGGTGAGCATCACGAATGCGAGCAAGCGTGGTCGTATGGGTAAATGAACGCTTACTCTCTCGTGAAAATATTGCGGTATAACTTGCTTGTGTTCGGGAAATCCAACATACTTGTTTGATGTGGAAGTAGAATCATCGATTCCAAGAACCTCAGCAAGTTTCTCAAAGGAAGGTTATAAAGGTTTGTTGATATTGGCTACAGTCATTGCTGAGCTCGTACTGAATTCCAAAACTGCCATAAAGCAATACCATGTCCTACCAAGCCGCGTAAATGAACCAATCTCGCGCTGATCTCACTTCTTAGGGTCTACTTAAGCCGACACGATGTGGACGAGGCCATCATCATCAACAACATCATCGGGCATAATCGAGGTCTTTCCCTTCGTCCCCCAACCTTGTGGTAGCTCCCCGGACAGCTTGTAGTGTTGAATCGCCCTGGCCCAAGCCCGATCCCAAGCATCCGCATCGCAGCGCTGCCCAGCCTTTCGGATCCTCTTCAGGTATTTAGGAAGGCTGACATACTTCTCAGTCTTCTGGTCGTAAATCTCGTCCTTCTTCCAGCTTAGCAACTTCCGCTCAAACCAGTTAATCGTGCACCAGCTACACGATGTTGAGTTTACGGACGGTCCCAAATTTCTCGGCGCTCGATACCTCTGATGATAAACATAAGGAATGCCGTCGCAGGTATCCTCGAAGCCAACGTTGTATCTGAATGGATCGATTCTCGGGGTGCGAGTGCGCGCTTCGAATATATCCAATCCCTCGAGGTTGCCAGCGTTCATGCCATCCACAATAAACCATTCATCCCACATGAGACTTGCACAAAAAGGGGCCCTTTGCCAGTTGTTCCAACGATCTTGTTCGACAGGCGATTGGCGGCAGGTATGTGTGATACGCTTAACGATCGTGTCCATGACGCCGATGGGGCTATCCTCAAGCCCCGAATCCGCAGAGAATGTCCCAAAGTAGTTGTCCAGATCGAACTTGTCTTCGTCGGTGCATTGAGAGGAGATAAGCTGGTGAGCTTGAGTGATAGCTTGGGTGCATCTCGATTCGCATATGGTCTGGGCATATACAGCAACGTCCGGGTCGAAGAGGGAGATGTGCTTGCCGTTGTCCCATGATCGGTTCCATATTTTCTCATGGCAGGGAATGTATTGGAGTGAGGCCCATGCACTTTGGCAAGCGGATCGCGATGGTTTGATAGGTGGGTACAGCTTGGCGAAGTTGAGCCTCATGTTCGACGATATATATTTGTCTCCAAACGGGAGGCGTGTGGTTTGATAGTTCCATACAGGTTGGTAGTAGGATCTACGGTCACACGATCGCGTCTTCTGAGCGAGTACCCCCGTTGCAGTAGCAAACGCGATGACTGCTAGGATCAAGAAGCCAACGAACGTGAACATAATGATCTGGCGCCAGGTACGAGGCTTGCGGGGTGCCTCCCACGAGGCATAGTGACGACTTCGACGGAAGGGTCTCCAGTTTCCGATCTTATAATACCAGCAAGTTGCTCCTACGGTAAGAGGTGGTTCGTTGTCACGTGATCTTCCTGATAAAAGAGGGGCCCTTGTGGTGTGAAGGACATGATCGTCTTCGTCTTCGACTTCTTCTTGGGGGTTTTCTACCCCATCGTCGATTCTTTCTTGGCAAGGAACGGGCGTGTAGTCCTTAGTTGAAGGCCGTGATGGCAAACCCATGATGTATCAAGATTAAAGGGACAATACGAAAATAAGAAACAATATTCGCGAGGTGCGAAACGATAAGTAGTAACCAAAGAAGAAGGGTACTTAGAGATAGATATATGAAAGGATGTCACGGTCGCCATCGCCGTCTTGGGCTGAGCCACGACGCGTGCAAGGCGTTCTTTGAGTAGGCTGTGCGGGCAATCCGGAGACATGAGACTCCATGAGATGGGAGATCACCAGACTGGAATCATTTGATTGGCTGGGGTTCTGCTGTACGACAGAAGAGGTCGCGCGAAGGATCATTAACAAAGCGGTTGTAGTGGGGTGTTGCTGGAGGGATTGTGAGATGTATTTCAGGCAACACTTTATCGATAGGGGTTGAAGACCCCTTGTTTCAGAAGAGGAATGCACATCGCTGAGGATTGAGAGCCGAGTTCCGGAAAGTCAGCAAGGCTAATGTTGTCTGGAGTTCTTCGAATCCTCCAAGACCCTAACAGCGCTAGTCATCATCTACAAATCCGATTAGCCGCTCACCGTTAGAAGATTAGCGCAAAAACCACAAAAAGTTGAAGAGTTGTGAGGTCACCAAAAACACTTCGCAACATGTCTGCTCCGTCCCAGCCTTCGGGCGCTGCTGCTTCCACAGGTAAGCGCATCTTCCACTGTAATTTGTACTGAAAGTTCTGATATCCCTCAGCCCAAAGCGAAGCCAAATTCGACCTGGGAATCTGGCACTGCCTCTTCAACTGGGAAGTGCTCTCCGTCGCCGTGCAAAATCAATGGGGCGGCCCCGATAGCTCAGACAAACGCGACTGGCTCGCTGGCGCAATATCAGAAGCCTTCGCCAAAGACGCCGCCACCGACGCCGAAGATGTCGAACTCTTGCTTCTCGAAGTGCTCGAGAACGAGTTCGGCGTGCGCCTTGAAGACGAAACCGAAGTCGCGGTCGCAAAGGAGATCATGGGCATAAGAATGGAGATCTCCGAGGGCAACTTTGCGACGGTCGATGCGCTGCAGAAGAAGTGGGAGGCGAGGAAGGGGAAGGAGGTTCAGACAGGGAAGGTTCAGGTCAAGGAGACGAACCAGGATGCGGAGTGGGATAGCGTGGATGAGGAGTCGGAAGAGGGTGATGAGGACATTGATATGTCGGACGCGCCGCCACTCGTCGCCGCGAAACCGAAGCTCGCTCCAATTGTGGACGATGATGGATTCACAAAGGTGGTGGGGAAGCGGAGGACATAAAATACAGAGCAAGCTGCCTTCAAAATTATACCATTGTGCGCAGGCAGTACGAACGGGACGGAAACCCAAAAGATACTGGAGGTGGGCGATATGAGACACTTCGTTTCCACGTTTTGTGAATGGGCATTCACGATGCATATTTTTTTGAAGTTCCCCGCATTGGGCTGATAACAAAAATGCGGCACCCCACGAGGCTCATGAGACAGAAACGCCAACCATGCAAGCTTTGTTTTCATGCCGTCCGAGACGTGTTAGATCCTTATCAAAACTTTCATAGGAGGGAGCATGTTCGGGAGTCTGTGTAAATCGTCATGATACCTTCATCGCACATAGCCTATAACTTCTTACCTTGCCCTGACCTCACTCGCCAAGACCTGCGTGCTGCATGCGGGATCACCCGCCATCCTAACCTCCAAGCAACCAAGCTGCGCCCCCCACACCCTCGAACCACCTATCTACACCTCACAACGTTCTCCTCAACGTCCCTGAGGCTCTCATAGCTCACAATCCGCGACTATGGACTCCGCCTACGACCACATCCAAGAAGAAAGCTATCCCGAGGACCCCACCACACAGACGGCAGCCGGAGGCTCCAGCACCAAGCCCGCAAACGCCGACTTCAACAGCGAGATCCAAGATGCCTACAAAGCCATATCCAGCAGTCCCTGGGCAGCACGCCTGGGTGGATTTCTCGGTTCCGTGAAGAAGCAGGTACGACACCTCCCCGCATCTCGAACGCAACCTCACCACCAGGTGCTGACACAATGAACAGGGCGAGCAATACTACGACGGCGCACGCGCCTCCGCCCCGGCGACGACTCTCACAACCGGCCTCACGACCCTCATTGGGCACACCCGCAACCTCTCCCTAAACAAAACCGGGGACGCCTCGTCGGCGGACGGCACATCCAAGGACGCAACCACACCCCCGCACCCCGACCGCCCAGACTCCCTCCCCGCAGACATCGTCAAAGAAGCCGAAGGCATCCTCTCCCGCTTCCGCGCTGAAGCCGCAAAGCGCCTGAAGGACATTGAGAAGGCCGAAGATGCGGCCGACGAGGCATTGCTCAAGTTCGGGACCAACATCTCGAACTTCCTGAAAGAGGCTGTGACCGTCGCTCCGCCTGCCGAGGGATCTGGTGCTGATCCGAGCAAGGTGCTGTTTGAGAGCAAAGATTCCGAGGGGAAGCGGGTCATTCATACCACGCGGTTCGATGCACAGATCCATGTGATACACTCGAGTCTGGATAGCTTCTTGCGGGATCCCGTGAGTCCGGAGTGGGAGAGCTGGAAGCGGGGGTTTGACGTGGAGGCGAAGACGGATGCTATTAGTAAGGATTTGGAGAAGTACGAGGAGCTGCGACGGGCGATGGAGAAGCTGGTCCCCGAGAAGGTCGAGTATGCGAACTTTTGGGAACGGTACTACTTCCTGAGACATGTGATTGAGAGCGAGGAGCAGAGGCGGAGGGAGATGCTCAAGGGTATGTGCTCTCCTCCCCCATTCGCACTACATGTGCACGACTGACAAGTGCCACAGCATCAGCACCCATAGAAGAAGAAGAAGTAGCCTGGGACGAGGACTCCGAAGACGACGACGAGTCCCCCACCCCCAGCAAGCCCGACACCGCCCCAGCCCCAGCCCCAGCCTCGAATCTCGCCGCCTCGGTAAAAACCCTCAAGCCAACAGAGGCCGATGACGACGACTCGTTGAAACCCTCGCCGGTAGCCGAGCCCCGCCGATCCAACGATGAGAAATCGGTCGCTGAGAGCGACGCGAGCTACGATCTGGTCAGCGGAGCGACGAGTCGGGCGCCTGGATCGCCACAGGATAAGAAGAAGGTTGTTGTTGAGGAGAGCGAGAGCGAGAGTGAGGAGGAAAGTGAGGAGGAGAGTGAGAGCGAGGAGGAGGACTGGGAGTAGGTATATTGACCCATGATGCATGTTTCGCTACCTTGTCTATCACAGGCGTTCACACAGGTGTAATGGAGTCCATAGGATTAAGGTGGTGTTTAGTTTATTCAACTAATTGCGCTCGTTTTTGTCTGTTTTATTTGTCGCTCTGCTCCATAAGATCATGCTAATCGCTATCGCTGTCTATGCTATAGAAGAAATGGTATCTTTAGTTGGGAAAGAAAGACATGACGCATATAAACTACACTAGCGAAGCATGCGAACTGAGATGGGAAACCATGTCCCGACCATGAACCCAACCATATAGTAAAGACCTTAGATTTCTCGCTAATGAATCAGCATCTTGGAGATCATGGCATGTCGTGCATATATCTCCCGATCCTTTCACATGCCCTTCCCACCAGTACTTGGAGGAGTATCCGGCACCTGACTTCCCCATCTCAAATGCTCAGGCCCAGCACGAGTCTGCTGGTCCATTCTCGGACTGCTCGACGTGGTAGGTGCCGTAGGTGGACCTCTGAAACTCGGCTGCTTGAAAGCCCTGAGCTGGCTAGGTTGTGTGATCGCTCTCCTAAGCAACGGACTCGCCGATGAAAGGTTCGAGACGGTCGAGAGCGGTCGTCCCTCTCTACTCGGAAGTGGGATATCTGCTGAAGACTGCGAACGATGTTGAGGGATGGGCGAGGAGGGAATGGGGGACGAGTTCCGCACTGGAGTCGATGAGCGCGAGCGCGACGAGTATACCGTAGAGGCCTTCCCGTGAGGGTAGCCACTATAGTCGAAATTTTTCTCGCTGATGGGGGATCGATCACTATATTCGTTCTCGCCGTCGTGAAACTCGTGTTCGAGGTACTCTTCACCGCGGCGCTTGATCGGACTCTCGTCATAGGGATCGAAACCTACCCTCATGCGCGCCTCTCGGCGAACGCGACGGCGCAGTTCCGAGTCGCCGCCTGAACCCACTGTGCTGCTCTCCGAGAGGAAGAAAGTGAGGAGTTCGTCCGGGATGGCGAGGTGGGAAGACTGTTGGAATTGCTGCAGGGCGGTGAGACGGACTAGCATCTCGAGGAGGGATAGTGAGGTCTTAATCGCTGGTATGGCTGTAGGCTTTGGGGTGTATGAGGGCATTGGCGCAGAGAATTTTCGTGGCGATGGAATGAGTTGAGTATTTGGGGTTGGAGAAGGCTCCGGTGGCGTTGAAGGACGGAGATTGAGATTTGAGAGTCCAATAGTGAGACCAGGAGACTTAGATCCTGCGCGTTGAGGGGTATCGTTTATGTACGATGGTGTCTCGGTATCGAGTTCTGACTCGTCGAACTCGGAATCTGTGGAAGGCTCTTCGATGTAGACTTCAAAAGCCATCCACTCAAGATCGAGATTTGGGGGAAGACGCCACGGATGTGGCCGTATATTTTGTTCCTCTACCTGTTCTTCTGCAAGGTTCACAGATGACTCTCGCCGAAGTTGTTCATCGAGTTCCGTTTGGTCGTCTTCAACATCCAACCCAGCCTCGGACCCATTCACAGTATGAGAGCCATCCGACTCATAGTCTGCATCAACAGTGTTGCGTTCCAGCATACGTCTCGGGGGGACCGCGTTAATGTCTCGCTTCAAGAGTAGAACGGGATTGTTCGTCTCGCCATCAGTGCCAATGTTTAGTATCTTACCAGTGTCTGCATAAAAGATTTTGGAAATTTCATGGATAGGGATGATTTCCCGAACGCCAGCAAGATTGACGCCCTCATATGGCCCTGGCTGAGCCTCATCATCCTCAAACGTATGAACTCGGTCATCGTCAAGATCTTCAATAACCAGGAGCTGATAAGCAAATTCGTTCACCCGACTTTCTGACGGGATGTGGTTGTGCTGAGCCTCACCGACGTTGCGAGTGTCAGCCCCGAATGGGGTCGGATAGTCATAAACATTGTCGAGTGGGACTCGAATCAGCTTCACGCGAGCCTTGTGCATGACTTCTTTCCAGGTCGTCTCGCGTATGCCGCTCTCTTCTTGAGATCGAAAAGCGTGTCCAGAGAAGAGCATGTACATGGAAAGAGTGAAGGCCGGTCCAACCTGCTGAGCTCTAGGCAATGACATGCAGTATTGTGTGTCTCCAGTAGTCAGAAACGTGCTAGCTTGTAGAAGCCTCGATGGAGAAACTGTAGCAGGGAGCGTAGTCGACAGATTAACCCCGGATGTTGTGATGGCGAGACTGATCAAAGGCACAGCATCCTCAATTTGGATTAGCAGCTTCTTCATGTCGGCGATGATGAACTTGATCTCTAGATCGTTCTGGGCACGTGATTTGCCTTTGGAGCTCCCCTTGCGAGCTAGGTCGGCTTCGCCTATGGCTTTGGAGAATCGGATGCCCAGAGACTGGATGTCCCATCGTAGAGATTTGGTTAGGGTCACGGCTGATTCCAGTGAGGTGTTACCGCGTGCCGCAATGAGCTCAATCATGTCGATTGCGGGAGAGATGATCTACATGGTCAGATTTTCTCACCCGAGACTCTAACGGGGTTTCCTACCTTGATCTTGCTTTCCAATCGGACCCTTAAGGCGGCAAGCTCCTCCTTCTCGTGTCCTTCCACTGTCTGACTCCACTTAGCTTAGAATCTTGAGGTTCATCCAATCGAGTTCCGGGTCGTGAGTCAACTTACTTTGAGGAGTCGACCGCATTGGCGGAGAGCATATCCAGTTGTAATGGTGACGCCTGTTCGGATGGCATAGTTCATTGCCTGCTGGGTCACCTAGTGATAGTTAGAAATGTGTTGTAAGAGCATTTTCTGGTCGATGGATGGGATAAATCCCCCTGAATCCAGTTTCGCTTATGTACCTTTCCTAGTAATTCCTCCATATTGACGACTGTGACGACAGAGAGCACGCGAGCTGGTGGTGTTTATGGTGCAGTCCTTCACGTCATTGGTGGGGGATTGATGAGTTATAAGCACAACGAAAAAGGAAGGAAGACGAGGTGAGGCAGTGATATGCCAAGACCAAGCATGTTTTCGGACGTGTTGTTTATTGGAGTGACGTGAATGAAGGAGTCGGTGTTTGTGACTGTTAAAAAGTCCTGGCCAATCCCAGGCGCCGAAGTGACTCACTAGCCACCTGCGCCTTCCCTCTTCCCTGTCCTATTCCCTTTTCCCTCCGTTTGTGCCCCGCCAATTGCGCCCAACGTGCTGAAGGCGGCGACCCACCATCTCAATTCTCACTTTTGCCCACCCCGTCCGCCTCGTCGCTCAACGTCACCCGGCCATCTGTATAAAGCAGCTTAGCTCTCCCTCTCTTCTTAAGCATAAAGACCATCACTTTTCGCCCACCTACACCCATTAATTTAGGCCTTTTGCAGTCCCCATCCTATTTGCCCCGCACCGCCAATATGGCCGATTCATGGGAAGACGAGGAGGAGAAGCTCGCACAACAGGCTCAGCAGCTTAACATCAACAATGCGCAGGCTCCTTCATTCACGCCTGGCGCGTCCACATTCACACCTGGCGCGCAAACATTCACGCCCGGACAACAATTCCAGCAATACGGCGGAGGCTATGGCCAGCAAGCCTACGGCCAATACCAGAACCAACAGGCGTATGGAGGAGGAGGATACCCACAATACGGAGGGCAACAAGGATACCCACAGTATGGCGGTGGCCAGCAGTATGGCCAAGTGCCACAGGCTGGATATGGAAACCAGCCCCAATACGCATACCAACAGCAGCAGCAAGGATACCAACCTCAGCAGCCGCAGCAACAACAGCAACCACAGCAGCAGCGTCAGGCCCCTGTACAAATAGCCAAGCGACCAGCAGCGGGATCAGAACAGACAGCGAACACCCCAGCACCCGCGCCAGCTGCTGCCCCTAAGGCGAAGGTTCTCACCATCGGCGGCGACACCACACCAAAGGCCAAGGTCCTGTCCATCGGTGCAGAGACCACGGCGCCCAAAGTGGAAAAGCCAATTGGCGCGAAGGTGCTCTCTATTGGATCTCCGGCCCCTACACCATCGGCTGCAAAAGACAACGTCGACAAGAAGGCACCAGAAGCTGGGGCGAAGGTCACCGCAGCCAAGGCTATCGAGAAGGCAGAGGCTACATCAGCTTCAGGTCGGACATCACCAACTCCATCCGCAGGACGCGACAGCCCCTCGTTTACTTCCGATAGCAAGGCTGCTGCTGCACGAGCCGCCGATGCCGTCGAGAAGGAACAGGCCGAGGAGGTTGACGAGACATTGCTCGCAGAAATGTACGGTAAGGAGCACGTGAACGTCATCTTCTTGGGTCACGTTGATGCTGGCAAGTCTACACTAGGTGGCAGTATTCTATTTGCCACTGGCATGGTAGACGAGCGGACTATGGACAAATACAAGCGAGAGGCCAAGGAGGCCGGTCGAGAGACATGGTACCTATCGTGGGCGCTTGATTTGACAAAGGAGGAGCGGTCGAAGGGAAAGACGGTGGAAGTTGGTCGTGGTTACTTCGAGACCGAGAAGCGTCGATACTCCATTCTGGATGCGCCTGGCCACAAGACCTTTGTCCCCAGCATGATTGGCGGAGCCTCACAGGCTGATGTTGGTGTTCTCGTCATCTCCGCCCGGAAAGGAGAATACGAGACTGGATTCGAGAAGGGCGGGCAGACACGAGAGCATGCCATGCTGGCTAAGACCCAGGGTGTGAACAAGCTCGTCGTAGCCGTGAACAAGATGGACGACCCCACGGTTGAATGGTCCCAGGCCCGATTCAATGAGTGCACGAGCAAACTGACACAGTTCCTCAAGGGTGTTGGTTACAACCCCAAGACGGACCTTGCCTTCATGCCCATCAGCGCCCAAACTACTGTTGGGATCAAGAACCGCGTACCAAAAGAGCTAGCGCCATGGTACGACGGACCCTCCCTCCTTGAATATCTAGACGACATGAAGACCCTCGAACGGAAGGTTAATGCACCGTTCATGATGCCCGTATCTGCCAAGTACCGTGATCTCGGTACCATGATTGAAGGCAAGATCGAGTCTGGGGTTCTCAGGAAAGAGCAGAAATATCTGCTTATGCCTAACCGGGACACGATCCATATCTCAGCCCTGTATGGAGAGCAAGAAGAAGAAATTCCACACGCCACCTGCGGAGAGCAAGTACGTATTCGTATCAGAGGTGTGGAAGAGGAAGACGTTCTGCCAGGTTTCGTGCTCTGTTCGCCTAAGAGGCCAGTGCACTGTGTCTCTCAGTTCGAAGCCCAGATCGTGCTGCTTGATCTCAAGTCCATTCTTAGTGCAGGGTTCAACTGTGTGCTGCACGTGCACGCTGCTCAAGAAGAAGTCACATTCTCGGCACTTCTGCACAAGCTCGAGAAGGGAACAGGCCGGAAGAGTAAAAAGGCTCCTGGCTTTGCGACCAAGGGCATGAGCATTATTGCAAGACTAGAGGTCACGGGCGCTGCGGGCAGTCTCTGTGTGGAACGGTTCGAGGATTACCCACAGCTGGGTCGATTCACTCTCAGGTAAGCTTCTTTTCACTTCATACATCCGGAAGAGCGAGGGCTAATCATTAAACAGAGACCAAGGTCAAACTATCGCCATCGGTAAAATCACGAAGCTCATCACAGATCCCATACCGACTGCTGCTTGAACGCTTTAAAAGGTTAGTAGTCATCTTTTCCTATGGGTTTTGCGGCAGGAACAGGTCTGGCACGTTGGTTGGCGAATGCAAACGACGGCTAAAGGTCGAACTTTTATGTGATGCGAGGGTCATTTACGAAAGAGGTGGTATGACGGTCTATAGACTTTAAAAGAATTGTATCTTGTACATCTCGTGTTCAAAATGCTCCCCTTCACTGGAAAGCGTCGGCTACCGCACTAAAGCCGAATAGGGGCACTGTGAGCACCGTCCACAACAAAAGTCAAGCCTTTTAGTGCTGTAATCCACAGGCAACCTTAATTCGTTCCGGATCCGGAAGTTCGTTAAGAGTTTGAGACCGCTAGATTTAAGCATAACTTGAAGCTTGGATTGTTCGTAAAGTTAGGTTAAACGGAACGGCAACCCAGGGCCGTGCGTGGGGCGGAAGAACTTTAGATTCACAAATCTAGGTTGCGATGAATAAATCTCATAATGAAGCACCTTTCGAGATTCGTCCCCTCTACATGTAACAATGCACAGGGAGTGCATTGCGAATGTGGAACGATTGTCAGTGATTTCAGCATCTTACGATGACGGTGATCGCTGCAAGGTTAGTCAGCCACTCCCGCGCTCCGCAAGAATCCGTCAGTCTCCAACTTCAACAATTCAACCTTCCAAGTCCAATACAACCCACCACGTCCACAACTTCACACCCACCCGTGCACGCCGCACCCCTCTCGTCCCTCAACCGCCACTATGCAGGGCTTCAATATGGGGCGGTACTACCCGCCCTCCAACGACACCCCAACCTTCAACACCTCCCACCCTCTAGGCGCACGCGCGAACAAGATCTCCTCCGGCATCCTCACAGTCCGCTTCGAGCTTCCGTACGCCGTATGGTGCAACCACTGCAAACCGACCGCTATCGTAGGCCAGGGTGTGCGCTTCAATGCTGAGAAGAAGAAGGTCGGGAACTATTACTCAACACCGATATGGAGCTTTCGCATGAAGCATACCGCGTGTGGCGGGTGGTGGGAGATTCGAACAGATCCGAAGAATGCGGCGTATGTTATTCATGAGGGGGCGACGAAGAGGGATTACGGGCCTGATGAAGTGGCGGATGGGGAGTTGAAGGGGTTGACGGAGGAGGAGAGGCAGAAGAGACGGGAGGATGCTTTTGCGAATTTGGAGGGGAAGGTCGAACAGAAAGGGACGGAGAGGCAGGAGAAGGAGAGGGTGTTGGAGTTGTATGATGCGAATGCGGTGTGGAAAGATCCCTATGATCAGAACGCGAAATTGAGGAGGGAGTTTAGGGGCAAGAGGAAGATATGGCAGGCGGAAGATAGGGTGAAAGAGGGTATGCAGGAGAGATTCAGTTTGGGGATTGAGATTGTGGATGAGACGGAGTTGGATAGGGCTAGGGCTAAAATGGTTGAGTTTGGTACAGTCGGGGAGAGCGATCGCAAGATTGATGAGGCGGCGAGGAGACCGATGTTCGCACCGAAAGATGACGGGAAGGCTTCCGTTGTGTCTGCACCAAAGACGAAGAAGCTTAAGGCCGAAGTCAAGGCCGAACAGAGCAGACACAATCTTCAGCAAGCACTGGTCGGGAATACAAGAGTCGTTATCGATCCATTCCTATCCGACAAAGCACGGCCGAACTCAAAACTGAGCTTCGGGATTCTCAAGCGTAAAAGGTCTGTAGAAAAAACAACAGGCCCATCCTCCAAGCCTACTTCGACTCCAATTCTGCATGACAAAGGCGTCAAGCAAGTATCACCAGAAACACCGTCTACAATTGTTGCACCGACACTTGTTGATTATGATTCTGACTAAAATTTCTTATCCTTCATATGGTCGACTAGTTCCCATCATGTACTCTACTGTCATGTATTTCGACACACTCTTCAGCATTTTCAGGCGCTATATACCCAGGGATAATTATTCATTCGACCACAAGATCTTAGACTAGCCTTGGAGACCAATCAATAAATGATCTACCTCATTATTATCTGAACGATTTGCTGTTCAACGGAGGGTGTGGAACAAAACATGTGTCTATCGTAGGACTATCTGGCATGCTATACTAATGTGAACAGTTGTACTCCGTCATGTTCATCAGCTGACTTAAGCGGCCAGAGATTGCTAGGAATTCCTACAACCTCCGCGGTTCCAACCAAAAGGTGTCCTCCTTGATCCTCCCTGAGAATCGTTGGTTGGGATGCGCCATAGAACAATACGACGATATCCCCTACCTGAGGTTGACATCTTGGACCTGCGAGCCCAATGCATCCGTTTGCGAGAAAAATTGGCGTCGTCCCGACCCCTTTCCTGGCAAGGATTACCCCTCTGCCTATAAGCTTGTCGGCAGACTCTCGCTTTAGCATGCTACAAAATAATATATCAGGATCAAATTGCTCAACTTCCAGGTCAAGTGTCTCGCGCTTTACGGGATTATTTGCCAACTCCCAGAGGGTTATTATGAACTCGAAGCTACTTTCGATGATGTCGGCGACCCCCTCAAGGTCGAAGCGTTTGTCTAGAAGTTCTGAGAGTAATGTTGATGTTGGTTGTCCATTTGGATACGCCTCACTTGCACGCAACGTTTTGATCAGCGAGGCTGTCCAGAGAAATATGGCAGCTTGGTGTAGGAGCTTGCCTGTAGATGGGTCCCGACTCTCGGGGTATGCCTCTGGGTAGGTACATCCCACGGTGGTTAGTTTTGAAAGCAGTATACCCTCGAGAACAAGCTTCCCGTGCGTTTTCTGAAGTTGGAAAGTATCGCGAAACGTTGGCATATTAAACTTAATTGCGCGCAGAGGTAGCATGCCTGTACCTGACGCATTGATTTCGAAGCCTTTGCTAATATCTGGTATCCAGGATGGCCAGCCAGGAACGTTGAATGAGAGCGCAGTGTAGGTGAGAATATGTAAACTATTCATGTTGCTGATCATGGTGAATATGAACTCCTCATAGACCATGGAGATTGGAATCGTATAATCTGGTTCCGGCATAGTGATACCTAGCCTCTGAAGTATTGCGAGGAGGCCATAAACTTTGTCGCGTGGATCATAACATGATCGAGTATGAGCGGACTCAAAAACGATGGTGCGTTCGGTGTTATAGATTTCCTGCGCCATGGCTTCCAATTTCGATTTTGCTTTAGTGTCCTTGACAGAAGTGACCCTTATGTCGATGGTGAGGAGAGTTCTGAGGTTATATACGGCTATCACAGTACTATCCACTACAGACCCCAAGTTCCAATGTCTTCCTAGTATTAAAGACTCAAAGTGTAACCAAGACATCGAGGCAAATCCCCAGAGGACAATTGACGTAGATCCAAGTACCACCTCTTGTAATGTCCATAGCCTTTTAAACCATGCCATGGGAAAATCGTCAAGGAAATGATCAGATACCGCGGTCAGTTTCCCTAAGTATGTTTTGTTAGTGAATTAAACGACACGCAAGGCAGTGAAGCAAAGCCGAAAGGACGTAAATCGTACCCGGTGTCACCGTCGAGATTGCTTTCAGGAAGAGCTGAAGACTATGACGCCCTCTCGCTCTATGCTCGAGATAACCATATCTACCAACCCAGCGCATCAGGCGCATTTTCCTTTGAGTACTCTTGTTGCCTTCACCTAGCCAGATGAGGACTCGTTTCGCGCTACTGTACACCAACCCCATGAGCTTGAGTTGGTGATTTTTTTCCGTGGACGACATTTGATTTATGCAGATAGCATCAACCCACAACATTCGCGACTTGTTTTTCAGCCGCAAGTGTTGTAGTGCTGAATGACAATTGGCCGTCACGACCATCACTCTACTGTCGCAAGTGATCTCATGAAGGTTAGTTGAGGAACCCCAGACGTACGAGAGCGCTTCATATGGGGAGAATTTAGCATAGAATTTAGCTAGCGATTTGAACTGCCCTCCTAGGTCGAGATTCTCAGGTGCATGTTGCACTAGCCGTTCGAGGGAAAACTCCTGAAGAGTGCAACTGATTGGATCTGTGACGCTTTTTGCAGGATGGAGGTTTATGATTCGGATTGTTTTCCCGGGGGACAGAGGGTTGTGTTTAAAGAAGACACTTTCGGCCATTGTCGCTGAATTTTGCATATTAGGAGAGCAAACTACATTTAAGTTTGGACAAGAGGCGTTGATTGAAGTTGAAAAGGGGGAAACCAGATTGCGTACCGCTGGAAATGAAGGGTTAAGGCTGTGCAGTTTCAGCCACAGCCCATGAGATCCGTAAGGGGAATCATGAACGAGTTCTTGACAAGCGTGGTTTTTACTGCAAGGGTAGGTATGTATGTTGCTGTCTATGCGGCGCAGCCCCGTTGGAAAATTTGACCCGTGGTTTGTCACCTAATTTAGTTGTCAACCAGTCGACTGAGCGATTAGTTAATTCGCCAGATTCGCGCCACCCTGCCTTGACTAGCTACACTTAGCTATATATCTGTGGCCTTAAGATAAAGTAACTACTAAGTTACATAGCTCTAGGGTTTAGCCTATTATATTACACGCTCAAATGTGAAATTTGGTGATGAATCGTTGATGTACGCTATCATACGCTCGTGTAGAGCTGCTTGCATCCCCATGCATACATGCGCATTCACCTAGGAACTTTTACTGTCTTTCTCTTTACTTCCTTAACCCTATTAGTTCCCCGACATCTTCGGCGATCTTACCAAATATCTTCGCCCTATCTCCATCCGGTTCCGCAACAACCGTGGGTTTTCCCCTATCCGCATCCTCACAAATACTAGGATGCAACGGTATCTCCCCCAACAGCCTCAAATTCTCCCTCTCACACATCTCCCTAATCTTTCCCAGCGGACCAAAAATCGGATGCGGCGTATTACACGTCGGGCATATATAACTCGACATATTCGACACCAATCCTAGGAGTGGTACATCCACTTTCCTGAACAGCGATACGCCTTTAACAGCGTCTTTGAGGCTCAGATCCTGCGGCGTAGATATAATAACCGCGCCATCGAGCTTCACTTGCTGTGTGATAGTGAGTTGCACATCACCAGTTCCGGGCGGCATGTCCAAGACTAGGATATCGAGACCACCCCAATCCACTTCGTGCAGAAGTTGCTGGAGGGCTTTCATGACCATGAGTCCGCGCCAGGCGACGGGCGAGGACTCCGGGACTAGGTAACCCATGGACATGCTTTTGAGGCCATAATTTGAGAGGGGGAGGAGTTGATTGTTGGCAGAAAGTCGAGGTTCACCAGATAAATTTAGGAGCGTGGGTATTGATGGACCAAAGATATCAGTGTCGAGGATGCCAGTGCGGTGGCCGGCGCGGGCGAAGGAAAGGGCGAGGTTCACTTATTGCCATTCAGCGAACATCCAAAGTGTATTTCTGTGGCTTGAATGTACCAGCTATAGTACTCTTTCCCACCCCGCCCTTCGCGGAGCTCACCGCTATCACTTTCTTGACATCTTTTATGTTGCGTTTTTGCGGGAGTCCGCGCTGCATGCGGGGAATTTGTGGAGGGGCGCCAGAGCGTGGAAGACCCTTAGAGCGTGTCAATTGAGCTCACAATGCATGATTCTATCCATACCAAAGGGTTCTCATGATGCAAACACCTGAAAGTTGAGAATAATCGTGGTTTATACATGGAGAAAGCTGATGGTAAAATGATGGGGTGGTTCTAGCCAGTGACGTGCATGCGGAGGTCGGCGAAGTTAGCGCCGAGAAAGTTCGAACTTTTTTGTGGGGCGCGTCTCTTTTCTTTCTTCAAACACGACAGCTTCGAAAGCTTAACATACGCATTCGCAATGGGTAAATCAAAGATCAGAGGTATAGTTCATACTCATGCTATATGTAATAGTACTAGCTAACCCAAAATAATAGATTTCGACCCCGAAGCGCTCCTCGATCCTGCGCCGAGCAGCTCATCCGACGAAAACTCCGCGTCTGAAAGCGAGGATGACGGAAACGCCGGGCGAGGACACTATGCCGACGTAGGGACCAGCAAACTGAGGAAGAAGGAAGTAGTGCTTTTGGGGCCGCAATATACTGGGTCGAGGATTTCGAGAGATGCTGTGGACGAAGACGATAGCGACGATCCGTTTGCGCGCGGATTCGATGGCGAGGACAGCGAAGAAGAGGATAGTGAGGGTAGAGTAGAGGCGGAAGATGAGGTGGAGTATGGAGAGGGGGTGTTACATATCGATGAAGGGGATGAGGAGGATGCGCTTGAGGATGGGGATGAAGATATGGACGATTTTAACTCGGAGGATGAGGGCGACGACGATGGCGAAGACGAGGACAAAGATGGGGAAGGAGAGGACCAGGATACAAGCGACACTTCAGACGATGATGCAGCTGATGTTACCTCCAAACTCCGCGAAATGATGAAGGATGAAAAGTCGCTCAATTCTACGATCTCCCAAGCTGCGATCGCAGATGTCACCAAAGGCCAGGCCATCAAGTCTCAGCGCAAGACGTTCGACACGCTCCTCAACACACGTATTCGACTACAAAAAGCTCTCATCTCAACAAACTCTATGGCAACAGAAACATACAGCAAGGAGATAGCACCAGAGGCCTCCATCGAAGCTGCGGAAACTGCCGCACTCACGCTATTGAATAACCTCACAAACCTTCGCTCATCCCTCGACTCCGCCCGCACGGGGGAGAAGCGCAAGCGCCCAGAATTTACCCTCTCATCCACCTCCACCGAAATCTGGTCTACCATCAAAGCGGACGAGAAAGTCGCTCTCCCCCACCGGAAGGCTATCATTGAAAAATGGTCACTCAAGACCCGCGGCGCAGCCGTGAATTCCAGCAAGGGTCGCCTGAATACCAGTGTCGGACAGACGCTTACTGACGTCCTCACCAGCCAACTGCAAGACATGCCTCGCCTTGTCGCGCGAACACAGGTGCCACGTTCGTGTGCTCCTCTCCAATCTACGTCCAACGTTCCCTCAAAAGACATCTACGACGACGCAGACTGGTACGGACTCCTCCTCAAAGAACTCCTTGAGCAGCGTTCCGCCGATCTAAACACAAGCGGGACCAGCGAATTCGTGGTGCAGCAGCCGTGGCAGGTAGCTCGCGAAGCGAAGACGAGGAAAATTGTGGATACAAAGGCCAGTAAAGGGAGGAAATTGAGGTACACAGTGCACGAGAAGCTGCAAAACTTCATGGCGCCGGAGGAGCGGGGTGAGTGGGGGGATCGACAGAGGGATGAGCTTTTTGGGAGTTTGTTTGGGCAGAGATTTGGGTTGGGTGAGGAGGTTGAGGAGAAGAGTGAGGGTGAGGATGAGGATATGGCGGAGGAGGGGTTGATGTTGTTTAGGAGTTAGGTTTAAAGTAGGGATCGGAAGGTTTACGATGATTATCTTGTCTACTAGACTCTGTTTAGGCACATTGACAGAGGAGACAAGACTTGATTTGGTTTTGCAACGTCCTATTGTAGACCCCCGCAGCGATTTAATACTGTGATACTCTCCCAGTTATGTTACTCGAGGGTAACAACATGTTGTATGAACAATTCGATTTGAACCTCTAAACGCCTTTCCAGTCCTATCCAGTAGACTTTTAGTGTCATATACAATGCTGTGTATCATCCTTCATTTATCGTGCCAGCGAATCCAACATTCAACAATAACCACAACATCCCATCCCATCCCATCCTATCCAACACCTGCCAACCATTTATCTACCTCAAGACGCAGCCTCATACGTCCAAAACCCCCCAAACTCCCAATAAGCCTCCCCAAAACTACTCGCCTGATCCGCAACCCAGTCCGAACAAGTCCCAGTACACTGCGAATCAGCATTAAAAATACTTGCCTGCCCAGCCCAGTCGCCGCACAGATCGATATTAGCCACAATCGTCTGATTCTTGAAATGAGAGCTGATATCGCACTCCGTGTTCGGGAAATCGGCCAGTGCAGTGCCCCAAGTTGATGGATCCGGGGTCTGGGAAGAGATGTCGGAGGGTATCGATGCGCGAGGGAACGACCACACTCTTATACCTGCGGATCTGAGTTCGAGCGCGTACACACCACCACCGAGCGCATTGTATGCTGCTCCGAACGTATCCGCCGCACCTTTGACGCCACATCCAGCGTTCGAGTCCGTCGCGTTCCAGCAGTTATACCCTATCGCTGTGCCTGTCTGTTTCCTCTTCCTGCTCTTCCCGATCTTACAGCCCTCGCTCGTATGCAGAGTAACCTGGTTCCCGTCATTCCCAACGTTGACAGCTTCCATGACGTCGATCTCGCCATTCAACGGCCAGTTGGCTACGTCTGTCATCCAGAGGGCTGGCCAGGTCGCGCAGCCGTAGGGCGAGTGCACGATGTCGAAGATGAAGAGACCGGTTTCGTACGTATTTTTGCTAGTGATCCGTACCGAGCGCCGGCCAGTTGTCGCGTTCTTGTCTGCGGTATCTACCCTTAATATCGCTGTGCCGTTTGTAGACAAGGACATGGACGGGGTTGATGTGGAGGAAAGTGTGAGATTATCTGCAGCAGCGGTGGGACTATCGACGTAATGCACGAAGCCACTTGTAGGGTCGTAGCCCGTGAAGTAGTCGAACTGAGTGAAGAAGTCATCGGCGGCGTATGTGTCTTTGAGACTGTAGGTGAGCGCGGAGTAGTTGGGGTAGTAGTTTGCCCTAGAACCCAGGACGCCGCCTACGACTGCGGCGATGATGATGACAATTAATGCAATAGCGACGCCGGTCCATATCTTCCAATTCCAAGTTTTAGGGTTCAAACGTGATAGTGAGGATGATGAGGCGTTGTATGGGTGCACCGTTGTGGACGCAAGCTTTTCAAGGGGGTATGATGAGGAAGACATGGCGTATGATGGGCGTGCTTAAGCGCAGCAGGAGCTGAAATGCGTGGACAGTCGAGAGTCCGAAGAGATGTGCCAAGTGGGTGAATAATCGAGAGAGTCCGACGTGGTGTGCCAAGTGGGTGAACAAGAGATTCGAGATGTGAGGCTGTTATGGTTTCGGGTGATGGTCGTTGAGGGAATTATCGAAATCAATTCGATACCGGATAGAATGATTGACTTGTAGAAAGAGCGAGTATAACGTGGAGCGAAGGGAAGGAGATAGGTGAAAAGAGAGATAGCGAAAGAGCACCCCACCTACCTCTTTGAACCCATCCTTCATCCTCATCAAGCACATACGAAAATGTCACGCAATGCGCTCCACTCTGTCGAGCTTAGTCGTAGTGTAGTGGAGACAGCTTCCGTTTCTAGGTGACGCGTCAGATTGTGCTAGAGGTCTAGACGGTTAGCCATCACGTGCTCTAGTTCGGTCAATCTTCCGAAGAAAGTATAGTGCACGGATTTGATAAGGCTGGTCTAATTCTGTAACAGTATCCGAACTGTTGTTGATGCGTACGTTGACGTCGGGCTGTGCTAATATCTTTTCTTTAGCCTCAAAGTCGGCTCGGACCATATTGCGAGGCGCAGTTTCGAATTTTATCATATGCGCCCGGTGGTATTTTCCATCTCGCAATTGATCGGACCTCGAATGTTGTACAATTCCTTGGTGGTGGTGGTGTATGTACAATCGCATGTTTCGCGATTCCAGTTCAGAGTGGAGTTCTTATCGCAATGCCTCCTCGTACATATTTCTTCAAACTTTGATATCTTCATTCCCATCTCTCATATCACCATCTCCTATTTGGTCAACTTCCTGACTGCAGTCTCCATCCATAATTTGGTATAAAGCCTGTGCAAAAACTGGATATGCCATGGCATAGGACCTGCAGCCTTTCCTTCTGGTGTAGTGTTTACGAACACGCTCTTGAGGTGGAACGTAGCTGTCTGCGCTGCTTCGTCTTTGGTGACTTCCATTGAAAAGAGACCGTCGCTGGCTCTGGGGCCGGCTTCGAGGGGAGAATCGCCGCATCGGACCACGATCTATACACCAATTTATCAGCGATTGATCCAACAAATGCCCTCTTAACCAGCCCTCAAAATTAAAGACGTCAGGCACTCACCTTCTCGGGTGTCTTCTCCACAACCTCAAAATGGTCTGTAATCTTAGTCCCCACATCATACTCCGCCTTCCCCAACTCTTCCCTTGACCAAAGGTTATCCTCTCTACCCGGTAACGCCTTGTACTTCTTCTCCAAAAACCGTCTCTGGTATGCATACCCAATGCCGCTCCAAACCCCCCTACAAAAGTCCCTCGTCAATTCCTTCTGATCCGTCGTCTTCAATTGACTCAGCGGCACTGTCCTTACCGCATGGTCGATACACGCCGGTGGGTTCCCGTTCGGATTGTGCGATTTGAAGAGAGAGGTAGCAAGGTCGGGGGATGAGGTATCGTACGGCACGAATGTGGTTTTGCGCGACCAGAGGCTGAAGGCGGAGTACCCGAGCGAGGTGTTTACGACGGCGCCGCCGAGGAGCCCGATGAAGATGCCGACTACGCGTTTGCCGGGTGGGAGTTTCTTTATTACGGGGGCGGGGGCGATTGTGTTCATTTTTGTGGGTGGAAAAGTGGAATTGGCGGAGTGAAGAAAAATTGTGGTGTTGAGCTTCAGCTTTGGGTTTTCGGCGGAATTGCTCCGAGAATTTGATGGCGGGGCGGAATGCCGGAAATGGACTTACTCCGCACAACACCATATTACACAATTGCCTATTGGGGAGTAACAACATGTTTTCATGCACCTATGTGCTATGAGACTTCCAAGAGCGTGAAGTGTATGTGTTGGGTACGTAGAATCAAGAACAGAGATGTGATATTATGTTTTATGTGTAAAGGCAGTCAAGGCAGTCGAGATACTCAATATATTATGTATGAGCATTTATAGTATGCTAAGATGTTTTTGAGAGTTTCTCGTTTCGTGCTTATTTCCTGTTAATTACGACAAGCCATTAATTTATTCTGGGACACTCCCAGCGACGCTTTTCCAAAACTCACACCTCTCCCCCCTTCTACCTTCCCACGTATACGCATCAACAACGCTCAAGTCGTTGCTCAGTCCCGGATCAGTATATATCTCGACATTCACCTGAAATCCTGCTAGACCGGCGACTGTCATTTCCAGTGTCCCGCCAGTCTGATTTAGATTCACCATCCTGTAGCCTCCATCCTCTGTAAATGTCGGCCAGTCCTCGAGGCTACTACTCTCTGAAGTTGCATTTGAAGCTGACCCCGCGGCAATAGCAGAGGAGATCGATGGGTTGCCAGTTCGGACAAAGTTACCCCAAATCGTCTGAAACGCCTTCACGAAATCCGAGCCTTGGTTTGGTGCAGCAGGACCAAAGTACGCAGTCGTATCCGATCCATGTGCTGCGTTGGCGACGGAGTACTGGTACTTATACCCCTTCCTCGTTTGGTTTGTGCTAGAAGCGTTGTTGTAAGCTTCCGCGAGCCAGTAAGATGGACAAATGAACGTGGTCTCCGAGTATATTGTATCAGCAAGCTGTTGCGGACCGGTCGCTACCTGACTCACGTCTAATGCCGTAAGTCCTGAGTTGCCTGCTGTTGCGAATTTTGAGAGAGAGGTGCTGTTGGTGGTTGGATGGTAGTAAGATAGAAGATGTGCGACGTCGGTATCGGTGAAGAGAGGGAAAACGAGGTGAATCCAGGCCAGAAGATCATTATGTGTAGTGATGTTTCGTGTAGTAAAGTAGAATCCTTCTTCTGCATTGGTGCCTGTGAGGTGATTGAGACCGTTCAATGTGAGGTTTGGTGAGAAAAGTGCTTCGCTGGGCGTAGATTGGACGAAAGTGCCGTCTGTAACCGGGAGGAAAGCCCAGGAGCCGAAAGTACCTGAGGCGGATACGAAGGCAGAGGCCTGTTGAAGCGTCTTAGTATCCTTGGTAACGAGACATTCGAAAATAGTTTGAGAGCTGTTTCCGTAGGCCCATGCTGGAGGACAGCCTGCTTGTGTGGCGAATGCATAGTAAGATTGGGATGGCACCCAGTCCTTGTAGCCGTATTGTTTGGGTAGGTAAGGAGAAGCTGAAATGGACTGAAGTAAGGGTATTAGTATGACGCACTGATTGAAGGTCGCAGAAAGTGCTTACGTTGACGAAGAGAGATGTGCCCAATGTACCTCCGTAAGCAATGTCATGGAGCATCACTGAGCCTGCTCCTGCAGACACGCCCGAGATAGTGACCTGGCGTGGATCTCCGCCAAACTTCTCGATATACGTCTGTATCCACTGAAGCGCAAAATTCTGGTCCAGAAGCCCTGCGTTAACGGCGCCAAATCTAAACACCTCATCGGAGGACAAGAAACCAAAAGCACCCAACTAACTTTAATTAGACGAAGATTATTTTGAGGGTTAGAAATAGACTTACTCGATATTGAATGGAAACTCCAACAAATCCATTATCATTTGCGTTGATGATTTCTGTCATCTCTTGGGCTCCGTTACCAACTCCATACCCGCCACCATGAATCCAAACAAGCACCGGAAGCTTGGAAGCATTCGAAGGAGCATAAACGTTCAAGAACAGACAATCTTCATCGCCTGGAGCTAATGATCCAAAGCCTGGCCCTGCATCGCTAGACTGTGGACATGCCGAGCCAAAAGTAGTTGCGTTGATGATAGAACTGCGATTCGAGAAAGGAGCCTGAGGAGCTTGCCATCTGAGCGAGCCTACGGGAGGTGCTGCAAAGCGGATTCTGTTGATGGTCAGCGTAACTCACTCGTGAAGTATAGAGTATAGCTACCCCTTAAATGTGTTCACTCCTGATGAAGAATTGGCATCTCCTCGGTAGATTGAATAACCAAGGTCAACTTCTAGAGGCGTTGCTCGTGCGCTGGCTTGTCGCTTTAGTGATTCGAAAGGTTGTGTATGAGGGAATGCGGCGACAAGTGGGATCGCGCAAACGGCAGTGATCAGAGCGCTGAGATGCACCATGGTGTTGGACTTTTGAATATAGCGCCCATCATAATGAGCGGTTTGTCGTTTATATACTTCGTAACGCTGTGGCTGGTCGGACCAAAATCTGGGAATAATGCCTGCAGAAATGATGTAACTTCGTAAGCATCGCTGCGCATTGAGGCCGAACTTTCTATTCTACCAAAAAAGTACCATTCGGTGTCAGAAGTCTCCGAGTCACGTGTCATAACACCAAGCCCTGCAGAATAGCTGAAAATGCACATTTTGGTGAGAACCTCACCTAACTTAACATAATACATGACTGTAGTAGTCTATTAGGGAGTTATTAGGCTCTTACTTTAGTGTTGTAGTTGCAGTAAAATTGAGTAGCATTTAACGTAGCTATGCCTTAAAGTCTATAAACACTTAGTACTAACATCTTGAGTTAACCTGGCACCCGCATCTCAAGGGTCAGATTAGGCAACTTGGAGACTTCTGAATACCCCTGTGGTATGATGCTCTTCACGGTTTGACTCATTATGATTACGACAAAGCGGCATGTTGGGGGCTGGTAGTCTTCGGGAATATCGGGGTGTAATTTGTCAGCTCTCACTCGCTTCGGCGATATTGGTGACAGACCGAGAAAGATGCAATAAAAGTATAAATGAGAAGACCTGCCTTAGATCTGTCTATATATTATGGAAAGTACCCTTTTCAGTCTATCAGCGATGAAGTTCTATATGAATGATTAAAGCCGTACAGCCCTGCCCTGGCAATGCGCAAGCAGTATTCGCTAATCAGAAACCAACGGAGTCTCATCCGAACGGTTTCTCCAACCTCACGCCCCATTTTTTTTAGAAGTAACAGATACAACGAAGCTAGCATATAGTGAGAAATGATCATAGGTAGTTCTAGTGAACGGGAAAATGGATTGGCTGACGCTATAAAGTTTTGCCGTGGCTGCTAGACACTACTTTGCGAAGCTAGCTTGATCACTCTGTTCAATGGTCAAAATTGCTACATGTATATTCCTCGATTTATACTACGCCGCTCAGATATGCGAAGCATGTTTGGTCATGAACATGAACATACCAAAACGGCGTCTGGCAAGTGCAGAAGTACTTCGTCAGCTCAACCGTCACGGTTGCCTCTATGTCCCATTGTTGCCGGCAGCGTTGTACGATTTTCCTCAAGTGCAAACAAGACTGGATGTATGTATCGGAGTGCCACATACGGAAAAGGCGTGTAAACAGACATGCAGCTCCTTAGGTGACAGAACTTATGTTAACGAGGCATCGGCCGAGAATTTGGGGTTGAGCTATGCACACTCCACAAAGTGATATAGGGCGAACATTCCTAGTTGCCCGATATCAAACACATCTGGGCTGGTGAACTTTGGTGAATGGTTCGTTCCTAAAGTTCATTTGCAAATGTCTTCAAATATTAAAGCCTTGTTCCTGGCGTATGCTACGCTTCTGTTGTGATATTGTGGCGTTGATTTGACTAAGGCGTGGTCGTCTGAAACGCAACACTTTGATAATTGGGTAACTCAAGAATTGCCGCAGAGCTAATCATATGCCCCCAAGTTGTTTCGATTGTCGACGTGAGCGCGCATTTGTGCGGATGAGCAGTGCCTGTTTTTTGTGGAACTCCGCAATGTTGAAAGAAAGAGTCGATGCCAGTCGTTTCGACGCTCTGGCCAGTCGAACTATGAAGTCTACCCCAAATGGACAAATTTCTGTGAGAACTGGCCAAGCGAGGTAAATGGCCAGCCGACATGTGCAAAAATAGCCCACTCAGCAAGAAGATATTATGAGATTAGTATCGCATTGTTTCACGTCTAAATCCGCCAAGACCTTTAGACAGATTTGGGAGGAGGGTAGGGCGATCATCCATTCCTTACAAGATGTACTGGATTTGCTTGCAGTACCGAGACTAAGTAGTTCTGACTTTTGTTATTCTTTTCGTAGTGACAACACGAGCTTTGTCACGGGAGGGTCTTTGCAAGCCTTACGGGGTGGTGTGCGTTGATAAACCAGGCTGCATATCTGACTTAACGATCCCATTTAAGCTTTAGGCTGTCCTTTGTTTTGGCTGTGAGTATCCCGACGAGACTGCGGTGGCGGAGAAGGTGAGATGAGATCGTTTGGTGGGGGTTTGACCGATAGAAGGAGCCGGACGGCCCTAACTAGCCCAGACTATAAGACGGCCCGAGCGCGATATTGACGAACTCCACAGGAGGTAACATCTAACAACCACCGACCAGCATTTTTCCGTTTTCGCTCTTGCCACCGGTATCAAACCTCAAGCCTGGGGCTAACCACCGGTGGCAATCTAAGGCCGATTCTGTCTACTAGAGATCCTGCTTAGCAAAAGTCCGATGTGGGCGCCATTGCCCACACAACCAGAAAAAGCTACCGACGGCTTGATGGTCGTATTTAGGAGCGGACCATCTTGAGCGGATCTACTCATAACCATCAGGATCCAGGAACCTCGAACAGCTGATTATACGCTAGCTTCGCAAGTATCCTTCTGTAATTAGTTACGGTAGCCGACTGGCATCGGGGACTAAGGGCTATTGCGTGCATGGCTAGGACTTGGCCCCTGCACATTCTTGAAGCCAATAAACTGCGACTCCCGGAATAATGTTGGAAATTTGCTGCAGAACAACTACAGCCACGCAGAGCCGCCCGGTAACATGCGTGGGAATTGATCGTGCAGCGATGTGGGTTCGTGCGAAGGGAATCTACACCATTCGACTAAAGAAACTAAACATTCAGGCCACTTAACGCCGCACATCTTGAAATGACTATTGATGAACCGTAGCTAAAATGTGGTAACTTGGATTAATGTTTTAACCATTCTTCATTGGCCTCGACCAACACTGCACGTTACTGCCGATGTCCGTTGCTAAAAGGAACTCTTGTTGCCCCAACAGTGGCTTACACATCTAGGAAGGTTGAAACCGTTACCCCTACTCCATATTGTTTAACCCGTTGTCCGCGCACCCCCTTCGCACGTTGCTGCTATTAAGTGTACCAATTCAACGGGCCGACCCAGATTCAAGAATATCAAACATTGGCTGAAACCAGATAAGCGCAAAGATCGAACTTTTGTTTTGATCTTTCTTCGGTCCGTCCACCTTCGATCACCAATCCGCCCAGATCTGTACGGCACGTCTTCGGTCAGAAGTAGGTGGATGGGTATTGGCTGCCCCAGTGTCGTTACGGTAATAGGACATTGCCACCCGCTGCCTTCTTGTGCCGTAGGCTCTTCACCAACCGGTTTGACTACCTTTAACAACCTCTGCTCTGATCAACACACTCCTCCTATTCCTGACTCTGTTCGAGCACTCTCGTCGCTACTGTCTCTCCTATCGCGCCTGAGATGCGCATATGGACACTCCACTAGCACACCCGCCTCAAGTGCGCCCCTCATTCTTCACTACAATGAGTACATTCTAATTCCGAATATAGGGCGTGATAGCAAACTTTGACGACCCAATATTTCTCGGAAAACCAGTGCTGGTCACAGCCGGGACATGTCTTTTTTTCGTTCTTCTCTTCGCAACCGTGCGTATTTTTGCTATCGTACATGTGCTTAGGAAATGGAGGCTTGACGATTGTAAGTACTGCCGCCCTCTTCGTTACTGTAGTTACACTAACTCTTGCGTAGATGTGTACTGTTGTAGCTGCGTAAGCCGAGACTTCTGTCACTTCTAAATCTAAGTGTTGTGACTGACAGGCGCTGCAGATAGCTGGAGTAGCATTCATTGCCTTTGAGATATCAAGTAAAACTATCATGTCAATTTAGCAATCGCTTATACTGACTACTTTTACAGTGGTGCAGTCAAACCCCATTGGATATCATGCATGGGATATATTCGAACATGCTGTGACCAAGTCGGCACTCCTTGTATGTTTTTCTGATTCTTAGTATGACGAGTAGACTAACAGCATCTCAGCGCCTCCTCGCGTTTTCGATTACCCTCGGACCTGTCCTGTGGCTTCTTAAACTGAGTCTGTTTTGCTTCGTGTTGCGCCATTTTGGATCTGTCCGTTGGGTAAAAAACTGCGTCTATATTGGAATTATTGTTCTTGGAATGGTGTTTGCAACCTATACGATAATCGTCACAATGTCCTGTGGACCTTTACCCGGCTCCGATACTGCATCCTATCTTAGGGGCCTGAACCGAAAGCAATGCTTTGCGCCAGAAGGATTGACTGCAGTCTCCAGTAAGTTAGGCCTAAATTCCAATCTGAACATTTTGCCACAAAACGACTGCGAAATGTTATCGATTGGTGTCTCAAAATCCTTCTATCAAAATATGCATCAAGTTCTTAACTCGATCACTATTCAGAATTACACTAACTTTTATATAGGTATAATCACTGGAACAGTTAATGGTGTTGGAGACCTATATCTCATCATCATTTCCATGCCACTAGTTTCGGGTCTACGTCTTACAACGAAACAGATGTATGGCGTCTATCTGGTTCAATTCAGTGGAGCACTGTGAGCAGAAATTTCTTCCTGTCAATATTCGTAGGTTGCTGACATGAAACAGTGTATGCATCTGCAGTCTCATGGGTGTTTACTATCGCTATCACAGTTGGCAGTCTACGGACCTCACTGGAGGCCAGATCCCGCTTTACGTCGTACTGTAAGCTTTCTATCTCCCCGGAGTCTGCTGTTTCTGACGAGCTTCTAGTGCGCTCGAGATTGCTTTGGGGCTGATGATCCCTTGTCTGCCGTCTTTTGCCACAATATGGCGTTACTACATGGATCCCAACATCAATGATTCTGGAAGTCTGGCTACGCCTAATATGCGAGGGGTTAGCTCCCTTTCCTTGGTCACTCCACTTACTTTGAGTCAACCTGAAAGCCGCGCGACATGGCGCAAGACCCATCTCAGCATCGAGGAGATTCCATACAAGAAAACATCAGCAGAATACATTCGACAGCCTACTCGCCCGCAGGCCATACACGTCCATCGGATGAAGGCTCTACCGTCCACTCCGTTACCTTTGTCAAAGTCAATCCCACAATCCCCAATCACACCAGACAGCTTCCGCAGCATGCAATTACCGATCATGTTCTCGCGCTAAATCTATATAATATTTGTAACATTGCAAGGGCAGTGTGCCAGGTGCACTTAATTATGCCTAACTTAGATCATAGATAAATAAGCAGGACTTGAAGTTAGAGGGTTGGCGGTGGAGTTTTACTTTCGGCATTAGGAGTGGGGACCATGGGCGTTTTACTACTTTTGGCGAAAGCTTTGCAATCGCGTAGCGCTTGGGGCTGCTCTTTTTGCTATGATTATACCTATATGATCTCCTCGATGCTGGTGGATGATGCAGTTCTGGGGGGACTTTTCGGTTTGATAAAAAGTTAAAGCACGCCTTATGGTCAAACTACGATATATATTTATGTATAATTTTATGGTGTAGTATACAAATACATTTTGGTAACCTTCTAGCCATCCCATTGTTCGAATCCAACTGCACACATTAGGTCTCAATCATGGGAGAGATAAAGATCATTATTATCAAACTTAACACTATAGTGAGTCTGCTATAAGATCACCGTTCCTGGAGTTAAGAAGCGGAGATCGGAGATAGAGGATGGCACGATCTAATAGGTAGCGGGGATCAACGTCACCACCAACACGAAGCCTCCATCGAATAACCCCGAGCACCAGTTCTCTACCACAATAAATTCCGGTCAAGCCTTTTGATACGAAGTCCGATACACTCGTCGCCTCTCCATCTCCATAACCTTCCGCATCAGGCACAGCTCGGTTCTTTAGCGAAGCTTGCACCACGTTCTAGGAACAACGTGGGAACGTCACATTCTTCCGAGGTACCATCCGATCTTCTCGCACGGGACGCCTTGAAATCGAGTCCGGGAATCGCCATTCAATCCCTACCCATATCTACGATATCGTATTGAACAACCATACAAAGCGATGTCCGTCTTCCGCAAAGGTAGCACAGCGCTCATCACAGGCGGCGCATCTGGCATCGGGCTTGCTGTCGCTCAACTTTGCCTGAAACAAGGCATGCGCGTTGCGGTTGTGGACTTTAACTCTACCTCTCTCGATCTCGCTAAAAAGACGTTGAATGGCGGTGATAGTGTTGAGACATTCCATGTCGATGTCTCGAAGGATGAGCAGTGGGTGGACTTGCAAGAGAGCGTGGGCAAGAGATTCGGGGACGTGGACTTCTTGATGCTGAATGCGGGTGTGGGTGTACGTGGTACGTGGGGGGATAAGGAGTACTTTCACAAGGTATGTTGGTGTGTTCTTTCTGTTGACGATGGTGTCTGAGATTCTGTTTCCGCGCGTACGATGTGTAATCGGATTGGATCAGGAAGGCCGTTATCGTGGCCCTGGTTTTAAGGCGAGCTAGGTAGATCTGCATCCACGTGGGCTACGGACGATTGCGCAACCCCGTACGGGCGGGTTGTGGGTTTGCGGTTTGGGCAAGTGTTCGTAGGAATCGGCCATGTTGAAGATCATCCTTGATGGCTGACGAGAGGCGAAAGATGGATGAACATAGCAGAGCGATGATTCAACGAGAAACTATGATGAAACAGGACTCGGTCCATTCCTGACTATCTACGCAGATCTTCAACACCAACTTTTTCGGCGTCGTTAATGGACTGAACACTTTTGTCCCTTCCTTTCAATCACGAACGGACACCGCCAACCCCTCCGCGATCGTCATAACGGGCAGCAAACAGGGGATCACAAACCCACCTGGCAACGTAGCTTACAATACATCGAAAGCCGCCGTGAAGTCCTTGGCAGAACACCTAAGTTTCGACTTGAAAGATACGAAGACGTCGGTCCATCTGCTGGTACCAGGGTGGACGTTCACAGGTCTGGTAAGTACGACCAAGCTCTTACTCCTGCATACACTCCGATGCACGGAGTCCTTCTACCTTCTTTCTGCCTTGTTTCCTTCACTGCCTTATCATCTAGTGACAAGCTCTGCGTGCTTTCGCGCATGTGTGATAACACTATTGCCTACCTGACGTATCTTTGCACGGGCCTCTGTTGCGTTACTCAACATCTTTCCTTAGTTCCACCTATACACACTATCTTTGTTTCATATTTCCAGGTTTCTCATATTGTACGTTTCTACGTCTAACCCGTGTCACGGCTCTCTGCCAAGCTGTCTTCCCGTTTCATATTAATCGCCTTATCACACATTCCGTTTCCTTTTCCTTTCCTTTCCATTTTTTTTTTTTTGGATATGTGCTTCTATACCTAGCTCACTGTCGCATAGTCCGGAAACACCCCTGGTACAGATGCCCCGAAGCCCAACGGCGCATGGCACGCGTCCCAAGTTGTCGACTTTATGTACAAGAAGATGCAAGACAACAAGTTCTACATCATCTGTCCTGATGACGATGTGAGTGAGACGACTGATAAGAAGAGGATGCTGTGGACTGTTGGGGACGTGGTGAATGGACGACCGCCGCTTACAAGGTGGAGACCTGAATTCAAGGAGGAGAGTGAGAAGTGGATGGCAGATTGTGACGTGTAAAATTCAGTATGCGATGGTAGAGTTCAGGGAGTAAGGATATCGGCCGTTCACTGATGTTGTATTGGAACGAAATTAGACACTGGCGCAGCTTCAGAAGTGCAAGTGTTCCTTATCTTGTACTCGCTGTTGTGAACTCTGAGAATATATTCTAGCATTAAGCATACAGTTCCTCCTACCAGATACAGTAGGACTTCGAAATGCCCGTTTCATCCTCTTACCTTCTGTGTCCACCTGCGTGGATTGCTAATATGTTCTTCCCAGCTGGAAATAGGCAGTATAGGCGCGAGGATCTTCAAGCATGGGCAACCCAAATTTCAACGACGGTGATGCTTTATAATCAGGCTAGGTACATATTATATACATCAATGGTCTCCTGTCGTTCAATATCTCGGCGGACGCTTGAAGAGTATCTCGCTGCAGAGAACGAGGCAGGGTCGCTTTCCAAACAAAGCCATTTTAAATTCGATATCTCTGAGATAAACTTAGCAGGAGCCAATTGAATGAAGTGTATATTCGCAGACTTTCCGATGGTGTCAAAGGCCTTAGATGTGCTTCCACTCTTCCGACATTTAGCCCGCGCCCCATTGGTCGCAACACAAGATGAACAACATTGCAAAAGCAGAGTGTCGAACAAAAGCATGTATATTTCAATGTAGTGCGACATGTCGTAAGTGTACGAGATAATTTTAAATTTATCTACTTAACTGTACTGGGCATTCAACACTAAGCAGTACTCTCAGAAATTAATACCTTGGCTACTTGTCTGCTGATAAGTATGATGTACAGATACCAGTGGCACATTGATCATACTGCGGCGAAGGTGAGGACACCAAAGTCACTTTGGGTCCCGTCAATCTTGCTCTATGCACCATCCTCAGTACCATACCCGCTCGTGTTATCACCATCACTGTTGTCGATGGGCATATGAAAATTGTCTTCGAAGTCGGAATAGGAGTGGGAATGAGATTTCGAATTGGAGAGGACGTTTTGAGAAGACTATCAGCTACTTATTCGGGTAAGGTAATCCCGCAAGTGTCGCATTGACCATCCTGGTAGTATCCGGCCACGTAAGGGATTTAATCACGGATAACTAGATCGATGATATCATCAATAGACATATTAGGTTCCTAGAGATTATAAGGTACCGTCGGGCACATACTGAACATTGAGACAAAACTTACGACTTCCTGATAGGTCTCAAGTTTAGTATTCCATTCCTCGCGCGAACGTTAGAAGAAGCCTGACAGCTGTTTCAAGTGGTGAACCTTATCCAAGAACCCAAACGTGACTTCTACCTTGAAACCTACACTTCTCAATCGAGCATGCGTAGGCCGCAGGGCCTCTAGTAGGCTTTTCCATCTCTTCCCGCTCTCCGCAAATACTTTTAGTTCTAAATGGAAACCTCCGGGATACGTGATGGCGAACAAAGCTTCGAGGCTGCTGACGAATAGGTTCTTAGTCCTGTCTTCAGGTTCGATCTGATCATTAGCCATGAAGTCTATCCTGGGGGTATGCTTACGTACCTCGCCGCGAATAGCAACAATCAGATTACGAATAAAGTTAAATGGGATAGCAGTAGGGGCCTTTCGTATGAAGCGGTAGGGCTCCCTGTCGTTAAAGAAATCTGCGAGCACCTGAATCGCGGAGGCGGAAAGATTTCTTTTCGAAGTAGGTCTCAATAGTTTTCCAGTAAATATTAAGAGTGACCCATTCTGGATACGTGGAATGGTTTTTCGTCGTTTGACGCTGAAGCGTATACCCTTCATAACCTTGGGTCGGATAGATGACTGAGCATTCGTTCACTAATATGGGCAAGCATTCATTGTCAAATGCTCATAGACAACCTCGCGAAGCTCTCGGAGAAGTCTGGCGCTTATGGAGTGGCATAGGTCTAGACACTAGTGAGCGAATTTTGTTCCTTTCTTGAGAAGAATATTTTCAGCTTAACATGTTGCGTCAAGAGATGCATAAATGTGCATGCACGTACCGAGATACCTCATCGTGTGCGTTTCATGCAGAGGGGCCCTTGGGCTTGGATTCTTTACCATACTGATTCTCATCTTCGATAAGGTCTAACAACGATGATGTCTCACCTTTGTCAAATCCGTGCACCGGGATAAAAATGCGCATACGCCTTGAAGAGGACACTACTTGGGGCGGACAATCGTCGCTTCATGACCATGATTGCAGTTGGAAAGGACAGGAGATGATTTAGGAGTTAAAAAGTAGGATGGTGGTGACCTTCACAAATATTGGTGATGTTTGCTACTTTGGGGAAGGAGTGGATCCTGCAGCCCGCGTTACAGTAGCTTATCACTGTCACGACCGCACGTGACAGACTTTTGCTCCTGAGATGGATTCATCCTCTTGCTTCATGTGTAGCAGTTTTAAAAGAAGAAACATTACAAACTATTAAGTATAATGCAATATATATTTTTCTATCAATTGTAGAAGACTAAAGCTTAAATTAGCGGTGCGCGCTGCTGCCTGTTCAGTACTAGACTTTAAGGAAAGCGTTCACAGTAGGCGTTTGCGCTAACTACCAAGCCTTTACCGGCATTACAGTTTCTCTGTACCCCGCTATAAATACTGTACCAGCAGCCAGTTCTATACCGTACCTAAGAGTATGTAATGTTTTAAAAACGTCCACTTTCTATTACCCCTCACTAACTAATCTCCATCGGCTTCGCCCTTGCCATCGCGCCTCAACTGTGCTTCAAGGAGCTTTCGCACCTCCTTGCTTACCATTCGCCTCTCTGCGTCTCCCCCCTGCTTCTCCACTTCCAACTGTGCCCTGATCCAAGATCTCATTCCCGTACCATCGCCGCCCTCGGTAATATTCCTACCGCGTACGCCTGTTATAACTCCGTGCAAACAATGCGTCTTTTACTACGCAGCAACACTGGCGAGTTCAGCTTTACTAAGGACCTAGTGAGCGACGATACCATCCTTCCCTATGCAATCCTCTCACATACTTGGAATGAGGGACAACAGTTTACCTTTCAAGATTTAATAGATAGTACTAGTAAAAGCAAGACCGGCTACGATAAGATCCGCTTCTGCGCACAACAGACCGAACTTGGTGGCTTGCAACATTTTCGGGTGGATACCTGCTGCATCGACAAATCAAACCACGTTGAACTTCAAGAGGCTATCAATTCCATCCCTAGACTGTTTGCTGCGCAGGGCAAATAAAAACTACCTACTAGCCACAAGTTATCTTACCTAGAAAGCCGCTGTAGGAGACTTTTCTAAGGACAAATTGCTCTAGGTAGAGCTTCTAAAAACCCAAGAAGTCTCCCTCTAAGACTAATGTCTAAGGAGGTCGGTGACCTAGTTATTACTAACGCTAGCAACATAGGTAAAGGTTTAGAGCAGGTCCCTAACAGCAATATTAGCATTGCAGAGCAATACTAGGCGCCTTCTGCGCTAAAGTTAGATCCAAACGTCTTACGTAGAGTTCGTTCCCTAGTGCGCACACAAAATGACCGAGCGGAGCAACTGTGGCGAGAAGGGAAGACGTGCTGGTTATATGACCAATAGCAACAAGGGCAGGAATAGTCCCCAGTTCACGTGTGAACTGTCACCCTTCGCACCTTGGTCTCCCAATCTCTTCACCACTCTACTTTAACTCTTAAGATCCCTAATCTACCTATGATGGTCCACCGTTTCCGTCGGCCTCAGCAAAAAGAACCTCATCACCGTGCGAGATCTGGTTCCGCCTTAATCCCAGACCCGTCTAATCTTACGGGAGATATTGTAGCCTAGAATCGTTCGCGCTGTAAGATAAACGGCAACCATCCACCAGCAGCAGGCCATCTTAGCTGGGAAGAAACGCTACAGGATGATTCTAAGTACAAATTGCTCAGAGCAGAGATTCCAAACAGCCCCGTCAACCAGTCCTAAGGCTTGGTTCTATCGATATAGATCTTCTCATAGACCGCAGAGGTATCAGCACAGTCGTTGATTGGATTGCCTAGACTTGAAGGTATGAATCGGTCAGGCACATTTCATGAATCAAGCATTTCTCCCAAAATCTAGTGAATTAAATATTTTATCGTAGAAATGAACATATACAGTAGATCCTCGTTAGTGCAATGCAGTTTTTCCAACCGATTTCTATCCCAATAACGAAATATCGTGATATATAGATGCTAACGTCTTACTAATAAATAAATCGGGCCAAGGCTTGAGCATCGCGTTAACGGAAATATCGGCTAATCGAGGATCACACTAACGAGGATCTACTATACTACAAAAAATGGAACAAGCCCAGCGCCTTAAAGGCTTCCCTTAACGTTACTCTTTGTACGAGAACTTAAAAGCCTCAAGCCCAAATCAAAAATCCTCCATGTTGTTTTTCCTTCTAAACGATCCGCGGTTGGATTAGGTGCTGCCGTATTTTGCGAATTTTGCCTCCAACAGTGGAGGCGTTTAAGCCAATACATTTAGAGGTTTGGAGGATATTATGTTCGCGCCCACCCTAGGTGGTAAGTTGCTAACTTAATGCTAACAAAGCGTTGAGAGTAATATAAATACAGTTTATACCCACAACACTTCTCATTTTCTACTATCTCATCTTTTCCTTCTGCCCTAGTATTTCTACCCTCGCCTTCAGTCCCACCCCTGCAAACCTAACACAGGCCCTTGCAAAAGCCGTGCGTCTATTAATTTACCTAATGTAACTCTATTCCACTTCTTCTCACTCCTGTATATGCCATATTATTTTCTAACCTCATCTTCTTGCTAAAGCAGTAGACGCAGAGTAGTAGACACTGTTAGTTAATTCTGCTGTTATTCGCAACTCTGTTAATATATAAAACGTCCACAAGGCGGTCTACGGTTAGTGATTGCGAATTAGACTGCTACAACCCCCAAGTGATGCAGTTATCATAGGTGGTTAAATTGATTCTGCTTCGCGAGGACTACAGATTAATGACTACAAATTAAATATTCTATATCTTTGTTTTAAAAAATATAAGTAATATATTAGCGTTTTAATGAATACTATAGCTAATATTAGTGTAAGGCCTTAAGGCTGTGTGCAACACAATGATCGTGCGTATACAGCGTATGCAGCCTGATGCAGGGTAGAGCCCTGCTACGGTATACAGTGTACAGTGTACAGTGTATATATGTTGTTCAATACCAGGAATGTTCATGTTTGAACATTCGCTCCTTTTTAGTTGGCATGGCGTACTGTAATAAAGAACAAATATCCAAACATTGAGACAAACTGTTAGGATGTGGATGCGATCCTCAGCTATCGAGCGCCCAATGAAATGAAGACACGAAGACAACATGTGGGACTGTTCTTGGAGTTAAACTTTCGGCGTCTGCATAAGCGTACAAATCATGTTAAATCGGACTGCAGATCGAAAATCATCACCGGCGTGCTTCACTGGTATACGGACAAGTTTGATTTTAAATGCCAATACACGAACTGCTACAGAAGTGCGCTTTCCCTAGCTGTACTTAGTTGCGAATAATTCTTTTCATAACAAATGGACGGGTCCAAGTTGGGAATGGAGCCCCCGGAGACTCCCGACTATTACGAAGACCTTGGATTGCAGCAAACAGCAACAAATCAAGAAATAAAACGGGCGCATCATACGCTAGCCAAAAAGTATCACCCCGACAAACAAGGCCTAGGAGTATGTGTTGATGCTTCTGATTTCCGCAAGGTGAGTGCAACCATGCGTACTACGACTAAAATTAATGGCTGATAAGTTTTCGTTCATTAGATTAGGGAAGCGTTCGAGTTTCTTCGTGATGCATCCAATCGCTCGAAATATGACACAGATTACCCGCAGTTACGAGAATCATGGGCTGAATACCGCATATGGACAGGAATCCAACGGCAGAACAAGGAGCTTAGACGAGCCGAAGAGATAGCACAACAACGAAGAGCAGATGAGGTCGAGAGTGCACGTAGGAAGGAGGAGGAGCGACGAGTCGCTGGGGAGAAAGCAGCACAGGAGAAGAGGGCAGCGAAGGCAAGGGAGGCACGCAGGAGGGCTGAAGAGGATCGACTCGCTAAAGAGAAGGAAGAACGGGAGAGAATAAGAAAACTGAAAGAAGCACTAGCGGAAAAAAGATCACAAGAGACAGCACAAAGAGCTAGGAAACAACAGGAACATGCAGCGAGGGAGCGGTTACGCAAACAGAAGGAAATGGAGGCGGAGCGCAAGTCTCAAGAAGCCGCTAGCAGGGCGAGGCGGGAGCATGAGGTCGCCGCGGCAGAGAGACTTAAGACTATATTGATAGAAGAGAAATATAATGTTATTCGGGGAGATTGGGCGAGGATGAGAGAGGCCGCTGAGCTTCGAAAAGCGAGGCCAGCCCAACCTGAGACTCGGGGTCTTGTAGAATGTGCCCACCCTCGCCTAGGCTGGCCGCGGAGGAAAGGGAAAGCCAACTGCGTCTTTTGTACGGGCGACTGTAAAAAGTTTTCTTTTATTTGCCCTCTCTGCGATGTTACGGCATGTCAATTATGCAAGGTTAAATACTGTATATATTAAATGAACTACTTACTGAATGCTTGTTGAACTGGTACCCTCATGGCAAGTAATCATGACCGAATTACAGTAGGACTGTAGGAAAATGTGCACTGCGTGCGTTTGCGCTGCCCGTCAAGCCAGCGTTGGCGCTCGCGGTTCCTCTGCGCCAACCCTTCGAAATCTGCACGTGCCGTATCGTAAACCTACTTATGTCATCGTTCCGAATCAGTTACCAGACCAAACGGGTCCGCAAGGACCTCATGAGGCTGGCCTTCGGGTCCATGGCCGGGCGTAACGACGCTCTCTTCCAGAGTCTACGCAGCATGTCCCTCAGCAGGGATGCAGGCGCTCCCGTAGCCGTGGATGCGAAGGACTTGGAAGAGTTTGAGAAGCGTAGGGACATGCGCGATCTCCGCGCCGATCTTGAAAGGGCAAAGCAGACGAGCGACAAAGAAGGGACTCGATCGCTCAAATCGCAGGTGGAGAACCGCGTGAAGACCCTCTCAGACCTGAAACTGCAAGTGAAAAGGGAGGAGTACTTCGAACGCGTGGATAGCCTGAGGGCTCGAGGATTACCACCACAGCCTCTTCAGGAGAAGCCGATATCGACGGGGCGTCGCGGAAGGTTCGTAGCAACGTCGCGCTTTTTGCCGTTGCACATTACGGCGAACCCACGACCAGAGGGACGGCATCTTCGAGCAGATATTCCCATGTCCTGAATGCTGCCGCTAGGGGAAGAGCGACACCTATATCGACGGCCTCGCCGACTAGAAGCACCACATTTCATCAACTCGCGAGGAGTCGGAAGGGTTGCATCCGCCCAGTCGATTGTGTTCACCCGATACTAGCTCGAATGAGGGATACCAACAAAGAAGTAGCACAGGAAAGCGCAAGAGGGATGAATTCGAACCTCCTGGCGAGCATACGGCTGCTTCTGTTGACAGCGATTGGTCAGGGGATACTATGGACACATCTGATACGACCTGCACCACGCCAGGGTCAGACACCGATTCGATGTCTGGCACCCAAACTCCGGCCTCTTCGGTAGACTGCGGCCTTCTTCAGAGGATCGATCCTCGCTTACTACTAGACCACACAGAGCCAGACCGGAAAAAGGTCAAGAGCAATCCTTTGGATGATCTGGAGACTAGCGACCATAACTGTTGTCTCTCGAGCTGGACAACGGACCCAGAGCCGGTTTTCGACGGATTAGAAGGCACCGGATTGGAGGACTTGGAAACCGACTGTCATTTGTCCACAGATCCACGACCGCAAGTCCATAGCTTGTCTCTTACTGGGCCAATATCGTTGGACGTCGAACTGGTTGAGTCGATGACTGTCAGCCTTCCGTCACAAGTCGAATCCAATCAACCATCAGTCCAGGATGAGAAGGAGATGGAGTCTAGCCCGGTTCCAGCATCGGCAGATCCTGTGAATCCAAGAAGTGACATAGCCGAGCTCTGGGGTAGAGGTTACGCTCTAGCTCCAGAAGGATGCGAGCTCAATCGAGTCACGAATAATGCTCAGAGGCGCGAGGAGATTAGCAGCAACATCAGCTCAGAGCATGTGATCACGGGCAAAAGATTGAGGATCTCGAAGAGGAATGGCACCTAGGTGCAAG
Source organism: Herpotrichia juniperi (assembly GCA_014905255.1). NCBI lineage: Eukaryota > Fungi > Ascomycota > Dothideomycetes > Pleosporales > Melanommataceae > Herpotrichia > Herpotrichia juniperi. Next base: position 136,458 of record BLYF01000109.1, read on the forward strand.
CTGGTAATACTATCAAGGGGGTCCAATGGCGGATAGATTCGGACAGTGTTGAAGTAGAAGCAACTTGCAAGGGGTGATATTTACTCAAAGAACGGGATGTGGAGATCTATTTGACGGATACTACTATTATAGACGGAGGCGCCAGGGTAGCATATTTTTCATGTAAATAATTACTCTTCGATGTTAATGTGTCGAGAGCCTGTTCCTAAGCGACTTCCGGGACACAGGCAGAGCTAGATACTATTACTGTAATTACAGTAATAACTCGCTACGGGGAGCCACCCGCCATGAAAGGTCGTCCGCTACGGGGAGTCGCTCGCCACGATAGGTCGTCCACTACGGGGATTTGCTCATATTGTAGCAGTCGCGTAAAAAGAAAATTACGGGCCGAAAAGGGAAAGATTATGGATTTAAGCTGTCACATTTCCTTTTTCGGAAGCGGATTCGACCCTGCACCGTCGCCCCTCACATTCCAAGGTCCGCTTCTGATTACAGTGGCCTCGCTTCGTAGTCCTGAGTGGCATTATCCTGAGTGGTTTGCTCATCCTCAGCAGTATGGTCATCCTAAGCAGTATGCTAGTCGCGAACCGAAATCAATTCTCGAGCCATCAACCCTCCAGTCCGGAATCCCCAGAATCCCATGATGGATCTTCCTCCCAGCTTCATCGGCCTTCCTACCGAGCTCGTCGAGCTTATCGCCTCTTTCCTCAGCCGCTTTGCCAGCACCCACATGCAACTATCTGCCTTATGCAATACCTATCTAAGTGTCGAGCAGGGATGGATGCAGCTGTGGTGGAATGAAAATAACAATAGTTCGATACTGTAGCATTCGCATTCTTTCGTGTGGCGCGTAGAAGTTCATTTCGGGTTAGCTAGGTGAGCATTGGGCGCTATGTATAGACTCACGCTTTCTGCTCTTTTCTAACAATAACTATCATGCCTAGGTCCATCTACAAGATCGTTGCTAACGCGGATACCGTCATCATCCCAAACAACCCTTCTATTCGTTTCGCTGTCTGGAATCACGCTGATGTTGAAGGACGGGTAGCCGATGAACCACCCTCATTTCAGCGCCTAGTCTCGAACAATCCGTTAACATAGAGTGTGCCCCAGAGGCCCAGGAGACAGCCATACCGGAGACAGTCATCCCAGCGATAGCCATCCCGGAGACAGCCACTTCAGAAACAGCTACACCAGACACGGCTATCCCAGAGCAGGTTCGCTACTATGTCTCTTCACATCATCTTAGACTAGCTTCTCCTACATTTGCAAATATGCTTTCAGAGGAATGGAAGGAAAGCATACGCAATGAGGATGACGATCGTTATCATATTGCTGCCCAGGACTGGGATCGAGATGCACTCTTCATCCTTCTCAGCGTGCTACACCTTCGCAACGGTCAGGTACCACTCTCGTTACCTTTGGTTATGCTTGCGAAGATAGCGGCACTCGTGGACTTCTACGGTTGTTTAGAAGCGGCTAAGCTGGCGACCGGAATATGGACAACGGAACTCAAGAAAGTGGAGCCTATTCCCCTCGAGCACTACCGCAGCCTCATGCTCTGGATGTGCATAGCTTGGGTTTTCAAGCTACCAGCAGAATATATTTGGAATATTGTATCCAGTATTCAACACCCCGTGCCCTCTTGTAACGTCAATCCCCGAGAACCAATCTGATCATCTTAGGTCAAGCAATATCCTTACTCCTCCCGCTAAATCTCTCAGAGATAGACATGTGATCATCAAGCAGTTAGGATCTTAACAGTTAGCTTATCGTCGGGTTATTTTAAGGTCAAAAGAAAAGTCACGCCACGATATTAACACCACAAGTAAAGAATCAGGTGATCTACGTCATTAAAACAAAAATACTAAAATCACCTGAGCATAAACACTAGTAATATGGCTACCTTTAACTCTTTAAGATAAATATGCATCCTATCCTACTACTGTTTTTTTCTTGGTCCATCAACTCTTTCTAAAAATGACTTCGAACATTTCAAATACGGTCGAAATTTCAAATATCTCTTATCAAACGAGCGAGGAAGAACTAAGAACCTTCTTCAGCTTCTGGTTCGTCAATTTTTTCTTTTACGCTTGCTGGACTAGAACTTACTTCTTTTAGCGGTGATATCACTCACCTTTTAGTCAAGGATGTTGACTCACCCACCAAATCCGCAACAATCGTCTTCGATTCAGACGCAGCGGTGGAGACTGCTCTTCTGATTGACAATACGCCGCTTGGTGGAAATTTAATCCACGTCAAGCCTGCTGTCACTCCTGCAGCCGTCGCTGAGAACATTTCTTCTAACAGATCTGAGGGCGGTACGGCAGCGTATGAGAACCACACAAACGGCTATCAATTCTCTCAATCTGAAAAACCTCGCACTCGCATCCTGGCCGAGTATATCGCCTACGGCTATCACATAGCCAACGTCATCATCGAAAAGGGTATAGAGTTCGACAAAGCCAACGGCATCTCTGTAGGGTTTCAACGGGATTTGAAGGACTTCGATACAAAATTTACTACTTGGGATAGTACGCACCACGTCTCTGAAAGAGCGAGGCAAACAGACAAAAAGAACCACGTCCTCGACCATGCCAAGCACGTCTGGAACAACATTGAATCATGCTTCGAGAGAGCCTTAGGTACGCCGAAGGGGCTGAAACTGCGACACCTTTATCAGGACGGTAGCAAAGAAGTTCATGACGTGCACAGCGAAGCAAGGCACTTGGCTGACCTGCTGAATGAGGAGTATCATGGCCATGATGTAAAATTTCGCTCCAACACAGAGAGTGTAGAGTGCACATGCGGTATGTTTTCTGTCGTTTGAGTTGTATCTGGACAAAGTTCTAATACCTTCAATTCAGGCTCTGCTGCTGTCTACTGCACATGTTCCGCCGGAACCTGTCGCTGCAACAACTGTCCTAAGAACTCAGGGTGAACAGAAATTCATAGAGTCAATTCAGGGTCAATATCCAACGGCCATTGTCGTGAATTGTGACTTGGGGGAGGTGATAGTAACATTTCACTTCTACTTTCTTCTCTTCGTGCTACGTCAGACTTGTATCTCAGCTTAGAATCACTTGTACTAATACTACCTTATGTCGAGCCTCACTGCTACCTTTCCTCGCACGTGAAACTTAGTCGCCGCCTTCGAGCCTTGCCAACCCGTTGTATGCCAACCTGACGAGATCTTCTTTCGTGGCTTCTAGAAGTCGCGGCTGCTGAGTATTGATCCCTAGTGAAGACCCAGCTCACTATCATCTGCTGAAGGCTACTCTTTTCGTGGGATATCTGACTGACCTTGTGATTGTATATATTTTGTGCTTCAATCCTATATTTTTTAAGTCTAATAGTAGGAAATTCGTAAATTTTGTACTATTAACCTATTCTGTAGTAGTAGCTAAATACTACGTTCTCTAGACCCTTAAGAGGTTTTGACTAAGTTCTTTCGCTTTCTCTGCTACCACTTTGAGATCTTCCTTGGTAGTAGTAATCATGTTCTTATAGAATAAGCATCTACGTGCTTTACATTAAGGGTAGATAATTTACTATTTAAATTAAAAAATTCTATAACCTTGTACTGGGTCTGGCTTGGGCCGCTTAGAGAAAGTGTCTGCAAATGTCGGCGAGATCTCGCGACATTAGGGTTTCACACTGTGAGTCGCTCCACTCCATGTGTTGTTCGTCAACAACTAACGCGGGGGCTATGGACCCTGCTTCCAACCTACCCGATGGCGTTTATATTGGTGCCTGGTCATATCTGGTGTACTTCCTTTCTCCATCCTGCTACATACCAGCCTCGAAGCATCTACATTACTCAACAAGATGTTGTGGTTTAGAGAGGTCTTTGTGTGCCACCGCACGTATTTCAAGCCCTCCGGTTCTCTGTGGTTTGCGTCAAGCGAACTTCATCGAATGTCCACCCGCACTAATTTGAAGGTTGAATTCCTTGGAGTTGAACAGAGATGGCAGGCAAAATGGGATTCTTGAGGAACAAAGATACAACAAGAAAGAGATCTATATTTCTAAACTAACTCTATAGTTCCGTGCTATGTGAACCACATCCGCCGGCACAAAATAATGGGGACGCTCTAGACGATGCTATGTTTTACGAAACGAGCTATTACTTCTCCAAACGACAAGACAAGCATGGTCAATCAGATCTTTTCTGCCTACGACAATCCCCTATTTGGCTCTCTAGTGGAAAGCCTCCGTGCCTACAGTCACAGGTATAGCACAGATATCGTTTGAACCTCCATTGTTTTTAGTCAAGACGCTGCTACGGATCTTTCTCTCTGTGAGCGATTACTCATGGACACTTAAAGGTGGTTCGGGCACGTTTTGGGACGCGGTACGGATTTCCCATCAATTATATGAAGACACTTAGGCTCACCCTTCACTCGTATCTCCTGACCCTGAGTCACGCGATGACCCTGATATCATAGACAAAATTATTGGCCACAATATGAGCCTTATTGAATCTATAGTCCATGTAGCGCCGAAAAGCCCAGGAGTTCCCGACATGGATACTGACGAAGACACTTGTGATTTCTAACTTGCCTTGTAGGAAGCTATCTTGCTAATGACAGGCAAATCAAAATTGGTGGATCTCCACGAAGTCTGGTCACGACTTACCAGACTTGTTGTTTCCATTGCCAATTATGATGAACATGGGCCCCTGAGGATTGACTGTGGCATTCATTATCACTCGGCTTGAATCTTACTCTCCCTCCTCGCAACCTTCGCGCCGTCGTTCGTAGAAGAATTTTGGTTGGCTTTACAGATACTAAGATCTTCGAAGACAAAGCGATCCTTGTACCTTATCGTTGATCTTCGCTAACCGTTTCCTATTCCTGAATCTTCTGAGGTTATTGACTTGTTGAAGCGCAGATCAGCAGAGTCAATCCTACAGCGCTTAGCTCAAAGGGAAGCTGAAAACGACAGATACGGATGGGAAGGTACTCTTCTTGAGAAGTAAAAGTAATATCTTCGCAAAATTAACAGCTCAATTTCCATTAGAGAGAACGGTAACAAAGTGCTGTTCCTAAACGATAAGTCGTGTAATTAGATGGGAGAAACTATTTGACAGATCTGTACCATTCCTTTCAAGGTTTCTTTCGCAACTTCGTGTGCCAGTGCACGTGCACGGGGCCAGGAGATCTATCCGGAAATTGGTCACAGATGCGGCTCCAAGGCTTGTTTTTGTTCTTGACATCGCCCAACCGGTTGTCGTCATCCTCTGGCCAGCGGAGACGATTCCTAGAGCTCGACGGCTTATCGACGACGTCGCTTAGATATTCTTCGTCATTTTCGCAGTTCTGATCATAGTCTATAAGGAGTTTCGTCGTCGTCGTCGACATCATCGCGAGGCTGTCCATAATTCCGAGATGCAGCGTCTGCCCTGTTCAGAGGAAAGCTTGATGGAGCTGGCAGTAGCTGACCTGTCCCGCATCCAGTAGCACCAGTGAGCAAATATACCGAACTCGTGAGGAACTACGTGTCAGATGTGAGAGGACTGACTGTGATATCCTCAAGCTCTGTTGGTCCGTTCACGATACTCTTCAGGAGGGCGACTGTATGGGGTCGTTACTGGTAACATCGCCACTTTCTCCTCTACTGCCGCTAATCTTGTAGTTAGCTTTGTTGCCAGCTGCGTTCCTGTTAGTTGTTATACAACGCTAGAACAAACAACGTGTAGATTAAGAATATTGCGTGTGCATACTAACCTCCGTGCTAGTGCTAAGAAATTAGCAGTAGCAGGGTAGCAAATTAGTGTGTAGCAGTAGCGCCACGCACGGGAAAAGATAGGGAGAAAAAGAGGTTAAGGGTGGAGAGGTTAAGAATAAAATAAAACAGCATCGCAGTGAGCCTTTTATAGCTAACACTAAATTAGGTAGTTATGTAATAGACGGAGACTAAGCACGGATCTGAGATTTTCTAGTGCTAAGAAATGTTGGCTTATAGGCCTCCATTTTTAGACGCAAAATCATCTACTTTTGGAGGCACGCAAGCCCATCCAACATCGTTTAGTAGGAAAGTCGTAGGGCATTTAGCCTATTAAACAACAGGCCCACCCTTCGCCCTCAGCCGACCCCCATATACCTGCAAGATTGCTACGATGAAAGTGGCGACGGCAACAATGACAGCTTGAATGCCAAACGAGAGACCAAACCCACTCTTCACGCCCCACGGCATCTGAAAGTAGCCTACCGAGAAACCAGAGATGACTGCAAATATAGTTAGCCCACTGTGAGTCCGAGGATGGAAGATAGCTCACCTCTTGCAAAGTTCAGCAGCCCTGAAACCTCCGAACTCGCCGTCCCGTATGAATCTAGTGCATATGCCGTAATCGCGACCGTCGCCAACATGACCCCAAATACGTACATGCCCCACCCGAAAATAATTCCCACATAGCTCAGATGCTTCTCGAGTGTTTGCCCGACAATGATCAACCCCGGTATCATGAACGCGGCCGCAATGTAGTTGGTGAGCAGACGCGCTTCTGGCTTAAAAAGGCCGTTATGCTTTCGAACATAGCGGTTGGCAATAAAGTCATTGAAGAAATGACCGAAGGCTTCACCTAGAGAGACAGCGACAAGAGGTGTGAAGTAGAGAAAACCGACGGCTTTGGGACCAAAGCCGTACCCGCCAGCTGCGATGGGAGTCTCGAGAAGGATGGTTGAGGTAATGTTGATACCCACGGCCCACATAAATGACATTGCACTGTAGATTAGTTAGTCTTGAGAGGTGCAAACAGATCAGAAACACTTACTAATAAATCATGGTGGGTATCATGATAGGTTTAAAGAGTGTAGATAGGAGACGACTACAACACTGCCAGCAGGTCTTGAAATACCCTGTGTGGTGCTGTATCTGCCAGATGCCGACTAGCCGCGACATTCGGCCAGCCAAGGTTTGAGGTCTGGGTGGCTGTTGCTCCAAAGGAACTGTGCGTTCGTAGTACGTCTCATCTGCAATGATCAGGATGAGAATTAGATCCGCGAAACCCATAGCTGTCACGAGCCACATCACCGCACGCCAATCCCCGGTTCCAGCAATGATGAAGTTTGCGAAAAAAGGGCCGAGATATGGCGAGAGGATGAATATGGCTACCCAGATGCCGATTTTACGCGCATGCTCATGGAAATAGAACATATCTTTGACACATGCAAGACCTACAACTTGGTATGCTGTCAGTGTGAGCCCCATCATCGCCCTGAAACCGTAGAAGACAGGGAAGCTGTTGCTGACGGCGCATGCTAAGGTGAACAGTGTGCCTGTTAGTGTACTCCAAAACATGACTGGAGCTCGACCCAACTTTAAGGTACACAGTCAGCTTAATTCATAAGAAAGTGGGGCAAAAAAGTTCTTTGCCTGCCCAAAACATGTTCCAGACATATTTTACAGCAGCAAGTCTACTTTGTAGCGGGGAGTTTGTACCCACGAAGAGATGACAATCCAAATGAGTCCGCCAATGCCACTATGTAAGTCAGCTTCAACTTCAGCTTTTAATCTGTTGTCATTGACTCACAGCATGAGAACGTTTAAGTTGCCAGCCTCGTTGACCTTTGCGGGCGACAGGTCCCATTCTGCGCCCTGAATGACAATCAACGGAATGCCGGCTCCTGATCCATAGTCACCAAGAAATGCAGTCGATGATATGACCGCGAGCATAAGATGTTTCCGCGTCCAAGACCAATTGAGAGGATCATTTGGGTCCGTGGATGGCTGAGGGATCAAGACAGTGTGGCCGTCTTTCGCAAGCTTTAGGTTGCCGATTTGTCCCTTCTCGAGATGAGCAGCATCGGCGTCGAGTAGAACTACATCTGTTTCATGTCCGATCTCTTGTTCGTGGATGTGTGCTTGGGTGCTATCGGCTTCGGAGGTTGTAGATTTTTCGTTGGCCATTGCGTTCGACTATCAAGTGCAGCAAAAGGTAGGGAAAAGAGAACGAGGTGAGCGAGAATGAAGAAGTCGAAAGAAATGAAGAGGGGAGTTGAAGGTATGTAAACCTACGGTCAGCGACTCCTTAGCTCCAAGTTCTCCACCTCGCCAGTCCACGTCAAATAATGCGGTACATGCATCACGCATGTCCATCTGCAACTTGAGCACATTTGATTGGGCGTAATGTTACTCTCACGCCCTTAGAGTTTGAGAACCATTGGGGTAATGTGGAGAGTTTAACCGGCAGAGACGGGCTTATACAACTACCGACATATTATTTCACCGAGCGCCGACAACGCTAAAAAGACAAGATCGAAGCTCTTCTGGCTCGCACCTTCTCCAAAATATGGATTTGAAATTTAGCCGAGTCGTTGAGCTGCATAGCAGCTCTATGAAATGTTGAAGTTTTGAATCTAGTCAAACACTGCGAGGAAACATTGTTGATATGGCCCGAGTTGCGTCTTAACGTCAGATTGATGAGTTCAGTCCTAGGCTCCCATGCTCCGCATCTCGTGGTCGGCACATCCAGGCCGACACAAAGCGGCAGTGGCAGCAAAACTGGTAGAAGTTGCCTGAAATTGTAACCTAGATGGCTATATGTTCTGTTAGGCTTGAGGGGCAAGTTATTTGAAGTTCTGATGATATCGGGAAGGCGAATTAACCCTAGCGAACGCGCTAGTGACCACTTGTTCACTAGCACATCTATCTCGTGTGTACGCTACGCTCAGCCTTGAGTGACTTGCATGCATCTCATTGAAAAAATAGTGTAGTTGTGTCATTGGAGTGATCACCAGAGCAGTGCCAGCACAGCAACTATACAAGACCATCAAACCCCCCAGCTGACAATTCCTACGCATCGCTGGACGGTTATGCTGGCCCTTAACGCGATGTGTAGCATGCTGGTCGCGCCCCAGCTAGCCGAAAACCGCACATAACGATCCGAGACTAATCACTAATCAAGAACAGTACTCAAAGCCCAAGAAATGATACCTCAGGTACTTTTCTAACAATTGTGAAGTAACAGTTGCACTATAGCACCCGGAAAGCCATACAACAGTAATTCGGAAAGGTAACATCAGAAGATAAATACACATTCTCCAGCAGAACTCGGTAACGACCTTCGGGCTGACGGCTTGTATTCGGCGTTTGTGACCCAGCAGACTGCTGTGACGACAGAGCATACTGTCTCCCACCTGATGCAATATAATAGCTCGGATCTGCCACACTGGACGGTGCGGCATAGCCGACGACGAGGGCAAGAATTTCACATGTTTAGTTCCTTGAGTATTGTGGCTTCTAGATGAACGTGGGATCTTTGGGAGCCTTGAAGCTCACAAAGGTACAACACATCACTGAAGGGACATCTAGACTAGTCGATGAGCCAGTAAGCACTAACATCCGGAACTCGTTGATGCCTTGCGCTTTGAGTACTCTCTTGATCCCAAGAAGGATCTAATCCAATGACCAGTACTTTTCCGGGTATTGCCGACTGATTTCTTCTCTCTTCTTTCTTTCCAAGGACTTTTGCCTCCGGATATAAAGATCTCTTGTGGCCAGGTCAATTTTCCATAGTTCTTCCTCAATTTCTGTTGTTACGGACTTAGAAATGAGAGAGGACCAGTTATACGGATGTACGAAAGGGACCCCACGACGCTTCATTTCATCTGCCAGATACCTCCCAACTAATGGACACCGGCAACTATAGGCAATGTCGATGGGTATTTTTCCAAGATTGTCTTTACGTGTTAGACACAAGCCAGCTCCTGGTTTCTCCATGGTGGCATAGAAGACATCAAGCCAGTCAAGAGAGGCTGTCCAATGGACCAAGCTTCGTCCCTGGTGATCTTTCTGCGTCACGTCGATATCTGCGGCTTACAGGAACATCATAAACACATCTTTGAATCCCGAATCAGCTGCGGCATGCGCTGCGGTTCTTCCATTGCGGTCCTAGAAGCGGACGCTCGCGCCGAACTTTAGTAGGACTCGGCATGAATCAACATTACCGAATGAAGCTGCTCGGTGTAGTGCTGTAGCCCCGGAGCGGTCAATTTTGTTGACACTGATGTTTTTAGCGTCTTGACTGAGGCAAGACTCGAGAACTTCTGGCCAATCATTCGCTGCCGCGTGATGTAGGATCCCTTTGCCCGCAAGATCAATGTGATTGTCCAGGTTCGAATAGCAGTATTTCTCTAACAATTTCGTAGTAAGCGGCTTGTCTCCATGAATTGCTGCGCTCACCACACTGCTTAGGTGGTTAGGTTCAGGGATAGGATATGCATCTACATTTTGAATGAATGTGTATGCAAGATCTCTATGACCCCAGTATATCGCGAGTGTGAGAGCAGTTCGGCCTTGGTTGTCTGTCGAGTCGATACGTATCCGAGGGACTTTCAGTAAGATTTCCATAGTTTCTTTTTTCTGTAGGGAAACGGCGAGATGCAAAGGGGTGAAACCCATTGCATCGCGTGAGTTGATATTAAAGTTGGTGCAGCGGAGGAATTTAGTGAGATCTTCAGTATTTCCATGTAGGACCAGATAATGTAATGCCGTTCGGCCAACGGAGTCTTGCTCATCGAGGTCAATCTTTGGATGCTCTAAAGGCTTGTGATACAGTGTCTTAATGTGACGTAAAATGGTGTATTGAAACCCCGTCATGCCGTAATAGCGACCGTTTGGGTTTACACCAAGCTCGATGAGTAGTAAGGCAAGCTTCTCCTTGGATGGCTGCAATCTAGCTTCCTTGCAACATTTCACTATTGTTTGTGGCGGGTTTTTTATCCACTTTTCGTCCAAATCATACTCATGTTCTGCAAAGCGCTTGACAAGTACATCAGATCGAAATTCATGAACGGCATGAAATAGAGGACTGATATAATAGCTGATATACGAATCGTTATCCGGGATTGAGAATAGGATGCGCCAGTTTGCATTGAAAATGCCATCTTTATGCCCCATATCTGCAAAATAGAGCCAAAGTTGATCATCGAACGATAGCCAATGCATATGGCGAATCAGGTATTTAGATGCGTAGTCGAAAAAAGGATAACTGTCTGTATAATACCGGTCAGCTGCAGGGTAAATATTTAGTTCGTCTGCCCCAAAGAGGGCAAACGAGAAGCACTGTACCTCTAGTTGGCTGGCAGTTCTTCACATTTATACCGAGGTCACTGAGGTTCAAATAGACCAAGCAACATCTAGCAATTTCCCTTTTCGCCTTATTGAGCCATACCGAATCTGACTGCTCCCAATATTGAAAGAGATATTCCTTAAAAGATAAATGGACAAACGTGGTTCGACGACTGTCGTCAATTGAAAGAAGGTCGGGAAATTTATCCTCAATTGTCTTCTCGAGTTGTAGAATGGCATGGATCTCGCTTGATTGAGATATTTGTCTGTTTGAATATTGCAACGCAAGTAAAACGCCCAACTCGTTTATGTTGAGGGGCCTTTCAGCAGTCGCAATGGCAGAGACAATGGCAAACATATCATCTCGAGTAGACGGATTGACCTGGCGAATAATATCAGCATACATCTCGTTCAGTCCTGGTTGAAGCTCATCTAATCGATGAATCTTCTGATCAACAATGTCTTCACTCCAAAAGAGGCCTCGCTTAAAATTTTCCCAGGCAATATTGGCCCAGAGGAACTTGCCACCAGCTCTTTCTACAATTTTTCGTACGATTTCAGACCTTTTGGCACCTCTGACCGCTGCTGCAAAGCTTATGTTCTCTTCTGCAAACTGATCTGGGCTGTCACGAACAAATTTCTCTATATCGTTCTGGACATGTTGGCGTGAGATGCAAACACAGTATGTAGACGCGAGCGCTTCGCCGAATTCAGAGACATATCGACTTGAAATGAAGACTCGAATGCGGTGACGTGATTGTGAAACGTTCAAATCCGCGATGATTTTGGACAATCCAGTGAGAAGTTCGATAGATGATTCGGTCGGGAGTTCCTCTACCGCGTCTATGCAAATGAACATGTTCCACATTGAGTCTAGGGAAAGGGCATCGGATAATGCCTTCCAAAGATCCTTTGATGAGAGTTTATATATAAACTCTTCTTCTATGCGTTCCTGCAGTTGTCCTTGAATCACATTGAGGGAAAAGGAGTTTGCCTGGATGACCTGATGTAGCAATGATCTCAAAATCGTCTCGCTGGTGTTGACCGATGCTTCATTGTAAGAGCAAAAGTAACTGGCTCCTAGAGTACCACTAGGAAAGGAAAGGTGGGGAGATCCCGCTAGAGTATCCTCAACGAGACGACGCGCTAGAACGCTTTTGCCCACTCCGGCTGGTCCAGAAAGCCAGAGCAATGCTGATGTACTGCACAATGCCCAAGAACGAAATATGGGGTCTTTGTATAGCCACTCACAAGTTCCGACATGCGATTGACGTGGTCTAAGTTGTAGTTGCTTGTAGTCGAGACTATAGAGGGCTTTTAAAAAATCTTCCGTTTCCTTTCGACTCTCCGAGAGAAATTCTGATGACTGGTTAGTTAAGTTATTCCGGGTATGTTTCCGATTTAACCTTGTTTGAATTCACCTTTTGAGAGTTCCGAGATCACATTCCATACGGGATAATAGAGTTGGGGTGAATTAGGCGAGTTGTGGGCCATTTTGCGGTGATCTGCATTGATGGGAATGGCACGTTCATTCGGTAATCCAAGGATTGCAGAGAAAGGCTCGACGATCTATAACGCATTAGAAAACTATGCTAAGCAGAAATTTATGAGCCTAAGCAATGGATGCTTTATACACACCAGGCTTATACCGAGTGATTTTTGCTCGTAGAAGGAAACAATGCGGAGCTTTTTTAGTAACGGTATCGATTGTAGCGAGATATCTTCTAAAGATTTAGAAGATACCTTCAAAACCCCAAGCAGGTCAGACCGTATAGCGGTTCCAAATGATACAGCATTGATGATTTTTGAAAGTAGCTTGGCAGTTCCCGCTGTTCGAGATCCACGATGTGGTGTACCCATGAACACGGCGCCGCGAACACTCTTGAGAATAACTCCATAGTGATCTAGCTGACTGGATGCTATAATGAGAGCCTGTTTGAACACGATACCCCCAAAGCTGTGGCATATGAAGAGAATCGGCCTTTTGCTTTCGAGCGGTGATTCCCTGCTGAAATGCAATCTCGATAACAGGTCACGTGCGAAATCGTCGATATTTGACTGAGACCCACTGAAAAGCCAGGCAGAATCGTAGCCGTATGTCATGATCCGGGCATTCGGCACGTAATGCGGTAAAGAATCTCGAAGCCAGAGGTGGCCATCATGGTTAGTCCAGGTGCCAAAAGCGTGCCCCCCAAGCCCATGGACTGCTACAATACTAAGTCATAGTTAGGGTTCTGGATTATGTATTTCTAAAATGACCAAACGAAGTATTAGTTAAACTTAAAATAGATCACATACTCGATAGAAGTTTCCTTATCTGCTGCGTTAGTGGTGGGGTACAGTTGAAACAGGCCATGCTTCTCCCTGACATCATTAGGAGGTTCCATGTCAGAGTAGGAAACCTAATGCCGTCGTAGAAGTATGTTGAGCAATGTTTATGAAAGGAATCTGGTCATTGTTTGGAGGAGCCATGTTACTTATCTTTCGCAGCAAGAGGAAGCAACCGGCGAGTAGAAGCGTTTAGGAAAATAACTGCGCCTCCACCAAATACACCTAGTAAAGTTGCGCAAGCTTGAAAAGGAAACTGCCAATTAGGATTGTCGCCTGATGCAAAAGCTCCATTTCTGTTACCATATGAAAGGCATTCCATACGTTTAATAGCCTTTGACTAGAAACACGCGCCTTCGTGAACATGGGATGACCTAACTGTACGTTCATGTGGGAGTTCTGCACTGTTTTGTAGGTGATTTGGCGATTCGTCTGCTGGGAAGGTGGCACGGGGGTCGTGGACCCCGCAAAAAGTGACCCCGCAAATAGGTACCCCACTACGCGCTGGCGAAAATTGCCCGAACACACAAGTCGTTCCTCCTCGCCAAAATAAAAGAAACACCAAACAATGCTAGCACACAACGCAGAACAACCTAACATTAAGAAGGATATGATTTATATAAATTATACAGAAAGAAAAAGTTTATCTTCTTTTATACTGTGCTAGAATTTGGCCGGACTAGAGAAAGGCTTTGTAGAGTTCTGGCGTATTAAAAAGGGTGAGTTTTGTGTGTCCGGGGAATTTTCGCCAGCCGTGCCCACCAAAAAGAAACCTTTGAGCACATTCCCTCCCTGGCATGCACTTTGCATTACGCCCTCATAAAAGGCTTTCTTTATTCGTTGCACAAGCGTGGCCACTGTAATATTTAAGAGGCATTGCTGAACTCGCAAAACCTTATACACCCTACATCACTAGATATCGACTTGAAAACAACTCGTCATTAGATTTTGCATACACCGACTTGGCTTCCGGCTCAACCAAACTACCCCGCATGCTGGTTCCACGGGTCGCTCTCTCTCTCCGTGGAACACTACGCAATACAACATACGCAGCGGCTCTCGACGTAATCATTCTGAAGGTCTGCTGGTATTGCACATTGTATCACAGGATGTTTGAGCCATCTGACTCGTTAAATACGATTCATCAGGGGCGGGGATTTCGGATGTGGGATGACAAGTGAGATTTCATGCCTCCAATCCAGGTGTCAAGCCTTAGAACAATTGCTTACATTAAGAAGCATTGTCATGAATACTGAATTACTAGTTAAGGAGCCTAATTGGCGACTAGTTGACCGATCATTATTAAAACCCCAAAAAGGGTGTTGATATTAACGCCCCATTCTCTTCATTGCTGTCCCGTTATCCTTTCATCCCAATACTACAATAATCTATCCTCTAATTCCTACCAAACACAACAACCAACGATGGCGCCCAATCTGAATACGCTGAATGCCAATAGAAAATGGGACTACTCTACGCCAGGTTCTTCCGGTTACTCGGTGCCCAAAATCGTTTACAATGTAAGTTATGAGGCAAATTTTCCATAAAACGGACTAATATTAAGCCTTAGGATCCATCTAACCGAAAGTTGAAAGTGCTTACAATAGGGGCTGGAGTTTCGGGTATCTTAATGGCATACCAGATTCAGAAGTACTGCGACCCATCGAATGTTGAACATGTCATATACGAGAAGAATGCTGACGTAGGGGGGACATGGCTCGAGAATAGGTACTTCGTATTTGCTATGTCAGGTGTGATATCAGGCTAAGGCATGATAGGTATCCTGGGTGCGGTTGCGACGTCCCTAGCCACGCCTATACTTTGAACTTCGCCCTCAATCCCGACTGGCCACGTTTCTTCTCCTACGCTCCCGACATCCACGCATATCTCAGCAAAGTAGTCGAGGTCTTCGACCTTCGCAAATACATGACATTTAACACCGAGGTCGTGAAGTCGGAATGGCAAAACAATAATGGAAAATGGAAAGTCACACTCCGCCAAAAGAATGGAGCTGGAGAAGTAGAAGAATTTGAGGAAGAATGCGATCTGCTGCTTTACGCAACAGGCATCTTGAACAACTTCCAATGGCCCAAGATTCCTGGCATTGAGAAGTTCAAGGGCAGAGTTGAGCACACAGCAAAATGGTCCGAGGACTATCAAGAGGAGAAGTGGGTCAAAGACCGCGTAGCTATTATTGGGTCCGGAGCTTCGTCAATCCAGACAGTGCCGAAGATGCAACCGTATGTCAAGCACATGGACATATTTGTTCGCACTGGAGTATGGTTCATTCAGATCGCCAACAACTTTGGCCAGAACAAGGAATATTCCCAGGAAGAGAGGGACAAGTTTCGCAACGATCCGAAAGAACTGGTCGCACATGCTAAGGATATCGAAAGCCAGATCAATGGACTATGGGATCTCTTTTATACTAATAGTGAAGCGCAGAAGGGTGCGCAGGACATATTTAGAGAGAGGATGAAGGAGCATATCAAAGATGAGCGGTTGTTCAAGGGGTTCAATCCGAAGTTCCAAATTGGCTGTAAGTTTACAACACTTCCGACTTGACGTGCAAAGAAAGTTGAATGATATTAGGTCGTCGCGTCACACCTGGAGACCCGTATATGGAAGCCATACAGAAAGACAATGTAGATGTCCATTTCACAGCCGTCAAATCCATCACGGAGAGGGGCGTAGTTGGGGAAGATGGCATCGAGCGGGAGGTTGACACTATTGTATGCGCCACAGGCTTCGACGTAACATACCGACCTCGCTTCCCCGTCATTGGCAAGAATGGTGTCGATCTGGCTCAGAAATGGAAGGATGCGCCTGAGAGCTATCTTGGCCTCGGCTGCCCCGATATGCCGAATTTTGTCATCTTCATCGGACCAACTTGGCCCATCGAGAACGGAAGCGTGATGGGGCCGCTTCTAGCAGTCTCTGAATACACTATTAAGCTTATCAAGAAAATGCAGCGCGAGCACATCAAGTCCTGGGTTCCGAAGCAAGATATCACAGATGCGTTCAATGCGCATACGCAGGAGTGGATCAAGCACACTGTATGGAAGGATGATTGCAGAGCTTGGTATAAAAACAATGAGACCGGACGTGTGAATGGTATGCATCAACGTTTTCTACTTCCTAAGCGTCTGAAAGTGGTTCCTGACATCTAATATACATCTGCTGACGTCCGCTAATTAGCTGTATACCCTGGCTCTTCTCTCCAATACATCGACGTCATCGAATCGCCACGTTACGAAGACTTCGAGATCCAGTATTTGCATGAAAATCCCTGGGCTCATCTTGGCATGGGCGCAACACTCGCGAACGTCACACAGGGAGCGGATGTTTCTCCTTATATTCAGCTCGAGAATATCGACCCAAAATGGCTTGAAGCGATTGGGTATAAGAGTGCTACGTCAGAAGTGCAGGAGGTGAGAAACGCGAAGGAGAAAACAGAAATTAATGGCGAGGTGAGAGGCTCTTAAGGCACGTCGAGGAAGTTGGATATAGCGAATGCCGTTCTTGATACTGATTGCAAAACGGTTTGCGTGACATAGTTCTTTAGAGTCCTGCAACCAATGGCTTCACTTCGGGAATAAATTCCTCTCGAGCACATAAAATAGAGGCACAATTAGATATACCTAGATCAGAATTTCTTTCTCTTGTTATACCGATTATCATTACTTAACTCTCCACAATTTCTCCAATGTTTGGCTCTTGTCGTTGATTTGTCCATTCTCCTTCAACATGTGCTTACAGACACTGACTCGAAGAGACCGCTCATGGTTACATAGGTATTGCTGCCTTCTGCAGACCCAGATACGGCTCCATGTTTCACAATAATTCACACTCTAATCATACTCTAATTTTTTCGCCTTCCAAGCTTTCTCATAAACGTTCGTCCGAGCAGGTAAGCACCGTCCGAAAAAACGGATGAATCTGGTCATGGACATAAGAGAGGCTTATCCAAAATCCGTTTCAGCCTCGCAGTCCCGATGCGGCCATTCGCTTGCTCGCACTTTCAGCGATATGATTGGTCAACTCTACAGCTCAAGTATGAATTACTTGGCTTTCATATTCTACAGATTAGGAATGCGATGCGATCAAGAAAGTGCTTGGAGTAGTGGATATGATGGAATCGAGCTATAAAGCCATTGTAATATTCTCCCATTTGGCAACACGTCAATCAGCCACTCCCATTACAACTTTCACTACACCTTCTACTCACAACCCATCGTTCACTTATCCACCCTACCAATATCTAAACACCAACATGCGCAACACCTTCGATCCCCAAACCTCGATCTCTTCCCTGGCCGGCAAAGTGATCCTCATAACAGGTGGCAACATCGGCCTCGGGAAGGCCTCCGCCCTCGCTCTCTGTACCCACAACCCAGCACAGCTATGGATCACTTCCCGCAACCCCACCACTGGCGAGGCTGCTGTTTCGGAAATCCAAGCTCTCGCTCCAAAGACAGTGTCCGTGAAGCTTCTTGAGCTGGACTTAATGTCCTTCGCCTCGATCAAATCAGCTGCGAAACGATTTACACGAGAGGCGGGAGGGAGGTTGGATGTTTTGATGCTCAATGCGGGAATTATGGGCGGCGAGCCAGGAGTCACGAAAGAGGGGTATGAGAAGCAGTTTGGTACCAACCACGTCGGACATGTAAGTTTCAACAAAGCTACTCTCCTGTAACTACAGTTAACTCGGCGCTTGTTCGACAGGCCCTACTGCTGAAGCTCCTCACGCCTCTCCTGTTGAACGCTGCCATGAATCCGATAGGTGTCGAGCCCAGAGTTGTTTTTCTCTCCTCAGCAGCGCACAAATACACCGTCCCGCCCGGCGGTATCGACTTCCCCACCCTTAAATCCCCTCAAACCCAATACTCCGGCATCCAAAAGTACAACCAAAGCAAGACCGCCAACGGTATTTATCCCATCTCTCTCGCTCATCACTTTCCACAATTCACCTCCGTCTCTATACATCCAGGAGCGGTGGGTACGGATCTTTTCAGTACGGGGGCTACAGGCGGAGGATGGATGGTGAAGTTGTTGGCGTGGGTTATTGCGCCCATGATGGCTGTCAGTGTTGACCAGGGGGCGAAGAACCAGGTCTGGGCTGCTACGGCGGAGGGGGTTGATAGTGGGGTGTATTACGAACCGGTAGGGGTTAAAGGGAAAGAGGGGAAGCTTCTCAAGGATAAGGATTTGATAAGGAGCTTGTGGGAGTGGACTGAGAAGGAGTTAGAGGGGCATGTAATCTGATTGCATTCGTATACTCGTCTGTAGTGTTCAGCACATAGGTCCTTTAATGTGTAATTCGTTTTTTCCGAGCTCAAAGAATACTCTCCCCAGCCCTCCAAGCCTCCCACTCATCATCACTCAGTCTCTCAACACTCCCCCCAACCCAAGCTCGTAGTCTTGCATTGTACTCCCTCCTCAAAAACTCCCAGCTCCCATCCCCACACTGCCTCCTCAACGTAATTATAAATCTCCCTTTATCCGCATCCGGTAACACCACATCGACATCTTCCCACCTATCCGCGCGAGGCAATACCGGTAGCGTCAAATCCTTCTCCTCTAACCTCTCAAGTGGCGAGTGGAAATCCTCAACCTCATCGTACCCCTCGTAGAACGTTCCTTCTTCCAATTGCACAACCTCCCTCGCTAAACTAACAGAAAGATTTGCATCCCAGATGCCCTCTTTATGCAGTGCGTAACTAAGGAGTTTGATAGCCTGCATCCTAATTCTATGGTGTCGACACTTCAGCGCCGTAAAGAAGAGAGGCGGGATCCAGCCTAGATCGGTAATAGAGCTCGACATCTCGCTTCTACCGGGGTAGTCGTGTAGACGCTGGCCTTCATTGACAAGTTTGTTGATCTCAATGGCTTGGTTGACTATAGAGAGGAAGGAGGCAGTTTGCGAGTCAAAGCTAGTTTCGTTATGGAGGTGAGGGATGCCAGATACCATGATGTTGGCTGCGGCGTGGTATATGTATAGGAGTTTGTATGCGAAATTTTCGAGGGAGAGTTGCTTGTTGAAGGGGCGTTGTGAGGGGGGTTTGCATCTTCTGGCCCAGGTGGCTAGCTCTTCGCGGAGGAATTCGCGTTTTGTGTTAAGCTCTTGAGTGGTGCGAGCGTCGGTGTTGAGCTTGTACTTGTTTTCTGAATAGACTACGTGCATCGCATACTGGTCTTTGAGGTAGATCACCTCGTCTATCAACCGCTCTATAAGTTGTCGTGCCTGCGCAGCGCTTTCGAAAAACGGAGTTTTGACAGAGAGTGGAGAGTCTTGTAGGAAAAATCTTAGTTGCCTCGAGCGTTTTCCAAAGAAGTCGCCCTGTGCCTGGAGTCTGGCATAAGAGTCGATGATCCAGTCGTCGATAGACTCAGGTTTCGACTTCATCATGATGATGGCGCGATCCGCGTCTCTCGCTTCCTCTGCTTCGACTTCTTGGAGTAGTTTCAGCCCGTTGTGCAGGTGTATTTGACCATTTCTATAATGACCACGAATGTATTCTAATGAGATGAATACCAGACACGTAACAAGAGCCACACGGGCTGAAGCTCTGTTCTTGTATGAGAGGTGGGGTCGGAGGTTCGTAATCGCTTTGCTGTAATGGCGCAGCATGAATTGCTCCTGCAAATCGGGAGGTACTTCTACAGTTTCTAATCCGGAGTAGAGTGCTTTTCGCTTGTGAGCGGAGCCTAGTGCCAGAATAGCATGCAGCACTGCTGGTTCACTAGCGCCCGCCTGTAGTAAGAACACCTCCCAGAAAGCTGATGGGAAGGCTCCCGGGAGTTTAGGGACTGTACAGCACTTGAACCAATCAAAATACCCTTGCTCTTCTATGCCTTTCAATCCTGAAAGATTGGCAAGTGGTGAGGTATTGACAAGCCTCGATTCCAATCTTGAGATCATTGGGGCAACTGTTCTCGCAAGCGGGCCGTTTCGATTCCAGGATCCAGGCTCGGTCCATACCCCATACCCCTCACACACCCGGCCTGTAGACGTACATTTATCGCATGCAGGCCGCTCCTCTCCACATTTGATTTTGCGTACTCTATGCTAGTGTGAGTACAAGGACACCATTTTGAAAATTTAGCGACATACTTGCAGGTGCGGCATCCCGTTCTTGCCTTGGCCCTGCGGGCATAAGAGATTGTTCGTGGCTTCTTAGGCTTGTCTTGGTCAACCATGAAGATTTGTGGCTAGTAGGGTAAAGAAAGAAAGATGGAACGGAAGATGAAGTGAGTTCTAAGAAGATGGACGCCTATTTGTTAGTTCGGTCTTCCTGTGGTTTCATTGGCTGGCAGATCAGTCTTCTTGATTGGCTGTGTCGCACTTTCTGTACGTTGATTTGTTGGATATAACTGGGTCCGGCTTACCCTTGTTGCGTGCGAATATAAGGACGTCAAATGTTATACATCTTTCCATGTAGAAGTTCCGGTTCTTGCATTTCTCTCTTTTCTAGCGCACAGTGAAGTAAAAAAGAGTGTCTCTCTATGAATCGTCTTATTGTTTTCATTGTTCAATTAAATTAAAACAGGTATGCGTGGCTGTCCCGTTGATCCTAACAGTACAAAGTCCTATGGTGTTGAGATTCAACATTAAATTCTTCCATGGCTCTGCTTTCTAGTTCACCATAGGGTGACTAATACACAAAAACAGAAGCAGGACAAGTGCAAATCAGATCAGTCCTTGCATGAAAAGGTCTCCCGAGTTTGGCAGCTCTGCTCTTCGGACCGAATGTACAACTATGAGATTCTAGATGTGTTGCACTTAGATTATTCTTTGTGTTATTCGATTGCTACCAAGACAGGGAAACGAGCAGCTGGCAGCGGTAATCGTGGGACACTCGCGTTTAAATTGTAGAAAAATATTCTGTATACATGAAGATCACATTAAAATGGTCTATATTACGCGTACACCGCGCACGGTCTGCCCAACTTGTTCGCTATCTTGGCTCGTATCTAAGCCCCGCAGCAGCTGACCCGCGACTTCAAGAACATCGCACAACGTGATTACGACCACGACCTCCGAATAATCTCACAGGTATATGAGAACAGGCTTTTCTCACAAGTTAGCTTACTGAGCCACTCCTGGCGGAATCCTTATCTGCATTCTTCA
This sequence comes from Herpotrichia juniperi, assembly GCA_014905255.1. NCBI lineage: Eukaryota > Fungi > Ascomycota > Dothideomycetes > Pleosporales > Melanommataceae > Herpotrichia > Herpotrichia juniperi. Next base: position 157,990 of record BLYF01000109.1, read on the forward strand.
TTGATCCTCAACCTGGATCCACAATTCCGGCCCGACCCGGCAAGATGACCACGGAGCCGCAAAAGTCACTGTTCAGCCTCTGGGCTGATGGCACTGATTTTGTTCTGGATCCTATATTATCGCCAAAGCGAGAGTTTGCTCGACTGGCGCAGACCTGCGGATGGGTAGGCGGAGATGCGGAATGGAACCATCGTTGGCTCCAAATATTTGGTGAGGAATATGGGTACATTCCAAGGAGTAGGTCACACATCGCAACGCCAAGAATACACCAATAACACTCCGTAGAGCACACTCCGTCCCCTCCCCCACCTGTTTCCAAGAAGGCCAGCGTCATTCATCGACCGAAGTTCGCGATGAGCCCAGATCCAGAGACGAAGCAAGATTTCTTCCGCATATGCTATGCTAAGAAAATCTTGCCTATCCACACAGAATGGGGCCACCGCTGGCATGAGTGTTTCCAGGAGGACTGGTCTATGAAGGGATTCGACGCTTACGAAACAGCAGGTGAGTGTTCGAGCATGCGAAAAACACCATCAACATATAAGCTGATTTACGACAAGGGCCAGCTTCAGAACTGCAGCAGCTGTGCTTCGGAGTCTTCGAAGACTTTACTTTGAACAAAGATGCCGACGTAGCTGGCGAATTCAATCGACTTGTCAAAGAGAAAGGGTGGAAATGCAAGCAAGCGAAGTACCAGCGAATATGGTGCTTTGGAAAGTCTACAGGCAAGAAGATCCACATCATCATCGACGACGATGACTCGTACAGCGACAACAGTTCGCATGGAGAAACAAGCTCCCACAGCAATACCGACTCGGACTGGGACGTCATCAGCGATGCAGGAAGTCACTCTGGTTTCTCTGACTATTCCATCATCAGCGCCGAAGGCGGCGTTCTTCTTACTCGAACACCCGATCCGACTACTACGCTCTCGAACGAGTTCGAGCAACTAGCCATCCGTCACGCCAACGCTGTCAAAGCTCGCTCAAACGTGCCTGTCTCTGTGCCAAATAAGCCTGTGAAACCAGCTACGCAACAAAATGAACCTCGCTTGACCAAGAAGCAACGACGCGCACTAGCCCTTGAAGCTCGCTCGAACGTGCCCGTCTCTGCAGCAACTAAACCTAAGAAACCGGCTAAGCAACAAACTGGATCTGGCCAGAGCAAGAAGCAACGACGCGCAGAAGCTCTCGCAGTCGATTTTGGCAGATTCTTTGGATCCGACTGCGATGGATTGGAAGGCTGGCAGAAGCTATGCGAGATCGTGGGCCTCCCTTCAGATCTCAACTCCGTCACTCAGTACAAGAAGGTACGTTCTATATTTCCTACATCCGTGTAGGTTTTCCTGCTAACGACGCTCAGTCTTTGAAGACCGTTCACATCAATCTTGTCAATCTGGTGCAACACTGTCGAAACCCGAAAGCGACTCCGCTGCTGAAGTTTGCGTCGCAGCAGGAGTTCCGTGCCTACACAATGGCGAAAAAGAGTAGGATTTTCCCGAAGGCCGCGGCGAAGTCGAATAAGTTTCTGAAGGCTCTGCTCAAGCGGGTGTTTTGAGTGGGCTTGGGTGGTAAGTTCTATTTGAGAGAGCGGATATGTTTTTGCATAATCAATTTGGACATGGTCTGGTTATGGAGTATGGAGTTCTTGTGCAGGGAGTCATTCATTTACACACTCTTTGGCTTTGGCTTTGGTGCGGAGTTGATATGAGAATGGATATCTTCCAGTTGGTAAATGGGTTCTTAGTCCAATTAGACTCGCCGGTGCACTTAGGCTCAAATTGAGCTCCAGAGAACTAGCATCCCTTATATGCAAGATGTGACGAGAGATAGAGCTAGCGACTGTCAGAAACTGATCCACAGGTGATTTGGATGGGTGGGCAAAAGAATAAGAGGAGCCTCACAAGGTGCTATTAGGTCTGCCTAGATACTAATTACGCCGTATCTATGTGGAAAGCTCGGTTTTCACTAATTCCGTCGCTGAGCTCGCAGCACCGCAGTGAAGGTGTTGAGAGACTGATGAAGATGTGGCTTTTGTGTTGGAATTCTACCTCATAAGCTGTCACAAGCTTCAGTACAGCCTATAAGTTCTCACACACTTTTAGCCTTTTCTCACCCCATAGCTTGTATGTTCTGCTTCCAGTCTACACGCTCTTCCTACGATGATAACCATCGCCTGAAGCCACCCATCCACCAGCCCAGCCACGTCCCATTCTACCTTACATCCTACCACATCTATGACTATAACCTCTACACCGCTCTTACTCACCATCTCCTGCGCATTCGAAGAAATACACAACAGCCTCCAAGACCTACTCTCGCACCTTCTGGCTCACATTTCGTCAGCACTCTTCAGTTTCCGCATATCGCTGATCGCTATCCATTTCCGCCACAGGCCGTCGGAGCTCTCTACCGAGACCTGCACTGCATCCCAGATGCCGCCTGGCGCTTCCCCACTACGGGCTACTGTCCCATCCTTCAATCTCCATTGGACAGCTCATACGCCAATAACGCTAGGTTGCTCGTCGCGGATCGCGTCGCATGGCTGGAGATGCACACACGCCATAACTAGGCCCTGTGTCCGTAATCAGTGTTTTTCCGCGGAGCCCAAAGACTACGTAGAACGAAGCATGGCTTGCTGCTACTACTAGTACGGCTGAGATGACTGTGTGGGCGGACGGAGAAGATGGATGGGCGTGTGATCGAGTTTTCTGCGTACAATTTGCGGGCATGAGAAGGACAAATCCCCGAAGGTGTTCGAAATGGATTGACTGCGAGCTCTGTATGATGAGAAGAGATGAGAAGCTTGATCTACCATGATTGCATCAATGACGAGGCGGTCCAGTGACCGTATACCTCTTCGTCAAGCATTCATGATAGCAGTGATGATAGCTTGTCGTCACTGGGTTGATGGTCTAATCACATCGAACTCCATCCAAAGATAGCAATATACACTACTGTGATGCTTTCAGGATTGCGGCACTGCAGCATAGTGAACGGTCTTGGAGTTGAACGGTGAAACCAGGCGTCTATGCATCGGTCCGACCTCATCTCCGAGACGCACCGATTGATGACCCGCATTAGTGAGAAGGAATGATTTGCGTCAGGTTAGTAGCTGCTTAGAAGATGGAGAAACTATTGGTGTTGGGGAAGAATTGGAATGTGATCAAAAGCGCGGTCCGCGCATTTGATAACGAATCGGGCTAATGTTAGTAACTAGCCGTTCTTCGGACATTAACAGTTTGCATGTGGCACTTGGCATGATTTCCGCGCTAACTCTTTTCTTATTTTCGTAAATTTTAACTGAGCATACATGAACAAGAAAAGTTCACCTATTCCTAAATGTTGCGAATCTTTTCCAAAATTCAACTCGCAACGCCATCGTCAAGCCGGCGATACAAGGCCCTTCTGTCGTTTCAGGGAAATTGTCTGTTCTACCACCACAACTTCCGCTAGACGCGCCGAGTCCCCGATAGCACCGCCGGGGTGGTTCTTCTTGAACACATGCTTTGTCTCCTCCTCGTGCATAGCTTCAGCTACCGTGAGGGCTAGCATGTCCCCCACGGCAATTGCTACGGTTGTTGAAGTGGTGGGCGCGCATACACCAAATGATACCTCCTCAAGCTCGTGAATGGGCGCTGGGAGCAGAATTGCGTCTGGCCGTTCTTGGAGGAGAAGGCACTTGGACGCGTCCGTATGTGCGGTGATTGCGAGGATTGGCGTCGACTCTGGGATGTGGTGGAGGAGGTGGATGAGCTCGGGGGTCTTGCCAGAATACGAAATGAACAACACAGCGTCGTTCTGTAGGTAGGTCAGTCTCTGTTCCAACTGGGCGTAGAAAAATGTGGGTTGGCGCATACCGGTCGCACATCCCCCAAATCGCCGTGCAGAGCCTCTGAAGGATGCAGGAAAGAGCTCCCAATCCCCAGACTCTTCATGGTCGCAACCAACTTCTTTGCGACCAAACCACTCTTCCCCACACCGCACAGTATGAGCTTCCCGCCCGCACCATGCACCTTTGTGATGCACTCGACCGCTTGCAAGAGCCCATCTCGCGCAACGTGGTCGCTCTGGTATAGTATTGTGACCTGGGAGAGGGCAGTCGCGGCAGTGGAAAGTACGGTCACGGCGCGGTCAAGGATCCTCGAGGACTCTGGGTCGTTCAGCGAGAGTGGTGGGGTCAAAGGCAGCGAAGTGGAGCGCTTCCTCTTCAGCATGCGGGGCGAAGACTCCGGCGAGCTGCTGGCTGTGGATTCTGGGAGGTACATGGTATGAAGGCGGATTACGGGATCAATCTAATCAAGAAGTCAGGTCGCACGCGTGGGCCTTATAGTCCGGGAGTGGGCGCGGCGTGGGCAGTGTGCGGGACACTTCGGAGCAGGTCAACGAGGGCAGCTGGTCTTTGTGAAGCGGTGAGGGTGCAACTGAAGCAGGCAGGTGGGGAGCGCGCAGGACATTAATGAGAAAGCGGCCATGGTGGTGTAGTACACACGGCGCTGCTAGCAGGCGTCTGGATCTGGAACAAGCTGTCATTGCTCTTTCGGTGGTTCCTGCGCCCGTCGCCCGTGCCAACTTGATAAAGGATCGCGACATCAACGCTAGAATAGCCCCGCGCTAGCCCAAACCGACATTGGCAGGCGTCATGGAAGCCAACAACCACCACTGCCTTCGCCACGCACGCGTCTCACCTCCAACTCAGATAGATGTCGCCTCGTAAGCACTCGATGCCTGTGCGGAGTCCACCGCCGCAGCATCACCGTATCTGCAGCTTCACGTCCTCGGCGCCTGAGACGACTCTGCCGCGCTCGCCGTCGGGATGTGGGCTTTACGCGCGCCCATCGCTGATACCGTCTCGTCTGCATGCGACCCCAGCAGCTCCATGCCCAGCTCCCGTCTGTAGAACCGCTGCGCCTGCTCGTTGCCTGTCATGAGGAGCGACCATCTTAGGTCTGGAATGCCCCTCATGATGTCTCGACAGCAGTGGATCAGCCACTTGCCCAGCCCGAATGACCGGTACTCGTCCAGCACGAAGACGTCGGTGAGGTAGGCGAGCGTAACATAGTCGGTCACTATGCGCGCCATGCCGATGGGCAGGTTGGTGCCGTCTTGCACTCTGAACAGGCCGAGCGAACAAGAATTGTCGAGCATCGTTTTGGTGTCCGCCGCAGAGCTGCGCTTGGCCCAGAACACAGCTGGGTTGTCGAGGACGTCTTGGACGAATTTGATTGGAAGCATGCCTTTGGCTGTCGAAATGAGAAAGTTCTGGTCATTGACGGTTCGTTGCCACTCTTGAGAGTTCATCTTGGGGAATTGAAATCGATTAGAGATCCGAGGTCGAAGATATGGGATTCGGGAGTTTTGGCTGTGGTCTTGCTATGTACCGTGACTTTTTGAAATTCATTCGCAGCTCCATATAGTGCGGATAATGACGGAAACATGAGGTTACGATGAACAAACGCCGCAAGCGCCTATCGACAGTTCTACGGCATCGTATCACCGTGTGTTAGTGCACTCTTAGTTCAGCAGTAATATCAACAAGTAATCGATTCAAAGGATGACGAGGAGCTCCCGATATTTGAACACAGTATCAGGAACTCCTAAACTACATTCGTAGACCAACGTATCGCAGAACGTGCCTCTTGGTAGTTCCAATCTCCTTGTAAGACGAATTCAAAACCGTAGTTGGGTCACAGCTTCAAAAGTTTGGAGCCTAGGTATAGAGTTGATGTTTAGTTGCGCTTTATCTTGCGATTAGTCATGTAGACATCAATGTCTCACAATTAATTCGACCTTAACCGTTGACGTCCTCTCAACTTATCTACATACTACTCTAGAGCGGCAGTTCCTACAACGGTGTTCATGTAGCTTCGAGAGCTAATCATGTACACAATTGCAGAGATGGCAGGGATTTGCTCCAATAGCGAGGCCATCAGCCTTTCTATCCAATTACAACTCACCAAGAGCTGCCAAGGTCAACTCACGACGCAGCTCTCAGCCCCCTTCATCAGCTTGAAAAAGACCTTCAGCCTTGTCAGCGCGGAATCTTGATTCTAGTCTTCTTCACATTCAACACCTTACCGGACAGAAGCTCGCTCTGCAAACAGCTTCCCATAAAAAATGGAGCCTCTGGTCGCACTCAGTATTGCCACAGCCGTGGTGCAGTTCATCGATTTCAGCGCCAAACTCATCCATGGCGCGAAGGAAATACATCGCTCCTCTTCTGGTCTTACAGAGGAGGACCAAAGCTTGGAGTATGTGACGAGGGAGATGCACAAGCTGTCCTTGCGACTTGTCCCCTCTTACAATGGACCCGAAACCGACGATGAGCGCGCCCTCCGAAGTCTAGCTGCCGAATGTAAAGATCTGGCTGGTAAGATTCTGAAGCTCTACAACGACTTGGCTCCGAAAGACCCAACATCCAAGCGTTCTGCATTTCGTTCCGCATTGAAAAATAGGATGAGCGAAAGCACCAAAAAGGAACTTGAGAGTAGACTCGCCAAATGTAAAAGTCAATTGGAGTTGCAGCTCAATTGCATGATGAGGCATGTCTCTTCTCCATCGCTGCGCATAAATCTCGACTGACAACCACACAGTTCTGACACCAAGACGAGACTTATGGCTCTTGCAAGCAATGATGAGACCACAATTGATATGCTTAAAGTCCTTCAAAAGCATGCCGAAGAGCTTCGTCACGGACTTGAAGTAAAGTCTATCAGTTCCAAAGCACAAGAGCAGTTGTTGGAACTTCTTGGTCTCTCGGAATCCGCTTGCAAGGCTGTTGCCCAGCAACACATCCGCAAGAACCTCGCTTTTCCCGACATGCGGGGCAGATTTGAGGCAGTGGAAACAGCGCACTATGACACTTTTCGTTGGATCTTTGAGGCCGATCCGGAACAGGATAGTAATGACGCACTCCTGATTACGGACCCCGAAGACAGTGACGACGAATTCAATCCTCGGCCAGATAAAAATCAAGCTGTCCGGGAAGCTGGGGAGTTGTTCACGACCTGGCTGAAGTCCGGAGTCGGCATCTTTCATGTATCAGGAAAGCTCGGATCCGGAAAGTCGACATTAATGAAATTTCTTTGTGAACACCCCGATACGAAAGTCAAACTTGCAGAGTGGGCAGGTACGTATAAAACTTCACTGGTCGTCGCACGCACAGGCGCTAATATACCGAGAAGGCGGAAGGAAACTTGTATTTGCTAGCTTCTTCTTTTGGAAACCCGCCCCATCAAGATTGCCGAAGTCTTTGAATGGCCTCATGCGTTCTCTCCTGCACGACATACTCAAATCGTGCCCTGAACTTACTGCTTCCTTATTTCCGAATCAATGGCATCAACTGCTGTCAGCCCCTGCGCATCTCCGTCTTGGAGAAGACGTCACCTTCCGAGACGACGAGATACATGAGGCCTTCGCTGTATTGATGAAGCACCAAGAGACGTACACGACGCACTGCTTTTGTTTCTTCATTGATGGCTTAGATGAATACGAGGAAACTCCCCAGGCCGATTACAAAGCGATGGTTAAGCTTCTTCACACATGGACTAAAGTTTCGATGGACAATGTGAAGCTCTGTGTCTCCAGTCGTGAATACAATGTCTTCTTGAACAACTTCCATGCCGAGAAGAGAATCAGACTTCAAGATCTCACCAGGATGGACATGGATCGATACGTCCGTGACTTGCTTTCAGATCTGGAAGCCGTAGAAGAGAAGGAAGGCTTGGTGGCAGATATTCTGAACCGGTCAGATGGAATCTTTCTATGGGTGGCCTTGGTGGTCAAGAATTTACGGGAACGCTTGGAAGACGGTTTCAGTGTTTCTGAACTACGACAAGAGCTTGCGTCACTTCCACAAGAGCTGAGGTCCCTTTTCAGTCACCTCCTCGCGTCCATACGTTTGTCTTCGCGCGCTACCGCATACCTGATATTTTCCATGGTCTACAAACTGGATACTTACAATTTCAAACTACCTCTTCACACTTGCTCATTCCTCGACGATTATCAGATGGACCCTCTGTTCGCGTTCCAAGCTGAATTACCATATGTTGATCTGAACGCCACTAATCTCAACAACCGGAATGCAGCGACCCGAAAAAAGATCAATGGGCACTGCAGAGGTTTGGTCGACATGGTGCAAATCTCAGAATCTGGAGCTCAGGATTGGTACCTTGCATTTACTCATCGATCGATCTCGGAGTTTGTCCAAGAGCCGAGCTTTCAGCATGAAATGGCAGCGCAACTTACAGGAATCATCATCGAGGATGCTCTGTGCCAAATTCTTTTAGCCGATATACGATGCAGAGATCGTTCGTGCCTTAGCGATCAAGTGCTGAGTCAGTACGTCCTCGTCATCATCTCCATGCGCACTCGGCTCAATCTCGATCTTCCGCCTTACCATTACCTGTTACATTTGGATTTGGCAGTGACCGAGAAGGCAGGAGGTATGAGCCTGAACGACTGGGTCTCGAAAGACCTTGAAATGTTTTGCTATAGTGATTTCTCTGGGGACTGTTTTAGCCTAGGGAATGACTCTATCTTTTTGAGCTCTCCATTCTATGTTTCCGCATCCGAAGGAAGTCTGGAATTTGTTGCATGGATGTTGATCAACAAAATTACCGTGGAAGACCCGTTCGCACAAGTATTTCTGATATACTGCTTATGCTGGAAAATTCCACGACAAGAGGGACAGCAAGACGCATTGCTATTCAACATGATGGCGTCGCTGGTAGAAGAGTACAGACTATCCGGCGCAACGAGAAACAATTCCATTTTAAATTTCGCCTGGAAACCCTTCATGACCACGGTGGTGCTAGTCATTGCTAGGTCAAGTACCCATGTGCCAGAAATACCGTTACTTGGGACATTGATCGCGTCGTTCTTAAGAGCGGGTGCAGATCCTAGGGTGTCATTTAAGCTTCAAGGCACTAGAGCACTTCGTACGAATAATAGGCCTCCAGGATATTCTCCTAAAAATCGGTATCTAAAGATCCAATTTGGGCCCTCAAAGTCAAGAACGCCAAGTCGTAAGATATTTTGCAACGAACACTTTACCCTTCTCTTCGGGCAGGGCAAGTATCTCTCATTCCGGAATATGGTTGGATACTGGAATCTCAGCAACGAAAAAGAAATCATCGATTTGATCGACGAACGAACCAAATTATACGACAACGAACCGGATGATGAACAGGATGATGAACAGGATGATGATTCGGTTGATGATTCGGTTGATGATTCGGATGATGATTCGGATGATGATTCGGATGATGATTCGGATGATGATTCGGATGATGATTCGG
>BLYF01000109.1:167338-300170 GCA_014905255.1 Herpotrichia juniperi
GTTGGATACTGAAAGCCCTCAACGACTGGCGATAGATGCGCCGCAAGATCACAAGACTGCCGGACTCGATGTAGCCAGACTGGTCGAATCGAACGCTCTACATGAGAGTCCAGAAGCTGAATCGAACGCCCAACATAAGAGTCCAGAAGCCGAGGCGACAGCGGCGTCCAAGTCAGACACAATGCCTCGGGTATGGTACTCATTCCATGGTTTTGGTTATGTTGGTATCATTTTCGTGGGTACGTATCTGGTGCTATATTTGTTATTTAGACACGCTCGCAATCTCCAACCGGTACTGCACTGCTTCACAGTATATAATAAGTTCGGCGGTAGTGCGTGCGAGATCGAACACTGCCGAAATGTTTGAACTGGCAGAATTTGGTTTTCATAATGTCTTGCTCATTGGCTGATCTGTTCATAGGACTACTATTCGCATTCATCTTGCCTCAAGTGTTGCACTTCGTAAGATTCTACGCGCCATAGAGGATTCGGAACACCCAGCAGTACTTCAGTTGATCTACCACGCTCTCATCAACTTCAATCGTAAGGACCCCTCTATCCAACTCCCACACCAAACCACCACTAGCTGCACTGCCAAGGAGGCTTACCTCATCGCCTTTCAGAATCGGTATCGGCGCTTCCACCACAATCTTTCCATTGACCGGACGATCCAACGATAAGATGTAGAAAGCGTCATCCGTCTGCGTGAACCTCACGTTGGTTTCATTTGCCCTAACCTCGGCAATATGGAACCAATATGTAGTGTTGAAAATCGCCTCCTCGTTTGCCTTGATCCACTTTCCAGCCTCCCTTAGATTGTCTATTTCAACTTGCGGGATTGTGCCGTCGGCTTTTGGTCCAATGTTCAAGAGAAGATTTCCGTTTTTGGAAACCATGTCCACAAGGGTTGTGATGAGTGTGGTTGCGTTCATGTACTAGGAGTCCGGGGTTGCTTGGTTAAATCCGTAGGAGAAGGGATCCATACCGCTATATGAGATGTTAGGAACCAATTCTCTTTCTCACGTCCTCGTTTATGCACTTACCGATTACTCTCCCACTTGCGCCTCTGCGCTGTTGCAAATGTCGCATACTCCGGCGTATCAAAATCATTAGCCTCAGAAGTCCCACACCTATTATTGATAGTAACGTCTCTCCCTTCAGCTCTCGCATACTCGAACCACCTCGATGCAAACTCCGCAGTTCCATTGGAGGCCCCTGCATCACACCACATGATATCGCTTTCGTACTCATACGCCAACATATCCATCTGCGGCACCATGACATCCTTAATGAAGTCCCCAACCTCAATATATCCAGTATACGGCTCCGTCTCATTCGTGAACGGGTTCCTGGCAATGATTCCAGGATGTGTGGTTCCATCCGGACGCTCGGGCCCGTATTGCGCGAATCCGTATTTGCCCCACGACGGATTGAACCACTCTGGCAACGAGAAGTACGTTCCTCTCTTCAAATCCGGCTGGTATTCCCTCGCTGCGTCAAACAACTCCCTTACCAGATCTCTTTGCGGGCCGTAATGCAGCGCAGTCCGGTTCGTCGTCTTCCCCGCGTCGAACAGCGCAAAGCCGTCATGGTGCTTCGTCGTTATTACGAAGTACTTCGCGCCCGCGTCGGCGATCAAATCGACCCATTCTTGGGGATTGTACTGCGCTGCCGTGAAATTAAGGAAGGTGTCATCGTAGTTCCACTCAGGACCAAAGGTGCGCAGGCGGTGGTCGCGGAACCCGGACTTGTCGCCCTCGGGATGCGTGGTATACCACCAGTACCACTCGCTGTAGCTTTCGTAGGGCGTGGAGTTTCCCCAGCTGGGAACCGAGTACACACCCCAGTGGATGAAGATTCCGAATTTGGCGCCGTCGAACCAGGAGGGGGATTCGTGGAGGGAGAGTGATTCTGGGGAGGTAGTATATGGCGTGAGGCCGAGTGTGAGGTTTGCGAAGGTGCGGGTGTGTATTTTTTGGCCAGAGTAGGTGATGATAGCTGTGACATTTGTGGTCCCGTTTCCGAGGATGGAGATGTCGACTCGCTTTTGATCGCCAGGACACAACCGTTTAATCCTCCCCATTTTCACGGTCTTTACGCCTGGTCCGGTCAAGTCAACCTGCAGTCCCTCACCCGAAACACAATCCGTCCCTGCATTGTTTACAACAATCTCTACAATCTGCGTCCCATTCCCCACCCCACCTTTCTGTGTTGGCCGCACGCTCTGCACACCCACCCCCCTGTCTTTCCACAAACTCAGTGCAAAAATATGAATCCTCCCAAGCGTCGCATTCTGAGTGCTCGGTAGCGTGATCGCCTCCAATATCTTTCCCGGCGTTAACGTAGCTTCGTACTCAAAGATGTGGCTTGAATTCCCATTGGTGCCATTCTTGGTATAGAAAGACGGATATACAATCTCGCCAACATTGATAGCGAGGAATGCCCACCAGGGCTCTGAGCGCAGTTCAGCGGTTGAGGTACTGTTATCGGTGTAGTGGAACGTTAGAGTGCCAAGCTGGGTTTTCTTTCTCAAGTCGCAAGCATGCAATATCGATACCGCGAAGTAGTTGCCGGGAAGAACTGGGATGGCTTGATTTGAGGAGATGATGTTGTCGGGTGTATCGGGGCCGAGGTACCGGGGCGTGTGGTAGGTGATGCCGGTACTGGAGATGTAGAAGGGGGGAGGGGATAAGGTGCTGTTGAGAGGAGAGGAGGGGTAGGATTCGTTTAGGCCGCTGAACGAAGACTCGCCGGGGTGGGTAGAGAAGGCGCGATTGTTATAGTAGTGGGTTAAGTCAAGGGGGATGGACTGGGTGTATTGTTAAAATATGATCTGGAGACGATGACAATCTTGATATTTTGTTTCTTACCTGCGTCGAGTTTGACAGGAAACCATCCACAAATCTTGTAGATACCAGCGCTACGGTCAGTATACACTTAACTATTACCATGATGAGAAATACTAAAGTCGAAACTCCCAACCGCTGTTCCTACCCAGCGATCATTATAGACATCCTGTCTTGCCCTCCCACTTTCGAGTCAGTCAACAATTCGGATTGCCTACCTAGGCATCGCGAGAGATATCTCGATAGATACGCGCATCTCCGCCAACAAAGATTGTAACGTTAACATGAGGTTGTACCGCCCGCTATTAGCTTCGGCGGCTTACAGCCGAAGGAGGGGATCGTTGGTATCCTTGAAAAACGGTCTTGGCACAGTTGGTTGACAAAAGTCTGTGTGCAGTAGGCCTGTGCGCCGAACTTGAACATTGCGATGCTTTTAACCTGCTGTCACTTATACACCTACAATACAACTGAAATAAGGTTCTTGAGAGTAGAGATTCTAGCAGATTGCGACCTAGGCAACAAGCTACTACCTACTGCGCGTAGCTTAATTATATCTAACCATCCAAACGCCTGTTGTCGGCATGTTTATCTTTTATTTCTTTTAGCTTCTCGTATTGCTTATATTCAGTCATCTAGAACTCTTTTAACTATTTAGCTTGTCAATTGATTTTATACGACGCGTTCTCCTTTCTCTACACGGATTTGTTGAACAAGTTGTTATAGAGTCATGACATGACGTTCCAGTTCCAGGATTGGCCGTTTCTGAAGTTGCTAAGGTTTTGGTGATGTATCGGTGGGAGGTTTAAGGCATGTGGATATTATAAGGTATGGTGATTTTGTGGTTGTGTAGTGTATAGATTAACATATAGGCAGGCTGAGTGGAGTTTCAAGAAAATGAGTATGGACGCTTTAAAGGATTCGATTGATAAAGACCTAACCCGAAGCAGCTCAAGAACTTAGAAGGCAACAATTGTAAGCCTATAGCTCAGCTCAAGCGAAAAGGATCAACGAGCGTGATATCATATACGACTCTTATTTTTCAGGAGAGCTTCTTGGGCACCTATCCACTTCCTTCCCACGCAGAGAAAATCGCCCAGAAAGAAAAAGAGTGTTGTAAGGACTGCCAACGATTTCGCAAGACAGCAACAAAAATAACTAGGATGCAACCTGGTGAATATTGCACGAGAAGATCCACCACAAACGGCACATTGATTTTTCGTTTTATCTTTATAGTGTTTGCAGTCTGCATCCGATATTGCGGTGGTGTTCTATTGAGCCATCAATTTACTTGGTTCGGGTCGCTGAGACCCATAATACGAACCACTCTTTGGAATCGCCTCCAAATTTCTGAATATACTTTGGTAGCGATGTGATTCAGAATAATCCAAAGCAACTCTGTGGCGTATGAAGAAACTTTTTTTCCGATCCTTTCGGAATCTTCACCACTTCTAGGAAAAATTTCTTGGATCGAGGTTAGCTAACTCGAGATCAGGCCGGAAACCATCTTCAACGCAAATCCAACGCTCTCATTCTGAACACTATCGAGGCTCGCCATTACATACCAACCGATTCCATACCCACTCAACACAAAAAACTCTATCGAGTTTTGGCGACACCATCTCAATGCCGAACAATAAATCTGCGCAGGCCATTGCATTTGCCGCTCCTATCCTCATTGATAACTCCACCGCTATAGCCCCCGACACAAAGACATGAAAGAAATCCTTAGCTCTTTCACGACCACCGAGATTGGTTACTGTGCTTCCAACTGCAGCCAGGGGGATGAAAAGACGATGGAAAAAGCGGGAGGACCCTAAGGATAAGCCCGATGGTATTGATATTAAGGTACAATCTGCTAATATTGTCACGTATATTACGTGTATTGGTCCAACACTTCTTGACTAAATCCTTATGTACCTTTTAGCACATTCTGTCATTTTCATTATTAATCTCTATATATCATGCCTTATGTAAACCTCATATATGTAGCCCCATTATAAACAATATTGTCGACAACAACAGCCTACAAACTCTTTATTTAATGTACCTCACTTCTATAGCTCCTTAGCTCTCTCCCTAGCCATCGCAATAGATAAGGGTGCCGAATTTTTTCTCTCGATCAGACCTTTATATAAAGAACGAGTATAGATGCAGGGAATTTTGGAAGCCATCGTAAAAATAATGAGTTAGAGATAAAAGGACTTCAAATTTTTCAAAAATTGCAATAGTAATGAGACTAAAAAGATCTTTCTATCAGTGCACATGCCCCTACACGTTGAGATGGGTAATGCATCAACAACTTTAATCATGGAGTATAGTCCTCGGTGAAGCGGACAGGTTCCTTTCTCGAGCGGTCAACTTTCAGGTCGAACACGTCCAGTCGTTGATAACCACCAACAACGTCATGATATTGCTTGCCCTCTATGCAGTCATCCAGGTTCATGTCCGCGTATAGTATTCCTTCGTAGTCTTGTAAAGAGTCGACACATTCTTGCTCCGTATCCTTGTATCCGTAGGTAAAACTTGGGAGTGATGCACCAGTAGGGTCCAAGAAGAAGGTTGCAGCTCGGGGCATAGCTCTTAGCGTATTAGCTACGACGTCAGGCTGGCTTGCGCCGTCGATGATAGTTTCGATCGCATCTTCTCCAAGATGGCCTGAGCATGCTATACCAAAGCATTTCGCCTCGAAGCAATGTGCTGCAGCTCGTGTTCGATTGGCTGCGAGATTGTCGTAATTGGCAGACAGCGTGATGCTCGAGCTTGCGCCTTTGCTCTGGATCTCTTGCAAATGCGATTGATCGTTCACCTGTGGCACTCTCGTCGGCCATATTGCTGGCCACGTTGAGATATGGAGCTGTTCTGCCTGCGCTACGAATGCATAGCGTGCGAGCGCATTTGTATTCTCTCCGCAGATTAAAGTGCCAATGCGTCCAAATTTCGTATCCGCAACTCGCAAGCCGTGACCGTCCCCAGGGCTCCAAGTCAGCTTCTCGAAGAACGTGGGAACCAGTTTCCGGTGATGCACTAAGATCTCCCCATTGGGTCCAATAGTAAGGTTTGAGTTGTACAAACAGCCATTGCTGTGCCGCGATCTCTCGCTGAACCCAATGCTGACAACCATCCCAGTCGAACGCGCAGCTTCACGGACTGCATCCAGCTCTTCGCCATCGGCATAGACAGACTCCTGTACCATACGCTGGAATAGTGAATGATTCTCTGTCGGCGGTCGTACCGAACTCCAGATTGGAAAGGCAGAGATGTAGGTCTCTGGAAAGACCACTACGTTGGCTTTTTTGGAGGCAGCTTCTTTGATGAGCGAAATGGCCTTGTCCGTCGTCTTGCGTGCGTTGAGGAAGACGGGTGATACATGGCATGCTGCTACGCGTATGAGATTCGCCATAGTCGGCTCTCGGAGTGTCGTGGAAGAATGGCAGAGAGTTGATCTAAGTTCGTGACCCCGCGTCTACGGCGCGACTTCCCCGCGCTTCGGACATTGAATATCAGCATGTCTCCAATCTTCCTCCTCTTCCCCCTCACCGACTCTACTCTGTCTATCACTTGAAGAACAACAGTGCGGAAACATCTGATTACTTGATAAGAATACGCATATCGGTTGCTGCATCGTGTAAACGTTGCATTCGTACCTAGCACGGTATTGAAGTTGGGAGGAGGAAGCGAAGTCATGAATACTATCAACCCAAGACTCGCAATACACACAAGTGGGAATGAAGAACGTGAATTTGCTGTATCAACCGAAAACTGCAAAGCACCACAAGCAGGAAAAGAAAGAGATGCCTTCATCCACTTGCAGCCCAGTGGGTTCCAAATACGCCATCCACCACCGCCGCATGAACTTGACTCCTATATTACACCCGACAGTCACCTCTTCCAAACGCTTCATATGGGCGCGGCCGTCATTGATGAGTCAAAATACTTAATCGTTGTGAACGGTCTTGTAACACAGCCTTTCGCTCTGACACTTGCCCAGTTGAAGCAGCTACCTCAAACTTGGATAACAGCATTTCACGAATGCTACGGAAGCCCTTTGAGCCCGCCAACAAAAGCACTCTGGCGTGTTGGGAATGTACGATGGACTGGCGTACGACTCTCCCACCTTCTTTCGCTTGCTGGTGTAGCACCAAGTAACGCTGAGCTGTTCGTATGGTCTGAAGGACTCGACAGAGGTGTCTTTGCAGGTGTCAAGGCAGATCGGTATCAGAAAGATATACCATTGGAGAAGGCAAAGCGACCAGAAGTTCTCGTTGCGTATGAGATGAATGGCGAACCATTGAACAAAGAGCGTGGTGGGCCTGTGCGACTTGTGGTGCCTGGCTATTTCGGGACTAATTCGACTAAGTGGCTATGCAGGCTGTCAGTACAAGACCACCGTGCCCCGGGACCATATACAACAATTTTTTATAATGAAGTCGACCCTACAGACCCGGGAAAGCGAATAGAGAGACCTGTTTGGAAGACTGAAGTAAACTCTATGATCACAAGGCCAAAGCCGAACGAGATGCTCCTAAACCCTGAGACTATGGTGCAAGGGTGGTGCTGGAGCGATGGCGGCGTTAAAAGGGTGGATGTAAGCGCTGATGGTGGCAAGACATGGGTGGAAGCTTCGGTGGAAGCACGAGTTGAGTATGGATGGCAAAGATTCAACCTCCTAATACATGTTCCATCTGGGAGTCATTCGCTCATCTCGAGAGCGACTTCTGTCTCTGGAGAACAGCAACCTTTGACCGGCCGGAGAAACCATGTACATTCTGTTAATGTGATGGTGGCTTAGAGCGGTCGTGTCTAGTAGACTCGCATGTAGCTAGCTATTCAACTAGAACATTTCTTGCGTGGCAACTAATTTGAGGTATCGCTCGTCTCTGAAATCCTAAAGACTGATGGTAACCGGCAGCTGTCGTTGGCTCACATCCAGTGAATGGCATGAGGATTTACGGTATCCCATCAAGCTCATACCATCCGGATCTCGTCCAGCATACTCTCTCTCCTCACCATTTGCATCGATGCTCAAGCCCGCATAATGGTATACCTAATATGAGAAAAAGACGAACGCCGTAAGACCTCCTTCGAAAGCCATCAATTATACCATCACTACGGTACGATCCCACTCTTGGGGAGGAGTATCTGTCCCGCCCCCTCATTAGGGGTCAGTTCTGCTAGATTTAAGGGATATAGGAGCGTATTTCTAGTTAGCTAGTAAGTATGTAAAGGAGGGGAGAGGTATTTAACCTAGGTGTTATAAGCATAGCCTATTCTAGATACCCTAGGGCCCCTATAAGTAACGTTCTAGCGTTTGCAATCTTACTCTAAGAATTCTTTAAATTTTACACCTGCAAAAAAGAGTGCATTAAATGGCTAGATTTGAAGAGATTAATATTTTAAGCAGGCGTGTGTAGTTACTTTAGTTACCTACGTAATTTTTTATCTAAAGTATAATTAACAACAGATCCCGCTCCCACCGGCCCAGCTCCGATGCCTAATTCTTACTACATCAACTTACTATTGAGATCAGCGTCTGTATTAAGAAATAAGACGCTTATCTTCGAAACACTCTTAATACCAAGCCGACTCGACTGGATCTTTAAGCTCGTTATTGGACCGGAGGACCGGTTGAGGGTCCCATGAGGAGCCTGACCTCGTAGTTGGGAACCACATTGGATGCCATGGCTCACTTAGGAATATAGAGGTCATGTGATTTGATATTTGGCCAATAGCTTGAATTGCATTCACCATAAACCTTCTATGAGATTACTCAAGGAACACCTGTCTTGCTTTGTAAAGAACATGAGTTGGCTTTTCCATCATGGGTATTGGTGAGCTCATATCATCGCTGCTTTAGCAACTCAACCAGTATCAAGGTCTTCAGCCGCGGCTGAAACTGCAAGCACAAGATAAGTCTTGTCGCAACCACCAAGTCTGGTGGTGGATGTGCCAACGCGCGGATTCCATGATCGTAAATTTCCCGCACGAGGTTTGGTTGTAGGCTCCCGTTTGGGCAGCTGAAAAACTAGTGGAGATGTATTTGACCTGGATGCAAGCCAGATCTGGCTCCACACTTGGCATCAAGCTTGCATCCGAGATCATGCGCTTAACCTGAAAGCTACAGGGAATAATTCAGGTTTAAAGAGCTGAGTTGTTCTGCACTAACGAGCGTCCTCTGTAACGGAAGGTCCCGTTCGGCTATTCTAGAGACCGTTGCTTACGCCGCAAAAAGGGATGTGGTGACAGTGCCGCCGAAGCTCTAGCCTCTCAATTGGATGCCTGCTTTTTGATCTTGCAGTATCAAACTTAGCTTTGCTTGGGGGATCTTCGTGTCTTAGCTTGTGATATCCGCAATATAGTTTAACCTTGTAAGCTGAGAAACAAGATGACGTACTCCTGCCACAATCTTTGCGCCTGTCAGAAGCATGCCAACCAGTATCGAACCTGGGTCTAGGGAGTGATTCTTCCAAGCAGGGGATAAATCACGCCGTGGCGGCACAGAGGCGCTGTTCGCCTAAGAGACTACGCGTAGGTGTGATAGTCAGCTTACTGATTCGCCTAGAAGCATCTATGTCGTGTATATAAGCCAAAAGTAGTTGTAATTACATCACGGTTAGAGTGTTCTCAGCTGTGGTGGTAGTGTTGTTTTTGGTGTTGCAGAACTGTAATGCCTTATTGGGTGTAGATATTGCCTACGATAATTGCCATGCTTTATACCCCTTACCTAAAAAGTAAATACTTTCTGCACTTATGGAGACTATTTTCAATCTCTTCTCTCTACCACTATATCTCCTATATCCCAATTCTCATGACTTTATAGTAAACTGACGTGGTCTGCGATTCAATAGTAGATACAGTAGTTAGTTAATGTAAACAGTGTGTAGGTGTTTTATGTATTGAGAGTGCAAAATATCAATATTGCGTGTGTAATTACAGCTTGATTGCTCTAAAGGGGTAAGGAAGAATTCATCTCCGTGTAGGCGTGCTTTTAGTTATTTTAAAGGCCCTAATTAGGCTCAAAAGCGCTTTTTAATATAACTTAAGGTCCCAACTATGCACATTTACGGTAATTTATATGTGTAGGCACATAAAATTCATTGAATTAATGAGCATACGCGCACGTACACACAACTACAGCTCCTTATCCCGCACCTAAATCTACACACAGTCTCTTCGGCGAACAGGACCAAAATTCCTGCGTACGGGCTTACTCAAACATGTGAATCAACTCAATTTCCACTCCCTTGTTGAGCGCGAGGAGGCAGACAACAGCTGACCGGTGAGAATATCAGCACAGCCTTCGGGTCGGGAATCGTAGCTTTTCAAGCACATCGGACTCTTCTCTAGTACAATATTTACTTAAGGGATTGGCGACTTTGGTTTACTGGCCTGGCAAGCCTAGGTCGGTGGCTGCCAAGTGTGCAGGATCTCGCAACGGGCAGTGCCTTCCAGCCCAGCTGAGCAACATGATTCTGACCGGTTCAAGGTTGCTTTTTACGAGACATAAATTCAGAAAGAGACGACAGATCATCGTGATGTCAGCCTCTGCTTTTGGCGAGCCAATGAGACCCTTGGTTTTGGTCTTTGCCAATATGTTGTGTATTGGAGGTGTGCAATGCTTTTTCAGCTTTCTTGGGGCCACTTTGACCGATTTTGTGTAGTCAAGATATATAAATACGGCGGTGATGATCAGGTCTGGGTTTTTAGTTTTGTATTCACCGAAACTAAATCAAGATCTGCAATCATCTGCTTGAAATTACCAACTTGTCGTACCCCTTTTATCACAGACTACCTCATTATCATCCATCATGTGTGATAATCACAGCTTTGGCACTGTAAGACACTTATAAAGTTTGTCATTAATTGCCGGACTAACGTCTTATTGCAGAACTGCCACTTCATCCCCGCATATATCCTCCAAAACATTCTTGAGGCAAAAACTGCTCCCGATGAGGCGCGGACCGCCGCTAGACGAACTCTCTCCGCCGACCAGGATATTCGTGAGCAACGTGCGAATGCCTCGGCAGCCACCGTTGCCGACCCCCCTGGGATTTCGGCAGCCAGGGCACCCATTGTAAGCCCAGGCTTTGTCCCGCTCTATGTTCTCGAGCACATTGTCCAGAGCGGAGCAGCAGGTGATGAGGCTCGAGAAAGTGCAAGGGCAACATTGAAGAAAGATGCTAAAATACGCGAACAGAGAGCTGCTCTTGTTGGTCCTGCGGCGACAGACGAACCCCATCATCCTTCGGCTGGTCTTCTCCAGCTGAAGCGTCTTGTTTACGATGCGGCGGGTACCGGCAATCTTCCTGGTACTCTTGCTCGTGCGGAAGGCAGTCCACGGACTAGAGACAGACAGGTTAACAATGTGTATGACGGTATTGGCATAACACTTAAGTTCTTTCATACTGTGTTTGGTCGCAACTCCCTAGATGGCCAGGGTCTCAGTATTGTTGCTACTGTCCACTATGACCGCGAACCCCAGGACCCACTTGGCTACAACAACGCCTTCTGGAACGGCAGCCAGGGTGCTTTTGGGGATGGTGATGGCATTGTCTTCGATTATTTCACCGATTCCCTCGATGTCGTAGCGCACGAACTGACCCACGGCATTACCCAATATACAGCCAACCTCTATTATGAAAATCAGTCCGGAGGCTTGAATGAGTCCATCTCCGATGTCTTTGCCGCGATGGTTGAGCAATGGCACTGGAACCAAACTGCGGCTGAGGCTGATTGGCTCACTGGTCAAAATCTGTTCCCTGTTGCCATCAAGGGCTCGGCTCTCAGAGATATCGCCAACCCTGGACGTGCGTTCGATGATCCTATCCTCGGTCGAGACCGCCAGATTTCTCATTTCAGTCAGTATAACGACACCCTGGATGTCCATATAACCTCGGGCATTCCTAACCGGGCGTTCTACCTGGCTGCCATTCGCTTCGGTGGCTATTCGTGGGACAAGGCTGGAAGGATCTGGTATGCTACTTTGACCGATAGTCGTATCGGGACAAATTGCACTTTCAAAGACTGGGCAGATGTAACAGTTGATCAGGCCAACAAGTTGTTCGGAGTTAGTGCTTCAGTCATTGTCCGCAATTCTTGGGTCGCTGTTGGTGTTCTTGTTTAATGCTAAGCATGACGGGAAGCTATTATTGGCCTTCTTGACGGCAAAGGTACATCATGAATTCATCTAGAGATTCCTATACTTTTATAAGTGCATATTTCATTCGCTACAATTATGTATTCCTTAAGCCGGTGCTAGAATTCCATGCATATTACTAACAGGTTGCAAAGGCTTGCGGGCCACTTAAACTCGTGGGCCACACTAGCAGAATTGCACGACTTTACATGCATATTATCTAATACTACAAAAAGCAACTGTGTTTTGCAGAACATAGCAATACTATTTAGAATCTTTGCTATCTTTCCATCTATAACTGCTGCCTAGCAGGTGCAAATGTTGTACGCAATCTTGCTACAACGCCTGCAGCGCCTCTCTCAACGCGCCCTGTTCCAGGCTTTTCGCCCTCCCTCATATGTAAGCCCCCTAAGGAGCAATCAAACTAGCGATCGTACCTAATGTTAACGTCTCTGCCTCCGAACGTACATTTTCCTATAAGTTTTGCGCTTTACCTCTTTAATTAATCGTCCTAGAAAAAAGCACTTTCCAAGGGTGTGGCTATAGTGGATTGGTCACTCCACTGCTAGCACAACCGAGGTCTTCGTCTTTTCAGATGAAAATCAACAATGGCAAATGTTTCTAGCTAATTTGCCACTCTTTTAGAGAATACTCAACGCTTCGCTATAGCAACTTGCTTTCATATATCACCTCGCCGCCTCTTCCTATCCGCGAGTTCTCTTTTAGAGCCTACTTTCTAGCGCTATCACTTCTCGAGCACTCTGATCAATCCTAGTCTGAAAATTTCAACGGATATGTCGCTGATTTTCAAGTCCGTTGGTGGAGTTATCGGCAATATCACTGTAGTGGGATGGGGCGTCGTGCTAGAACTTATAGTTCCCATACAATGTCTAGTTTGCCATAGTGTTAGGAAACATATCGTAATGAATCAGCCAACCGAATACAAGGCTCATTACGAAGGCATGAGAAAGGCATTCACGAAGGAGGATGAGCTCTAAGCTCCTTGACGAATTGATCACGAAACAGTAATGAAGAGTGCGGAGCTTGCTATATTGATGGCTGGGTTACCTTCTCGGATAAGGTCGTATACCAACATGAGTCTTGGTATAATGCATTCATCCATAACCCGGCTAGATATATGGAGTTAGGCCTAGTAAGATGTGAGACATGTCTTGGGATGTCGGATATCGCAGGAAGGATATCGCTCTCGTATGTAAGCTCTAGTTCACAATATTCACCTATGGCTCTGATAAGCCCAGAGGCCGGGGTCAGCGTAGCTCTTCAATTTGAAGTGTAGGCATTAAGACCTGTGTCTTCTTACAATGCCCTTCAAATGCTACACGAGTAGCATCTCGAAATGACTTTGCAACAATAGAATGATCTTGACCATTAGGCTTACTCGTACCAGGCACCAGCAACGTCTTATAATGAGACAGCTCGCAAAATCTACTTGGTAGTAAGCGTGCGAGGATTCCACCGGCTGCGCATACCTAAGCACTCACAATTACAGTCCTCCAAGCACTCCTAGATCAGCTCTTGCTCTGCAAAGTGAAGAATATGTCGCCTGAGCAAGCGCTACTGTGTGCTCATCCGCGTAATTGGAGCGGTTCTTTGGTAGACTGAGGTAGCTTTTTTTTCGATAATACAGTTGTTGTTTATCGTTTGCATTATCTTAGAGGTCTTAACAAACACGTTGAGGGATTGCACTGAGAGCAGCCCGTGGTTTGAGCCGGTGGATCTTGAGGCAGCAATAGTAAGTAGGGAGGTATGATAGGTGTTTGTTATGTCTGCAAATTCCTTTGCCAATCATTGTCATCATCCTAAACAATGCAGAGGGAGTCTACCCATAGAAATGGAATAGACAACTAACGTGTGATAATAATTGCTTCTTGAAACATTTTTGAAAGGGCATCTCATGGAGCTGGACTTGTCTATCTCGTACATTTAGAACCCTTCTGGGAAGGAAGTTAGTCCATCCATCACTAGCGAAATCAGAACACAGCTTGGAATGAGCACTAAGACAGTTTTCAATCCATTTTGCGGCTGTTCCGTACGCATCCGCAGATCCTGTGTACCCTGAAACCAAATGTTATTTTGGAATGTGATCAATTGAGTCCGGAGCTGGTAAGCGATTAAATAAGCGAAAGTCTCGCACCGCAGACCCTACCATCTAATGCGAGAAGTTCGTGTGCTATACCATGACCAAACGGTCCGAACTGCAAGTTTATATCCTCGAGTTCAATAACGTAGGTGACAAGCGAGCTGCGACTCCCGAAATGCGCCAAAAAAATCAAATTTCTATCTCAACAACCACGCTGTAATAAATTGCAAAAACTAAGATAGAGACTTCTGTATGTATCTTATAACCTTATTCTAAGTTGCATAGCGTTTACTTTAGGTGTTGTTAAGGTACATTAATATAGCCTTATTTTGGCCCCCAAATTCCCTTAAATTCTATTATCTTAACATGTACATGCTTAATTACTATAAGATCTTACAGATAGCTGCAGAATATATACAGAAGTCCCTATCTTAATTTTTGTAATTTATTACCATGTGGTTGTTGAGATAGAAATTTGATTTTTTGGTGCATTTTGGGGGTCGCAGCTCGCTTGTCACCTACGTTATCGGTTTCTAGATTTTCGATACTTTTAGCTAGACTTGAACACAAGCTTCATAGCGCGGGCTATATAGGCATAAAACGTGCATCCGCATTGCGACACGTATCAATAAAAGGCAGTTACACAATATTGTGTTAGATCAGGCTGATCAGTTTTTAGACCTGACAGCTCCTGACAGATATAACGGAAATGGTAGGACATCTTGATGTATGTGCGTTAGAATAGAGGGAAGAAAAATAATTTTAATGTCAATGTAGGTGTTGTTGCAGCCTAGGTGTCTCGCATAGAACCGAAGTTGGATCCTCACTCAATTGTGGCGCAGCCTCCAGGGAACTTAAAAACACCACTTCAATGAGTTCGCCAGAAAAAGGCTTCTAAAATGTGTATGGAAGGTGCGCAACTTAAGCCAATATCGGAAGAGTCCCTATTGTTGAAGAAACCCTCTACTCTGCAGTCCAGAGCTCAGCTCCACGCTCTACCCAAGCATCGTGAGTAGTTTCCTTGCTTTCTTCCTTCACTTTGTTACCCTCCTTAGGCTCCGTAATCTCTTGGACTTCCTTCGGCTTCACCTGCTTTACAATATTAACATACTT
Organism: Herpotrichia juniperi; assembly: GCA_014905255.1. Lineage (NCBI taxonomy): Eukaryota > Fungi > Ascomycota > Dothideomycetes > Pleosporales > Melanommataceae > Herpotrichia > Herpotrichia juniperi. The sequence goes on from BLYF01000109.1 coordinate 182,532, forward strand.
CCCAGTCTCAGGATACTCCTTCTTCGGTGTGGGTTCCTCCTTATCCCACCACGATGGTTCCCCAGGGACAGAGAGCCTCCAATACCTTACTCTCCCGTCACCGTCCACACTAAGATACATGTCCCCTATATTCCTCCCTTCATCTGCAATATAATAGAATCCATCATCCGTCCAAGCGGCCAACTCACCCCGAGGTCTCTTAAAGAGCTCCTTCGTGTTCGTTTGTGCATCCCATACCAGGGATGAGCCGTCAGTGCTCATCAGGGCAAGTTTCCTTCCGTGCTCTATCCACTTCACAGCCTGAATGCTTGCAAAGCTGCGCCATTCGCTATTTGGCAGAGAGAAGCATTGCGTGATCTTGCCATCGGCGAATTTCCCATCAAGGCCATCGAATGGTCGCCAGACGTTGACAGTACGACCAGTGCAAAGTGCCAGTTGTTGACCATCGGGATGCCAGGTCAGGCATCGGCACCACTCTTGAAAGGTCTTCGGAAGCGTGGAAATGAGTGTTCCATCTGCGACGTCGTGGACTTGTATGATTTGGCCGCGCTCGGAGCTCCATGCGATTTGCTTGGAGTCTGGTGTGAAAGCTCCGGTCCATGACTGGCCTCCAGAGTTAGGAGTGACCCAAGACAGCTCGCCGGTTTTGGCAGAGTGCATGCGCATTGTGCCATCCCAAGATACGGTGGCGATGAATTGGTCGTCGGGGCTGAAGGAGGACCACATAATAGACTAATTCATGCGGTTAAGATTGTGGTTATATATGACAATAAATTGAAAGCTAGGCTAAAATGCATTCGAGGAGAGGTATCAGCACTTACATCAGTGTGTCCAGTAAGACGAAAGACTTCATTGCAACCTTTGACATCCCAAACAACAACCGAGGCGTTTTTGCGATCAGTGAAGTTGCCCTGATGATAGAGCATGAACCTCCCATCGCTACTGAACGGGAACGCACCGAAACCTGGTAATGCCGCATTGGAAAGGGTAGCGTAGTGTCTCCTTCGATAGTTTGCCGCGACTCTCTTCAGAGCGCGCTCGAAATCAGTATGAAGAGCGGACGATGCGATGAACTCTTTAGACCACTCATGATCCTCCTCGAGTTGCGCAGTTATGCTCTCAACAGCTTTAGTAGCGAACGCGGATGCATCGACTTCTTCTTCCTCGTCTAGCAGACGGCCATGTCTATCGAGTTCCCAGATGATGAGACTGGGGGCGGCGTTTTTGGGGGCATCGACATCAGGAATACCGCTAACGAGCGTATAAGCAGGGCTTGCAGCTGCTTTGGACTCTGACGCATTGGGCTCCGTTTCCTTCTTCGTCGGCAAAGGCGCAAAAACGATGTTTCCCGTGCCATCCAGCTCTTGACGCAGTTCCTTGCTGTCGATATCATATATCAAAATGCGGGTAGCATCTTCTGAACCAACAGCTAGTAATTTGCCATCTGGGCTGATAACACTGTATATACTTTTGTACAGCTGACTAGTTCGGCCCTCAGCCTTAGCTGCGCGAGGGAGCTCGATCGAGTTGAGGTCTTGGCCCCATTCTTTTGGGTGCCCAGAAGCCCATGTGGGAGTCTGCCCTTCGATCTGGAAGTCACTCCAAGGCTCTATGGGAAACTCATATCTTAGTGGTGTAAGCGGTCGGATATTAGAATCTATAATTGGTTCACCTACTTTTCTAGAAAGTCATTACGGCTGACAGAAGGCATGGTAGAGGTCGCGAAGGAGATTTAGGTTGAGTTTGGAAGAGGTGGCGTTGCTCGTTTTGATGTTATTGCTGCCTGGAGATTCGCCACCCACTGACGTAGGTGCACGTGATGATTCAAACTCATAGAATGTTCCCATTCAACTTTTCCAAACAAACCGAGAGAAATGCATAATAAAAAATAAAATATATTGAAGTGAAGAAGAAAAAAGAGGTCAGGAGTTCGATCCAAACTATGGATGTGTATAAAATCACTTCATACTACCAAGGTGCAACGCCCTCGACAAAACTCCAGACCTGGACTGACCTTTGTCTCCTAATCACCGCCACGTAAAAAACTCCAATATTGCAATATTCTAAAGGCTCTCATTACGAACTTCACACCAAAACGCCATACGACAACCCAGTCTCGTCCTATTTCAAATACCCCATTCCCGACCCCATCCCACTCAATCGCCCAAGAGGCTCCGCACTCCTCGGCCTACTTGGTGTAGGCCTCCCAATACTGCCCTTAAGCCCATCGACCCAAGGCGCTCTCTCGTTCTCAATCTCACCCCTACCTAGGAACAGAGCCTTGGGCACGCTTAAGGACCCAGTGTCCAGCCATGCAGGCTTCGGCCGTCCGATAATGCCTTTATCCAACCAGCTCCCTTTACTTTCTTGACTATCTCTGTTGCTTCGTCTCGAAGGGCTGCGAGATGGAGGCTTATCACCAAAGACTCGGTACCCAAGGCGAGAAACAAGTTTTGAGCGGCGGATGGGGATCTCGCTAACGTCTACTCTTCGTCTCCTCCACATACACACGCCCAATAACACGAGTATGCAAAGAAGGACCGAGCTGCCAGCGGCTATACCTGCAACACCGCCTGGTGTAAGTGGGAACTTGGAGCTTGTGAGGGCTAGAGGTCTGACGGGTGGGTTCGGATTGAGACCGAGTGGACCGGGTGGTGCGTTGGTGTTGCCTTCGTTTCCTGGGCCTGGGATGAAGGGTGTGGATTTTGGTGGAGACGAATCGTTTGTTGTTGTCGTTGGTATTGGTATTGGATGAACAACGCAGGGAGTGACGGAGGGTGAAATAGGTGAGCATGGTGGCTCGCTTTTGATGGAAGCGGGCTCGTTGCCGGTTTGTCCTGTTTTGTCGGGTATAGCTTGGCGGTTGTGGATGAGGTGCGAGTGGGAATGAGGGTTGAGGGTGGGAGCTGCGACCGTCGTTGAGGAAAAGATGAGTAGAGCTAATGTGATATACAGAAAAAAAGATGAGAATCGTGCAGACATAGGAAGTCGGCATTGTGGAGGCCGTCTGATGGGTTGCAGCTGTAGATCCGACAAACTTGGGCTTTGGAGGGGCTCTTGATATCGTCTTGACTCAATGTTGTAAAAGAGGGCCTGGTCGGTTCCTTCGACCAAGGCGTTCCTGTGATAATCTGTGCCTACTTCCTGGTGAGAAGCCGTCGTTGGCCACGAACTAATTAAAGTAAGCGATTAATCGATCACAGGGCGGATAGACATACCTCAAAGCTTTTGGTTGAAGCGATCCTGGCTGTTGATGTATCCAGTTTTTTCTGCTAGCAGCAACTACCCTACTGCATCGAAGATGGTAAGAAGAGTTATTCAGCTCAGATTGTTGAGCTGCATGAGAAGAATATGGCCAGCTGAAGCGCCAAGATGGCACGGTCATGATGAGTTTAGAAGTAAAACCGCAATATAAGCTGTACCACAAACTTTGAAGTGTAAGATGGAAATGAAGGCAAATGATCGTTCAATAAAGAGAAATGAATGTAAGAATCAACAGAATTGCAACGATGTAGGAAAATAGCCAGAGTATAAGCGCCGCTATCGTCGCCACTTCAGGTTCAGCTCAGCCGCATATCAAATACTGTTGAGCCGCATCCTGAATCATGATTGTTCCACGGCGAACCATGGTTCATCCATCATCTTAGATCGTGCAGCGAAGCATATTAGAAGCGGAAGAATGTTCTCGGCTATAGCCGAATACGCAAAATCTGGGGTAAACTGGATGCATAAAGACGGCGTTGCGCGATCCGTTGTCGCAGATCGGATTTAGCCGAGCATGGACAGGGCTGTTTGTGGGGTACCAAACGATACTTTATTTCAGGAGCGATCGTTGGAAAGGGAAGGAGAATAAGAGTGGGCTGGGAAGTAGAAGTAGGTAGACTTTAGCGGATAAAGTAGCGACTGCTTCTATAGCCGGGTGTTCGGGGTTCAGCGAACACGCAATGCGGAAGTGGGAGAACATTGTAAAGCAAGACAATCCCTCCTGTCATTACTGAATTGAGATTGTACTACCCTGTAGACCGTAGCTCATCGTTTTGCTCCTGGTAAGTGGAGATCATCTTACTCGGTTGGATCGCGACCTCCCCGGCGCTGCATCTCTTCCAGATAGTTCTCTTTGCTTTGCAGCTCCATCTCAAGCGGGCGTGTGAGCGGGAATAACGACATACCCTTGCTCTTCAAGAGCTCAAGACGTTTAGCAGTCGAGGGACGGTTTTTATTAATGCTATAGATCTTGATGCGACTATACAGCTGTTAGCTATGTTGTTGCGCACTTCGACATGAACGTTCGAGCAGGGATTACATACTGGCAGGACGAAGTGACGTGGAGATCCCAGTTCCATGCGCTTCTAACATACGTGGGTTGCGTCTAAAACAACATTAGCATTCGCTTGAGTAGTTCTCGGTGTTCAGGGTCACTTGCATTTAGGGCATCATCCCACGTCCTCACGCAGAACTCCAACCATCCTTCTGCATCAACCGGCATTTCATACTCCCAGATGCGCCAAGCGTGGAAATATTTCTTGCTCATCTTATCGAATGGAACCTCATACCAGATACTTCCTCCATCTCCACTGACCTCTACCCGCTCGGGCCATCCGCTTCCGCTGAAAGCCCACCCTGTCAACTTGATTTTGCCATCGTGGATGATCTGGTCGTGGTTGATTGGCGTCATTATGGCACTGGAAACCGGCATGGTCTGAATACTAAAGCCGTTGGAATAGGTGGCATTATGCTTTCCGACTTGTGGCGAGTAGTACAGGTATTCCTTCATCTGTACAGGTGCCATAGTAGGGTCCGGGATCACGTTGATTTTGTACAGCCACTTACAACTTCTAGCGCCAATGTATCCAAAGACAACGACACGAAGAGGCGCACCGTGGATATAGGGTAACGGCTTGTCGTTCATTTCCCAGGCGAGCATAACCTCGTTGATCTTCATTTTCCTGGTTGGTACAGATACGGCGTAGTTGTAGACTTGACCCTTTTTGAAGTATGTGTCTGCGCCGAAGAACTCCAAGTGCTGACCTCCTTCTTTCAGCCCTCCACAGTACTTGATCACTTTCTTCAAGCTAACACCAGTCCATTTGGCGGTTCCAATTGCTCCCTCACCCCATGGAGCATTGATCAATTCGTCGCCATCTCCCGGGTATTCGTGAATCTGTTCGATTCTCCGAGTACCGGAACACTGAAGTGTGACAGTGGTTGACATGCGAGGGAACTTGGTTTCGTCCTGGAGCTCTTTCAGGGAGATTTTCTTCGGTGTGTTGACGAGTCCTCCAACCTCGAAGAAGAACTCCTCGGGGTCAATTTCGGGAACACCACCATGGTTGCGAACGAAGAAGTCCTCGTTTGGAGTGATTGCGGTCTGGCAGAATTAGCTCAGTGAAGTTTGCAGGCACAAAAACACATGCCTGAACCAATCGGGCTCTTGGAGGCTCGCCGTTATAAGGGAATTGTAGAACGTGAATCATATCTTTGCTTTTCTCTTTCAGTACATATTTCCATGAAATATCAGGAAGTTGTTCGAGGGTGGAGCCCATGGCATAATGGTAATACTTCCATCGCACTCCTTCAAGGATAGGATTCTGTTTGGGCAGTGGCTCGAACTGGAACTCTGGTGGCTGAAATTGTGTGAGCTTTGTGCGGTTCGTTGGTTGAGGGACAGTTCACGTACGACAGGAAAGTCGTATTTGGCGAGTATCTTGGCTGCCTCCTCCTTCTTCTCTGGATAGTTCTCCCACTCAACATATCCCTTCCAGCCCTTGCGCTCCTCCGCAAAGAATGGAGCATCACCAATGTGCTCGAAAGACCTAGCCAGGGGTTCTGCAGGCGCCATGTTGAACGATTGAAGCTTTAATTGGAATACGTGTGGTCAAGACCAAATTTTGTACATGATCTTGGGGTTGGTCCCATTTTGAAGGGCAGGTATGTGTTGACAAAGCATCGGCACGTCATGTTGCGGGACAACCCAAGATGCATAGAGATCGATAATCAAGGTAAACGGAGATTCGGCAGATAGGAAAGCGATCAGCAAATGGACGAATGGTGATAGGACCAGGCCGAGATTTTGCTACAATTAGGAGGCATTTTATGAACTGCGTCACTATGATCGGTAGAAGCTTGAAGAGTGCAGGGGCATGAGACCAATTGATAGCGGCGAAGGTCCCTAATATGGAAAAAGGCCGGAGACCAGCCGAATGAGCAGGACGAGTTGAAGAGTTGCATGTGGTGAATAATGCGGGGACTGTCTTGCTAACTGCAGCAGAATTCTGCATACCAGCACTATAGTCGTATGCCAAGTCGCGCGAGCACCTATGGCAGCGGTAAAATGATTGCTCGTATTGGGAGCGCTATATGCTCAGTAAGCGATGAGATTTGATGATGTGCATCTCGTTGGGACGCTTTGTCGAAGAGAGTCCAGACCGGAAGAACTCGGCAAGATGGTGGACGGGGCCGAAGCGGGGCTTTCTCGGATGGAACGACAACAGCTCGCGGCCAAACGTTTTACTCAGGTTTCAACCTCAAGACTACCCATCGCACCCTCAACAGCACACGAAAGATGTAGAGATGTATTCAACCACCGCCAATGACCTCAATTGTCGGCGAGACTCTGTCGAAGTTCGCTACAAAAGCTCGCCGACCTGTTCTTCGCCTATGGCGTGTCAAATCCCTGGTACCACTACCAGCCACGGGAAGCTGGAGTTTGTCTCGCGCCATCAGCTTTCATATCGTGGAACATACCTACCAGCTAGGCTATGGAAATATGGAAATACGATGTGGCATTCTCGAATGCACAAGTTCGCCATACGCGGGCGTAAAGTCTGACTTCTAGCTGACTTTAAAGTGCGGTTATGGACATCCACAACCACCTCAAAGTTATGGTCACGGCTGGAGCACACCACTCAACTAATCATCGCCCGTTAAGAATAAGCTGAATTCAGAGGACAGATGACGAACAGGTTGGGGAGCACCAAAGGAACTTCGCGCTGTTCTCGTTACCCGCGATACCACAACCTTTAGCTGGTACTTCGGATTATACACAACTCTTTCCAAGACACGAAGTCAAAGCCTGTAAGGAGTATCGCCGCAACATCTCGGGTAGGTGTTTTTGTCCCTCACAATTTTTGCCTTTGTGCATGCCAATGGCTATCACGCCAAGTCGTACTCCTCCTACCATCAGCCAGCTACAATAACCAGTTGTTTGTCTCTATCTCTTCAATACCTTACACTACGGCTGCGAACGAGCAAACTAGTCTCTTTTTTTCGTGATCCGGTGCCGTTGCACAACTTCACAAGTGCATTTGTGGCATTTGCAACCACGGTGAATATTTAGAGACTGCTTGGTTGAATCCGTCCATCCAATAGTATTCTTTTGAGAATGTCACCTTTCCTTTCATTATACAAAATGGTTGGTAGAAGGCTGTGAAATCATTCACGGTGCATCCGCCACTTGTTGCACGTGTAGCTTTTGGCGCTTCTTTCATTCACGAATCCTCAAGCTATGGCAAATCATACGCTAGCTGAGAGTATCGGAATACACGTCACTTTTATTTAAAGAGCCTCCTCGAAGTGACTTATCTCTGGCCATGATATGGTCTAATCGATATCAGCTATTTAACCAACTTCGATTAACTCAATAATCACGGCGGCTAGTCTCGATTCTCTAAAGGGAACATGGCCAACATATCCAAAGAATCAGTCGCACATTGTGACAACAGACAGACGGCACTCATTCAAGGGGCTAGAAAAGCAGCTTCATTCGACATATTCGAGCTGACTTGCCTAATACACGGCGGGTAAGCTACTGGAGCGCACAGCATAGTCAAGGGCTAATTATCGATAGAGAAGATGCAGTGATGAACCGTAGAGCTGCCTTTGAGCGCGTCGAGACGATCATTGGCACACGTGACACATCCAAACTTCCTCGCTCCTATGGAAACCAAAATCGAGAGCAGGCATATGAAGAAGGTCTGGAGTGGGGTAAGGCTGCTTTCGAAGATGGAATGAAGTACAAACACAATGTCTTTGAGTTTTTTACGCCCCGAAATGCGCTTGCAAATGCGAGGTACGTTCGACACAGCCGCACAGGCAGGCCAAAGCTGACGAATTACAGTCCATTTGGTATTGTCCGAGGCATGTTCGAACCCGCTCTCCGTCTCAATGCATCCAAAGAACAGCAGGCGAGATGGATACCGCTCTCCCAGACAGGAAAGATTCTAGGCACGTATTGCCAGACTGAGCTGGCTCATGGATCATTCGTCCGAGGCATCGAAACAACTGCAGAGTGGGACTCAGAGGCTGATGAGTTTGTCATATATTCGCCCACAAAATCATCGACCAAGTTCTGGCCAGGAGCCCTAGGCTTTTCTACTACGCATGTGGTACTCATGGCTCGTTTAATCATCCGATTGAAAGATTATGGCCCTCATCTATTCATGGTTCAGATACGTTCCTGCGAAGATGGGACACCAATGCCAGGAATCAGATTAGGTGATGTGGGACTCAAGATGTCGTATGTTAGCCCACTACCTCCCAACATTGCCTTTTGGAAAGCTAAACCCTTCTATAGATACAATGGAACCTGCAACGGCTTCGCTGTCTTCGACCATGTCCGCATTCCCCGCACTAACATGCTCATGCTCCACTCCCAAGTCTCCCGTAACGGCTCTTATAGCACCCACCTATCCTCTACAAAGCTAAGCTACTCCACAATGCTCATGGTGCGCAGTGTGATAGTGCGAGTGGTTGGCTTCCAACTTGCCCAAGCAGTCACCATTGCTGTCAGATACTCTGTGGTGCGAGAGCAAGGTCTCGGCCCCGTTGGCACGACGTTGGCTGAAACGTCTATCATGGACTACAAGTCCCAGAATTTCCGGCTGCTCACTCTCATCTCCAAGGCTTACGCTATGCTGTTTGCTTTTTGGACGTGCGATGCAGAGTATAAGAAGCTGAGGCGGGAGCAAGAGAACGACGACCATACTTCGCTACCGTATGTGCATAGTCTAGCTTCTGGACTCAAGGCGTGGGCCTCACATGAGGCTGCTGATGGCGCTGAGGATGCGAGGAAGTGTTGTGGAGGCCATGGTGAGCATTTTCGTATTCCAACATTAGTACTGAGCTCACATAGTTTTAGGGTTCATGAATATTTCGGGTCTCCCTGAGATAGTTTCCTCAGTGACGGCTGCATGCACTTTCGAAGGCGAAAACTTCGTCCTCTGGCAGCAGGCCGCCCGGTACCTTTTTAAATGCGTTGAGAGGATCCAGAATGGAGAACCAGTAGACGATCAAATGTCTTACTTGGCCAATAAGCAGAATGCCAATGAAGATCGCATCCGCCAAGCTCGAAGTTGTCAGTTTCTTGACTCTGAAATTCAGCTTGCGATCTACCGGCATAGAGCAGTGACGATGATCTTTACAACGTACGCTGCCGTTCACACATGCTCAAAGACACCAGCAGAAGCTTGGAACGACCATATGCTCTCCATCATCGCTGCCGCCCGCGCACACACCGAATATATCGTCCTTTCTTCCTTTATCAATCAGCTCAATCTTCTTCCCCCCCTAACCTCCACACCACTCAGAATCGCCCTCACCAACCTGCGTTCCCTCTTCGCTCTCTCTGCAATCATCAATCCCGTTCCCACAAATGCCATCTCCTGGCTCGAGCACTCGCCTCTCTCCGCGTCCCAACTTCGGATGATTCGCGAGCTTGTTAATGAATTATTGGAGAAGCTGGTGCCTGAGGCAATAGCGTTTACGGACGCGTGGGATTTTACGGATGCAAGTCTGTGTAGTGCGCTGGGGATGTGGGATGGGAATGTGTATGAGAATATCATGAGGTGGGTTGAGCAGATACCTATCAACCAGAGGCAGGTGCATCCGGGGTGGGGAAAGTGGGTTGCGCCCGTGCTAAAGGCGAAGTTGTAGTGAAGGGAAGAGGATGAACTAAGCAGGGTGGAGGGTGTATGAAGTTGATTGCTTTCTTATCTTATATGTTCTGGGAACAGCAGCAGGCATTGTGGTCTTGCTTACTGACGAACAGCGGTGTTTTTCAGGTTAAAGCGGGGTGATGATCCCCGCATCCACTAACTGCCATGGCGATCACAAGCTACTATTCTAGAAAAGCTTATCATGCCTTATTTATCTTCCTTCCAATGTCACTTTAATCTGAGTTCGCCCCAGAAACGCCCTACATCTTAGCCACTCAAGTCCACTTCCGAGCTGCACCCAGGGCTTTGGCGTGATTTATGACGTCTGAAGGAAGAGACCATGTGAACTAATGTATAGTCCTAGACACGTCTTGTAGATCCGATTCATGGCCTCAGACATCCTTTGACTTTCGAGGCTTCACGTCTCTCAGCATCAACACCGTCATGGACGATGTACCACCGTACTCACCAACCGCCGCCGCGAATGAGCGAAGGCTGCCCAACGACTACCACGCACATCTTATGGATGATGAGGACGATAGTTTGATACGCCCGAGGACTACCACAGACACAACCTTTGGAGATGCATCATCTTATCACTCACCCCTTATCGAAGACCACAACCCGTTGCGAACAATCAATACGGCGCCTCGTATCCTCTTTCCGTCCGAACCCCCACCTGAATATGCGCCCGTTGACACGCTCGCCTCCACCTTCCGACTCGACGCACCTCTCATATACGCGACGAAAACGAGCAAGACCCCGCGATACCAGCTCTTGCAGGAATTCACACGCAGCGGCAAGCCGGGGAAGCTCTCAATCAGACGTCTCCTACCCTCAGAAACTAGATGCTCGCCCCTGTCAGCACCAGACAAGACAATCCGATACGATGAAGACGGCACAATGTACACGATGACCTCTAGAGAGATGAAAGGCCATCGCGCGAGTACACTTGCGGGGAGCATCCAACTAGAAAGTGGGAAGAGCGTGCTGGGTGGGAAATGGACTAAGATCTGGCTTCTGACCAAGAACGCGCGACGGGATAGTCTGAACCCCGAGAACGAGGCGCGGATTCTGAAGTATGGGTATCATGCTAATGATGAGTGGGATAAGCGGCTGCTGTTTAGCGTGAAGAGGGGAGTTTGGGTGGATGGTGAGGAACGGAGGGTTGCGGTGGAAGAGGATGTTGGGAAGTTATTTGAGGTGTTTGGGGAGGTTAGTGGGAAGAGGAGGGATTTGTTGGTTAGTTGTTGGGCTATGAAAACGTGGATGGGGGAGGGGATTAGGTGGGAGGGAGATAGGACGGGGTGTGCGACGGTGAGGATGGAGGATGTTAGTGAACTATAGACGCTGCTGCGGAAATGATTTGTACAGTACTGTGTTGGGAAGACTACATATGTCAACATGTCATCTTGTGTATCTGGCAGACGCTGATGCAATAAGGTGTGGTTGGTGACCTCGGGAGGCTGCTTGGTGCCCAGACGACACCTACCACCCACCAAGCTCGAATAGATCAAAACCGCATCCTTTCCTATAACCTCACGTCCCATGCTGTATTTTCCTTTCAATTGTCCTGGTTTTTCCCATATGATGTCGTCAATTCTCCCCAACGCGCCAGGCACGCGCTCACATGCCCCCACCCCAGCACCTCAGACCCCGGTCCAGCCAAGACGGAGAACGGGTCCGGCAACCCAGCACTCACCACCAACTTTCTCGTCAACCACTGTCGCACGACAAACTGACCTACGATGCGCCCATGATCTCTCGTTAATGTAGCTGCGCCAGCTACCCATCGCAATATACACCCTGCCAAACCTCCCGACGCCGACCTGCAGCCGACCTGCAGCCGACCTGCAACCCACCCAGGACCCGCCACCGCCGCCATGCCCGTCCTCACCCCCTCCCGTGTCGCGATCGTAGTTCTCACACTCTCGCTGTTCAGTTTCCTCTGGACTTTCGGCCTCCCCCAACAATTTGCTGAACCGAGCTTGCCACAGCTCAACCATGATGCGCCGGGAAATACCAATGAAGGGAAGGGGCAGTTCAAGAATGAGCCGATTGGGGATTTTGGACGCCCGTATATGTCGCCTGATAATCCAAGCCATAGTCTTTATGTGCAGCCGGAGAAGCCGATAGAGACGGGGAAGGTAGAGGAGACAGAGAAAGAGGAGGGGAAAGAGATGCATAAGGTGGTTGGAGAGGTAGACAAGGATAAAGATAAGGGGAAGGAGAAGGAGGAGGAGAAGCAGTTTAAGGAGGATAAGGAGAAAGGAAAACTGCCAGAAGATGCGACACATACGCCAGCCACGGGAGAGGATGAGAAAAAGGTCGAGGAAAGCGACAAGCAGAAACAGCAGTTCAAGGAGGATAAGGAGAAAGGGAAACTTCCAGAGGATGCGACACATACACCAGCGTCTGTCGCAGTTGCAGTCACAGTCACAAGCGCACCAGCGCCAAGTCGTACCACGGCCGCTATCAATGCGACGGTTAAGGCGCCTGTGGAGGAGGAGAAATTTTGCAAGGACGTGCATGGCGCGCCGAATATGATGGTCATTGTCAAGACGAGCAAAGCAGAGATACAGGACAAACTACCCACACACCTGAAAACGCTCCTTTCTTGCGTCCCTAACTTCGCAATCTTCAGCGACCACGCCGGAACAATCGATGGTTTCACAGTCCACGATGCCCTCTCTGGCATCTCCAACACCACTAAATCCTCACACCCTGAGTTCCGCGAATACGAGAAAATGCAAGCAGACGAGAACTACACACCTGATGGGTCACAGACGAAGGAACTAGACAAATGGAAGTTCCTCCCAATGGTCTACCAAGCGCACAAATTGCGGCCGTTATCAAGATTCTACATCTTCATAGAAGCGGATACCTCGCTCTCCTGGACCAACTTATTGCAATGGATGAACCGCCTCGATTACCGGATTCCCTACTATAGCGGTGCACCCACCTATCTCAATGACATCAAATTCGCGCAACGGGGTTCTGGTATCCTGTTATCCTACGGCGCACTTACACAATACGCCAAAACCTACAACGAAAAATATGAAAATGAGTGGGAGAAACGGGTGGGCAAAGAGTGCTGCGGGGATATGGTGCTTGCAACTGCTCTAATGGAGAGCCACGTGGAATTTTACTCTGGTTTTCCGCTCCTGCAGGGTGAGACGCCAAGCAGTCTGGATTGGACGGATCGTCATTGGTGCGCACCGATTGTGAGTTGGCATCATATGTCCTCAGCCGAAATCGAAGCGCTGTGGCGCGTGCAGACGAGTTGGACGAGTAAGAATGGGTGGGAGCTTCCACACCTCTTCCGGGATGCTTTTCAGAATTTCGTCTGGCCGTTGTTGGAGGAGAAGAAGGATGAATGGGACAATATGAGCCAGGATAGTAAGATCGTGAAAGTAAACAAGGATCCCGTGAAAGAGAAGGAGAAGGAGGAGAAAGACAAACTTGAAGAAGAGAACCAGAGGAAGCAGAACGAAGAAGCAAAAGCAAAAGCCGCATCAAATTCCCAGCAAAAAGATCTCGAAAAGCCCCGGCGCAAAGAACTAGAAAAAGTCACTCTCAATCATCGCGAATCCACCCCAGCACCCAAATTCAACGACGACATCGATAATGCCGCCGACAGCGCAGATACTTGCAAACACCTCTGCTCTATCACGGTAGACTGTTTGCAGTGGAAGTGGAAGGGTGCGGCTGAACAACAATGCTTCCTTGGCAAAGTGGTACGATTAGGCCGCAAGGTGGAAAAGAAAGGCAGCGAAGATGGGTGGACGAGTGGGTGGATGCTTGACAAGATCAAGACAGCAACGGATGAGTGGGGGGATTGTAAAAAGGTGAAGTGGAAGTTTAATCAGTAGACAGGGTAATGCTCGTGAAGGAAAGAGGATGGGCACACGTTTTGGGCAGTGTGGAGGAGATGGGATGTGTACTATGATGCGATTTGAAGCGTATTCGCTGGCGTCTTGGGATATTCCTTACACCTGGGTAACGCTTGCTGGGCTGAATGATGTGCGAACTTGTATGTGAGACTTTTCTGATGTATCTACCTTTGTATGTATGTATACCCACTCTATAGCACATCAAGATAGGGAACGAACCATGTTTTCATACGTCCGCGTTACGTACAAGTGCCAGTCGCTCTCACCATTTTAGCCGACGATCCGTACAATGGTAAACTCAGCGCACGCATTGCACGTGCACCAGCTTTGCGCATCCGCAATATTTTCGGATCTTCTCCTCCAACCCTCTTCCTTTATTCTGAGCGCACCGTGCATGTACCTTGAGCATTAGAGGCTGAACGGATCCTCCCGGGTGTCGATCAGCGTTGTTGAGGATGTGCTGACGGGACCTTCGTATTCCTGTACGTGATACAGCTACAACAAGAAGGTCGCTGCCGTATTTGGACTAAAAAGACAATTAGATGATGTCTGCTATGATCAAGGGTCGGTGTTGGTAGAGGTGTTCCTCATGATATTCACGTTTCCGATGAACGAGATGTGGAAGAGACGGCATCGGCGACACGAGGAGGGGAGTATAAGAGCAACGCATGTCTCCTCATGCTCTTGATATCTTCGTCGACTACTCTTCCATCCATTGTTCATCTAGCCAATCAGTCCGGTCCGCTTCCTCGACTTCCACTATGCGTGTCCCTACTCTTTCAACGCTTTCCATTCTCCCCTTCATCGCCCTCACCCTGGCGCAGGGCGGCGACCCCAATATGCCGGGTTACTATAACACGGTAGCGGAGATCTACTCCGGCCCCGACTGCTCTACTGAGTCTTTCGTCTGGGCTGATCCGATCTTCGGTCGTGGAGGCTCGTGTCAGTTGCTTGATCGCAACGATAATACGCCGGATATCGTCAGTTATAAGGTCGTGAGCCAGCATCCTGATTGCACAGGTACGTAGCTATCTTTTCTCTGAGATGGGAAAGAAGGTGTTTGCTTGAGGTTGTATGCGATTGAATATATATTGAATTGGTAAAAGATCGGTTACTAATAAGTTGAGTGCAGCAACGCTTTACACGGATACCGATTGCTTGAGTACACCGTATCCTGCGCCGGTCGGACAGTGTGTGCAGTCTGGGAATGGGGTGCCGTTTGTGAAGGTCTTTGTGCAATGTCCGTTTTCGGACTGATGAGGTTGAAGGCAGATGAGAGGATGGAATGAGACGAGGCGTTAGAAGAATGATTGTGGCGGGCTATGGAAGGGCTTTGATGTAAAATGAAAACGCAAAACTAGAGGGAGATGATAGTGAACGAATGGAATGGGTTTGCTGAATGTGTTCCCTGTGAACTGTTACCATAAATGGAAAGAGGATGATGTGAGTTGTACCACCTTGAAGCTACTACGAGATAAAACCTTTGAGACATCGAGGGAAGAGAGGGAGAATTGAGCCTTTCATATTGTAATAGCCTGGTGGATAAGTAAGGGCTGGAGCACTGCAATTATGGATCTACGCATGGCGTCACTTAAGCCAAACTTCGACGATTTTTAGCGTGTCTTGGACTTCACATCTAATCTTAACGTCTTTCTTTTCACTCCCACTCCATCTTCAACTTATCAGCTCAACGCCTTCATCGACTGAGATGGCACCATAAAGCCAGCCTCAGAGTTCCGCGGAGCATAGAAGGAAATTTCGCGCCCAATAGACCCGAATCTCCCTCGCATCCCAAGGTGGAAGTCAGTCTCGTGGCGAGGCATAGCGAATTGGGCATGATATTCTACAACATCAAGTAGCCAAGTCTCCATCGACCTACTTAATTCAGCAGTTCGACTGAAGAGAAGCTCTTGTCTCCGCAATCGGCCCGCCCATGATGCCATCTGATAATTACTAGACCACTCGGGGATAGAGGCAAACACAGTCGATCACGCAATCATATTGCTCCCGGGCGAGCCAATTCCACCTAACTACTCGCAAGGCCAAGACAGTAGTACTGCATGTTACCACCTCTGGGGAGAATAGCAGGAGTTAGAAGTACTTTGTAGAAATACAGCTAGCAGACACAGTAAGTCTTTGTAAAACTAACTTAATCCTCCTAGAGTTGCTTGCCTATGGCATGAATTTGCATTTAAACAGACATACTAGCGTACGTTTCTTAGCTTTGGTAGAGTACGCTTATGTCTCCGAATACCCATCTCAATCTCTTGCGACACATGTACATGCTGCAGGAACGAGCGTAAACGGGCTGTCAAACGCTCGCCGACTCGCTGCCAGTACTGACAGCCTCCTTCGGGAAATTACACGCATGAGGGCAGGCGTTCAATTGGCACGGACATGGAGGCTTCCCGGCAGCCAGGTGACTTGACGATCTCTCTCCCGTTCGCGCCTTCCTGTGTCGGATATTGAGCGTATTTGGTGTGTCTAGAAGCATGCTAATTGTTAAGTATGCTTTAACCAAGCCTCACGATGCGGAATGAACAACGGGCGGGCACCAGGGTCTGACTTGGCATTTCGCGTTTAAGCGAGCGGAATAGCTCAAAGAGGCAGGAGCAACGCAGGGATATAGAGTGCTCTCCTCAACTCTGGGTATGTAATCTTCAATTACCCTGCGGATTATCCCTAACCTCCGGTTGGCGAATGTATATTGCATTTGTCAAGATCTCATGCGTGCTGCCGGCGTGTTGATTGAAAGCAGATCCTCCAGTGCTATACGCTGCTTGGCTTCATATCCGGGTCCAAGTCGGGAGATGTGCCTAACGTGGCAGAAGTCAAGACGTGACGAGAAGTGCTTATTGAAACTGCACTGCTTGGAACGGTCACGTCCGATGAACGTTGCCTCACGATATTAACATCGATCACGTATAAGTACAGCAGTGGGTCTGATAATCAGTGGCATTTAGGTTTTCACCTTCATCCTTCACTATGCAGTCTTTCACAAGTTTTCTCGCCCTCGCGGCGGCTGCAGTTCCATATCTTACTCAGGCAGCTCCTGTGGCAAGCGCTGCTGAGCCATTCCCAACAATTCCTGGAAAATGGATCGTCACACTGAAGCCAAACGTGGATGTTGCTAGTATCGCTAGCCATCACGTCAAGGTTCGTGAGATTCACACTCGCAACATTGCTCGTCGTTCTGTCCCTGTAGAAGAGACAGGGGGTGTGGAGCATCAGTACGGATTTGGCAGCTTCAATGGATACTCTGGATCTTTTGATGATGCTACAGTTGCGGAGCTCAACGCTTTGGACGAGGTACAGGGCACCTTTATATCAGCCTTGAAAACAAAACTTACTCAAATCACAGGTTCTTGCCATTGAACCTGATTCTATTATGACAACCTTTGAATTGGTCACCCAGAACGGCTCTACATGGGGTCTCGATGCTATCTCTTCTAAGACTAAGGGAGGAAATGCCTACATCTATGACAGCTCCGCTGGCGAGGGTCAATTCAACTACGTCGTTGACACTGGTATCCGCACCACCCATGTCGAGTTCAACGGCCGAGCCACCTGGGGCTATAATGCCGTAAATGACATCAACGCCGACAACAACGGTCATGGAACTCACGTGTCCGGCACCATTGGTGGAACTACCTATGGTGTTAGCAAGAAAACTAGCCTCATCGCCGTCAAGGTCTTCGAGGGCAACAATGGTAGCTCCTCCACCGTTATTGCAGGATTTGACTGGGCTGCCAACGACATTGTGAGCAAGGGCCGTGAAAACTCCGCCGTTATCAACATGTCTCTTGGCGGCCAAGGCTCCACTGCCTGGGATGCTGCTATCACCGCTGCATACGAATCCGGCGTGCTCGCTGTTGTCGCTGCCGGTAACAATGAAGTCCTCGCTTCCACCGTCTCGCCTGCTCGCAGCCCCGAAGTAATCACTGTTGGAAACGTTGAGGAGGGCGATGCGCGTCACGTACCTTCTAGCTACGGAACTACAGTTGATATTTTTGCGCCTGGAACCGGCATTATCAGCTCTTACCGCACAAGCGACTCGGCAACTGCGAGCTTGACTGGTACTTCCATGGCTTCGCCCCATGTTGCTGGGCTTGTGTCTTACCTTCGCGCTCTTGAGGGTCCTCTGACTGCAGAAGCTGTGAAGGCCAGGATCTATGAACTTGCTACTCCTGGGCGTGTTACTGGTGCGAGGGATGCTACAAATTTGATTGCTTATAACGGCAACGGTCGTTAGATGTATGATCACGATGTAGCCAAGAAATCTTACCAGAAAGCTTTACTTATTATGATGAGTAGGTAATGACACCCTGTTTAATAATGCATCTTACTAAGGATTCTTTGAGCATTGCATCGATGGTTGTCGCTCGATGTCGTTAATTTGTATCGTTATACTCAAAAACTGAGCTGACAGAAAACATGAATCTAGAAAACATGAATCTAGAAAACATGAATCGAGAAAACATGATTTTCCCCTAAATTGTTTTCTGTTGTTGATATGTGACACACGTTTGCATCAGTTTTCATTGGATATTTACGTTCACTCTCTAACCTCAAATATCACCTAATTAAGATTTACTGCTCTCACTCATACACGGCCAATCATGAGCGGCCTTGGTGAGCGAAAGATCCTCGGTGCTGCTAATTCCAGATCGAGAAACGAATCTAGCTCAAACCCTCTATTTCGATGTTCTGTCTATGGCCTAGCAAGGACGACCGACAACATCGTCACGTACGTTCTACACTCTCTGACTTTAAACTCGGAAGGGGCGAGCTACTGGAAGCTCTATCTGCCAGCTCAGTCATTGTTATCATGTTTGCTTTATCGTTCAGAAGACATCGCATCCTCACTAGCGCGCATTTATTAAAATATTCCTAGACACATTCTATGCGTACGCCCTCACTCGAAGCAGCGTTGCTATGGCATCCACAATCCTTACCCTTCTCGCCGTGCATGGCTTCCGCACCACCATCTCCGCACTCACCTCTACCCAAACCACTACAACCAAGACGACTCGCCCCAAGTACGCGCTTATCCGAAGCAAGAAGATTGTAAAGTCCGCTACTACCGCCAATGGGAAATATGTAGAGAAAGTGAGGCATGGAAGACCGGGAGTGTATCGGCTCGTTGGAGCTGGACGGAAGGAGGAACCAGAGAGTGGGCTAGCAGAAGAGACGAACGCGATCGATGTATGGAGGAGAGTGGAAGATGCATGTGGGACTGAGGACGGAACAGTTAAGGAGAGATGGACAATGAAAATGCCGTTGGATAGAGGATTGCGGCAGGTTGTTAGGAATTTAAGGGAGGGTGGGAGTAGCCAGGACGAAGTGAAGGAGTCGAGGAGAAGAAAGATGAAGGGAAGAAAGGATACGACGTCGGGGCGGACAACTGGAAGATTGAGGCGAAGAAATTCGGCGATCAGCGATGGAGAGGATGAAAGACTGCAGGGCGAAGGATCAAATACACGAAGTAGCACATCTTCAACAACCTCTATTCAAGCATACACAAGTCATACTTCTGCACACAAACACCAACGCGCCTCCGCGAACGATCCCCAGAAATCGTTGGAGACAACCCAAAAACCGATGCCTAGCACCATGCAAGCCTCATACGTTTCGCAGTCCTGGCGACGGAAATCTCACCCGTCTGTCTCCAGCCCTCCATTTGGACAGCCGACTATGTCACCAGAGCAATCCGCAAACTTCGTCTTCGGGAACCCTGATTCAAATGCAGCAGCATCTACCATGACGGCTAATAGCAATGTTTCCACGATTCGCACAGTGACACAAGATGGAGAACACGCAATATCTTATCAGGGAGCTAAGAAAAGGAGTCCGGGGGTTCAATTTGTGTCGGACCAGACTTCGGCTTTCACAATCAAGGGTAAACCGCAAACAATGACTCGGATATCTGGAAGTCCTGGAAGCAAGAGAAGTCAATACAAGGGCAGTGTTCTAGGTGTGAAAGCCGATGGTAGTAAGTGGATCCAGGAAGGAGAGGAAAGAGAGGCGTTGTTGGAAATGGACGAAGAGGGAGAAGCGTGGGAGGAGGAAGGAGTCCATTAGCAGGCTCATGGTGAATGGAGCATGTAAGCAATATGGCATCGTAAAGGTTCGACGGTGTCAATGACTGAGCGAGGATGACATTATTATCGAAGACTATTGAGGGAAGACTGAAGTCCAAGAAAGGTTGGAGTCATGGTAGAGACCAAAGAATCGGGACAGTTCAAGGTTTTTCCTCTTTCGGGCCTCCCTACTTTCTGCTTGACCTTGACCTTTTCACCACCAGCAGTCGGGATTATGTGCAAAATTTGGGCTGTCTTGCTCTTGGTCTGTCGAGTTGTTTGGGCCTTGTTGGTGGCCTTGGTTGCGATCACAAGCGGTTTTTGGAATTGTCCCTCATCCTTGGATTGGCTTGGAGTTATGCAGAATACTATTGTAGTTGCCAGTTGCACCTTTACTGGAGTACCTCTAATCCCTACCATTCTCCTTAGGGGTAGTAACATGCACTAAGAATGCCTAATATAGCGTAGAGTAGGAGATGACGTCTAACTAGCTCGGTCCTGACTTGAAACATGATCGCGTCACAATGCTTTTCTATAACAACATCTTCTCCGTCTCCATCTGCATCAACTTATTGACCAACCCATCAAATCGTCCATTTCCCTGTCATTATTTGCATCCCTATTTCCACTTCTATTGATATCGGCCTCGCAATCTTCCATCTCCTCCTCATCGCGCGCCTTTCTCTCCAGTCCAATCCATCTTCAACTTTTCCTTCTTCATTTACGTATCCGAAACCACACATATACCTTCTCTCTGCCTATATTCCCTTCATCCCATCGCTTGTCATTCCTAATGAAGCTATGTCTCTCTCTAAACGCTCAAACACCAAACCTCTCATATTAGAAGCGTACTAAAACAAAAGAACTCACATACTTTGCGCGATGTCACACGTCAAGATTACCGACCTGATGAAACAAATTAGGGGTCGGCGGCTATTTTGGGAAGCAAGCATTATGATCAAAAAGACACGCAATATATAGTGCGGTACAGGTGACAGCTTGTAACGCGCCAGCGATGCTCTGTGTGAGCGGAGGCGTGAAACCCTCGTAAGATCGGATATGAAAGTTTAGGCCAGGGGAAAAATAATCCAGGCTACACTGCAACATACCACGGCCTCTAGCACAAGGAACTTTGCATGGCAGAGATTGTAGAAGGCAAGATTCCTGTATCGAGGTAGCTACGATTCTAACTGTACACGGCCTCCAAATATGCACACACATTACTATTCTCTTTCAGACCTCATTTTCGAAGATCTATACTCCTGGCACGAAAGAAGATTCCGACACATTAGCAATCACCCCTGTCAGATTGCCAATCGCCGTCCCGTTCCCAAGCGCTCCCATCTCTGCATTGCTTCCCGAACGAGGAAGCATAAAGAACCAGCACTCAAAGAAGCGCTCAAAGCCCCCATTCCAAGGTTTCCACTTCACATAAGTCGGAAGATCACACCCGAGTTCCTGTGCTGCCGGACCCACTATACAAGTGTTAGTCCAAGGCTTTGCATTTGAATCGCCCCTTCCATCCTTCCCCCAAGCGCCCATCTTCCACGTTGCCTGGCATTGACGATTGGTCCTCAACTGCGTGAGCTGGATATTAGTGTCCTCCTTATTCTTGGGGCTGTATACATCCACGTCGATCTCATAAGGCATCTCATTACGATTGGGATGCGCCATGATTGGGGCGCCTTGACCGTTACCTGCGTTTTCACCATTGGAATCGACCAAAGTCCACCACAACCACGAATTGTCGTGGTCCATTTGTTGATGAAAACGGATGCGCCACCTCTCCGTGATCGGGCGTTTTGGCATTGGCGTACTCGTTGGCGTCGGCGTCGGCGTTGGCGTAGGAGTCTGCGTATTGCTGCTGGGCTGCTGGGTAGACGAAGATGCTGGTGTCGCGCTACTGGGCTTCTGGGATGAAGAAGGTGTTGGCGTCGAGCTGCTGGGCTTCTGGGACGAAGTCTGTGTGATTGAGCTATCCTTCGTTGAAGTCGAAGATGAGGCTGAGTTGCTCATTGACAGTGCGGAGGAAAAGGAAAGCGAACACGCAGATGCAGATGTAGATGCATCCCGCCTCCACTGAGCTCCGAGCTGATTACGGAATGCAAACCACTCATCGTGGTACCTGGGCTTAGGTGAATTTTCAAACCAAATCTCCTTAGCGGCCAGTATTCCACAGCCACCCGCTCCAAGGCCGTGAAACGGGTCGTATACGACAACAGCCTTTCCCCAAGGCCACGCATTATCTGAGAAGTCGTTTGCCCAGGCATCATAGAGATAAATGTCCATAGTTCCAATGATACGATTGAAGTCGAAGACGCGATACAAAAGATCATGGATTGCGCTCACATGGTTTATGTATCCTGGCATAACTGCGTTTGGATCGTCTCGTGGGCGTGGTGTGAGGATTGCCACATGAACCGGGTTATCAAGGGTATTTTCGAAATCGCCGCCTGCGGAAGCGTAATAAGCAAGCCCATTGCCTTGGGGAACACCTGACGTCCCGCCACCAAATTCCATCGGAGTCAAAACTTGATCTCTGAATGTCTGAGAGTCCCATGGCTGCAGGAACGAGGGATCCTCGAAGAGGTGGATCATCCAGATGCGCTTTCGTGACACAACAATGACGGCAGTGCACCCGACGAGTTGCAAAACTGAGAATGTTTTTCGAGTATTGCCAAGCTCTTCGGTGAGGTACTGTGTCCCAAAGCTGCCCGGTATTGACGTCCCCCAGAGGTGATAATAGTCAATAAACCGGGCAACATCACCGTTCCATTGCGGATCCTTTGGGTTCGGCAGTGGTCTCCGCTTGACAAGACTGCGCTTTGGAGCAGTGACATCAGTCGGTACTGCAATGGTGGTGGAAGTTCCATGGCATGATACACAGGTGCCGTAAGAGCAGAGTTGGGCAGGAGTAGGCGGGGCACCCTCATCATCACCTTCATCATCATCTAGAGAGAGAGAAGCCTTCGTGCAAGCCGGGGCGCTGGAAGTGGAGGCTGTTGCAGTACCAGTGACATCGCACCCCGATACCGTTGAAATGGCCGTGGAGCAAGTCTGCGTCGTTGAACCAATGTTTGTAGGCACGGGCGTAGCAAAGCACGAGACAAATGTTTGATAGACTGTCGAAGGCGAGCAAGTTACTGTTGAAACAGTCGTTGTAGCACCGCCAGTGACTTCGCATCCAGATATCGTAGAGGTCGAGGTTGAGCAAGACTGCGTTGTTAACACTGCATTCGTAGACACCGGCGTCACACGACAGGAAACATATGTCCGGTAGACGGTTGAAGTCGATGAGCAAGATTTTTCTGTGGAGGACGACTGTGTCGAGTGATCCCGGGACGACTGCGCTGGATCAGAGGGCTGCACTGGATCGGAAGGCTGGATCGGGTCTGTCACGTAAGGTGGTTGCGTCTTGGGGTTCCACGAGTCCAGCCCAGTCAACTTGTCTTTGATATTCTGGATGAGATCCTCAATGCCATCAATTGTGCCCGATATAATCATGCTGCGCAATTTCACGTAGTCTTCTGTAAGACAGATGGCGAGATCGACGACTGCCTTTGCTACGTCACAGAGAAACTGCAGAGGTCCGCATTTTGGCTTTTTAGGTTTGCAGTCAGGCACCCCCGGCGAATTTGGTGGCCCGGGAATCTTCATCTTTAGAATACTAAACAAGCCATCAAGCTTATTGATATCGTCAAGGATGTCTTGCTTTCCCGTAGTGCGATCGCGCTTGAACAAATCGAGCCGACCCCAGAATCCGATGATGATAGTGTCGATATCCTTTATGTGCTTTTCGATGTCGATGTCGGTCGGACTTGGTGCTGGCCATAAAGACGCCGTTGTAGTCGAAGTACCCGTGGACAAGGTTGGACAGCCTGTGCAGAGATTCGAGAAGCAACACGCCAATGGAGCGGTCGTCACAACTGCTGAGACACTCGAGGCTGGGCCTTTGAGCGGACAGTTCAAGGAGCAGAGTCCCCATAGGCAACATAGTTCAAAATCTACAGAGTTCGTTGGTGTTGGGACTGCAGTGGCGCCCGAGGTAGGGCAGTCGCACAGGCTAAGAAAACAGCAGTATGGATATGCCAGTGTGTTTGTTGGCTGTGAAATGGGGACTGGAAATACTACGCCGTTACTTGTGGTGCTGGTCATTGGAAAGCCAGGTTCGAACACAGGGATCATAACGGTTCCGCTCACCGTGCTGGAAATTGGTGTAGTCGGCCAAGACTTTGGATTTCTACTTGATGCGGCAGCCGAGGTGAATTGGGTGATACCAGAACTGAAGACAGGGTTTGAAGGTGACCGAATCGGGGTGGGTATCCACACGGTTCCGCTCAGGACGCTTGTCACGGGAATGTTAGGTGGCCAAACGGGAATCCAAATGCCTCCGCTCAAAGTACTTGAAGATGCGATAGTAGGCCAAACGGATGGCTCACTAAATCGGGTAGTAACAAGGGCTGTGGATGGCCAAATTGGGGTAGGAATCCATACGGTTCCGCTCAGAATGCTTGTCATTGGAAAAGTTGTGGGTCCTGTGGCCCAGATGGGGATCGCATTGGTTCCGCTCATGCTGGTACCAATCGGAGTAGTTGGTGCAACAAATATTGAGCTGACCGGGGAGCTACCTGAGCCGGTGACAGCAGATGATCCACCTGAAGCTGTGTTTCCACTACTTAAGGTTATCGACGAACCACCTGACGCACTGGTCTGATTGGGCGGGGAAGTACTAACGGCGAAACTCGAGGAACTAGGAGTAGTACTGCTACCACCGCTCTTAGACGCCGAGCTCTGGACCGGAGAAGATACACTACTAGCGGATGTCAATGATCCAGCAGGAGCGTTGGTTGAGCCGGGAATATTTGTCGAGCTCATATCAGATGAGACAAGGACGTTCGTAGAACTCGCAACAGATGAAGCGGGTGCAGTAACTGAGCCGGAATTTTTTGGCGATTCAGGACCATTCGTCGAGCCCCTAGTCGATGAGACTGGGATGTTCGTAGAACCCACAATAGATGAAGCGAGCGTAGTAGCTAAGCCGGAGTTTTTCGACGATTCTGGAGCATTGGTTGAAGCCCTAGCCGATGAAATAGGAATGTTCGTGGGGACCGCAGCAGATGAATCAGGAGTACTCGTCGAGCCTCTGGCTGATGAGATAGGAAAATTTGTGGGGCCCGCAGCAGATGAATCAGGAGCATTTGGTGAGCTCACAGTGGACGAACTGACAGGAGTAGATTCACCTCCAATTGATGTGGCCTGTCCGACTGAGGACCTAGCGGAACCTGTGCTCGAGACACCAATGGAGGCGAAGGAAGTCGAGATACTGATTGAGGGAAGGGAACTGGTTCCAAGACCAGGCGTGGAGCCACCCTCGGCAGCATAATCCAGAGACCAGATGAAGGTTCCGCCAAGACAGAGTTCATTGGCATAACCGACTTTCATAGCAAGTGTCTCCCAGTCATCATAGGCAGCCCACTGGTCATCCCAAACAACCTGCTTAACTGCAGCGCCGTTGATAAAGGAAGTCTGCAGATTCCGATTCTCAATGATGTTGCCAATCTCGGAGTTCATCAAATAGCCCTCGAACTGGGAGCATTCGCCTTTCTTGCTAGGGCCGCTGAAGTCGCAATTCATGTGGTTGCAGTCCTTGTTGGCCAGAGTGTAGGCGCGAGAATAGTAGGCAAGACCGAGATTAATCTTCGTGGGGTCTATCTTATTGAACCAAAGGAGCTGCAGATTGGCGTCGATTTCACGAAGATCTGTGTGGGGCTTCACTTTGGCACCAGCTCCCTATGTCTATTAGTAGTTACTGAGAGGGCAAGAGTGAACTTGACTTACACCACGCCCAAGCTCGCCATCCCAAACTCCATGAAGATCGTATGTCATCGAGTTGAACCAGTCAACTTGCGTTTGCAAGGCATATGGATCAATACCACGAAGGTATCCGTATGAAGATGGTAGCGCAATACTGAATCCAAAGCGAGTGCCGATCGAGGTGCGGAGTTCTACTGCTAGAGAAACCTGTCAAAGTCAGTGAGAGAACAATCGGACAAGATAGGGAGAACTCACCATATTTTCCATATCATGTGATGCGTCTCCACCACGGTCCGCAGCAGATGGAAACTCCCATGAAATATCCACCCCCTGGAAGCCATGCCGATCCATGAAATTGATAGCAGAAGTGATGAACTTTGCTCGATTCTCTTTGGAGCTTGCCATCTTGGACCATGCCTTTCGAGTAGGACCAGGCTCGCTGAAGGCCCAGCCGCCGACAGCAATCCATGTTTGCAGCGTCGAAGACTTCAAGCCAGTGAACTCACTGTAAATGGAAAGATCGGCCTGGTTTTCTGGTCGAAGTTCAAAAGTGTAAGGATCAAAGGTTGCGAAAGCTAAGTTTAAGTGCGTGATACCAGTGATGTTCAACTGATTGGGTGATTTCTTGTCGCACTTGCGGCGGCGAGAATCCGCGACCTGATAGTAAGCTACGTGACGGCCTTTAGAAGCAGATAAGGAATCAGTGCCACAATTTGGAGTCGGAGGAACAGCACAGCTGCCCCACTCCGCCTGACAGTCGTTGCAGAAGCTGGGGTCGACACCGCACTTGCCAGATTTAGAGCAGCAGAGATTCAACGGGCAGCGCTTCTGGCCCTCGGAGTTGACACCGCATTCAGGAGTATCGGCTCGGCCGAAAATATGATTGTCGACACCATGAAGCGTGTAGTCGATGTTTGGTGCGGGAAACGAGATGGTGACATTATCGCAAACGTTGCTCTGCAGACCAGCGAGATGGCCTGTGGCAAGAGTAGCCGACAAGAGCGCCCAGAGAGCAGCCAGCCACATCATGGTGAGAATGGAAATCGTGAGTCAGGCGGAGTACGGCTGTTGAGGAGAGAGGCACGGTAATGACCCTCGAAAGTCGAGGAATGCTTGCCCTTAGGTACTCAGGTTAGTGTTTTCGACGTAACAGTAAATTCAGTGAACATGAAAAACTTGTTCTAGGACTGCTTTGATAGTAGTGGTGGTGTATAAGAGAGGAAGGATCGTTGCTTGTATGGGGCCTGTTGAGAGCGCCACCCATCCAATACTTTTCATATAGCTAAGAGAATCGAGGGTATGATACTTACAGGAAGATGCCTTTAATATGCAAAGGACCACTTTGCCTCAAAGGATGAGGCAATGGAGTGATGCAAAATACTGGAGGCTGTGTTAGAAAAGAGAGTGGTAGAGTGATGGAAGTTGGAAGTAGGAGGTAGTGTGGGTTATATAGGACTGGAGTTAGAGTTAGAGCGCGCAGGGCAGGACTGGTTGAGGTGAGGCTGCACGCAAAGAAGTTAGTCTGAGTGAAGGTGAAAACGTGATAGAAAGTGAAAACGTGCCCTTGGGACAGCTGCGGGAGACACAATTTCAAACCTTTCGCTTTAAAAGGCGAAGTAGTGCATATAATCCATACTAACTACGCGATATAGTCCTGCGAGCGACTCCCAGCTTGCTACCACCACCAGTCTTCGCCGACATCCACTCCCAGCGGTATACTATAAGACAGGGCCCCCGAATCAGCGAAAATGAAGCTCTCTACAACACCCAAACTCTTCATCGCTCTGGCAGCCCTCTTCTATGGCGCTGTAAGCCTTCCCCATGATCAAGAAGTGCATGATAACTTCGAATCCACCTTTGTCAACAACACCCAACATCTCGTGAAGCGCTGGCCCATCACTCCCACCGACGAAGAATCATGGAACCGGCTCAAATGCCGCGGCGATACTCTGCACGAAATGATGGTGACTGACGATGCGCACGCTGCTGCGCTCTTCAACCCTGTGCTCACTACTGGCACAGCTGCGAGCGAGTGGACGAATTGGCCCTGTAATTTTCACTCCCACTCTTATAATCAGGAGCTTCGATGCTTTCAATGAAGTTAAGACAGCTAACAAAAGAGCAGCGGACTTCATCCGCTGGGGCTGGACGCCCAGTCGCGTCTCTAATTTGCAGTGCTATATGGACAATAGTGGTTACGGCATCGAGAACGCCCTCTCAGGTCTTAGTATTACGAAGACGGTGCCGCCTATGAAGTGTCGAAAAGTCGAGCATGGCATCAAAAGTGGACGCGAAGTGGTTAACAACCAGAAATACTATGTTGACGGGAAGGAATATCGTGTAAGTTCAAACCCACCACTACAGCTTCCCAGGTTCCTTTTACTACATGCCAAGAAGGCTTTCAGGCGGTGAAGAATCTTGAAAATAACTAATCAAGGGATAAGGCTACGGGTGGCGACTTCGCCTTCATCTTCAACGCTGCCGAAGGTTTCGCGGGCATCTCAAAGCAATACTCTCCCGCCAATGAAGCCAGCCAACGTGTACCACCCGTCACTGAACTTCCCGAGCTGCAGCGATCCTCTGACATCTTGTATGGTGAATGGGTTGAGGCGGCTAGAACCGCCAATTCGGACATCAGGAACATCAAGTACGTGATGGTCTGGAGTATGAGCAATACTGGCTCCACATCTGCCGTCTCCAAAGCCTTAGAAATATTAGGAAAACCATTAGAGAACTGGCCGGGAACGCAGTTCGATATAAACAGCCCGGAGGGACGGGCAATGCTAGGTGCGCCAAGTCCACCAATTTCCCCTCTCTCCCTTGCTCTCCCGCTATCGCCCTCTCATTATACATTTTTCCTTCTTAATATCGATTCTGGGGTGAGACATCTTACTTGTGGGGTAGATGCTGATATTTACAGGAACGCCTAACGGCCTCGGAGTAGCCTACTTTCTCATCCAGCACAAAGCCCAATTAGGTCGCAAGACCATCACAAAAGTTGACGTGTTTGCGCATGAAAGTACCTTCAAGGGACGGGACCCGTGTTTCGTCTTCCATATTGAGAATGTCTAAAGTCTATAAGAATACACGTAGCAGAAGATGGGCGAAAGAGTGTGTCGTCTGCATGTATAGAGAGAAGCGAGTGCCGCATTTCCCTTGATACGGGTAGATTAGCTGGATTATAGGAGGATGAAAACCCAGTCTGTTTCGAGAAAATCAGGGTCTGCGATCTTTTATTAGCTGTGGGGTGTAGGTCAGTATGCGCCCAGCTCCCCCAGAAGCGTATCACAATTACCGAACTCGAAATCTGGAATCAGTGTTTCCATCGTATAAAGAAGTGTTTTTGATTGCTTAGTGGATTGATTCGGTGAAATACTATCTGATACACTTGCTTTTCAGGCAAGGGCATGGATAGAACTGAATTCTATACATGATATATGGATCGTGGATCGTGGATCTTTCCATGAAATTCTGTGATGCGGTAGTTCTTATCCTCGTAGCAGATAATAGTCGTCTTGAAAGATAATGTAGTGTTTATAAACTATGGAAACTCAAAGTGCTAGACCAAGATCCTATAACTGACTCTATCTCATACGTTGTTGTATAGTGTAAATATTGTTGCACTTTGTAAGATTCTATGGAAGGGACAAAAGCATTAGGCACCTTTAAAGTGGCAGTCACGCCCACTCTTTCGGCAAGCCATGCACGATCTCCCGTCAATGCAATATTGCTTGCGTTGGTGGCAACTGGAACAGGCCTGAGTGGCACGTTGTTGCTTTCGTCGCGATCCCCTTTGTGAAAGGGTTACTGGCTTTGAGGGAAGCAGAAAATTTTTCTCGGAGCAATCAAGACTGTTTTCTTTACAGAACTGACACGGTGACTGACCATCGCATTCCTGCTTGCGCGAGAGACAGTGAGTGCAGTCACGGGCAGCCCAATATTGCTTCTGTTGTTGAAGGAACTTATTACTCCTATAGCTCGTGTAGCTCTTTAAAAATGGGGTAGAAAATGGGGTCGGCACTGGCGATGGAACGTTCGAAACTTGATCGTCAGATGGTTCGTTGGCGATAAACGGGGTTGGCATTGCGTCGATGGTACCAGAAGGATGGGCCAGACTATATACGTACGACGATTGCGAGGATATGGAACTACCGCCAGTCCGTGTCAGGGGTTGGCAACTGTTAGGCACGCTAGTGTCTGGGCCGGTAGGAGCATCGTAGTCGGCTTTTGATTGGAAAAAAAGATCGCTCAAACGAGCATTTATCTCCTGCAGGCCCAGCTCCCATGCCTGAATCTCGGCTGATCTCCAGCGCACCCCCATTTCGGCGCCAACTTTCCGCCACATCTCTTCCTTGAACCTGTATCAAAGTTAGCTAGGAGTGTTCAATAAGCATTTACAAAGTCTTTTCCTACCTATTGTACAACGTTGCTAGCTTGTTATTCTTCTCTTCGTCCCACGTGGCGCGCTTTTCCAGGTGAATCTTGTGTCGCAGTCGGCAAGAGATCGCCGAACGTCCTTGTAAACGCTTCGAAATATCTTCCCAAGACATGCCCGCATCATGAAGCGCGATAATTACTTCGTCCTCCTCGTCTGTCCACTTTAGATTCTTCTTTGGTACGATCTCTACAGAGTGCGGCTGCAATATGGTGGGGCCATTATATGCAGGCAATATAGGCGGGGGGAATGTGGGTTCTCTAAGTGGAGGAGGTGGAGTTGAGGAGGAGTGGCGAAGAGGAGGTAACGAGATCGAGGAAGACCTGTTCAGTGAAGGGTCACATTTGGGTTGCTCAATTGTTTCGTTCGTTTCTAGGAATTCTCCATTGTCTTCGAACAGACATTGAAGAAAATCGACAGTGCTAGAAATCCCTTGCGATCTCCAGGAAGATGTGTTCAAGTGATTCTGAGCACTCTTGAAGTGGGAGGCCGAAGGGTCTGTATGATTTTTTTGAGAGTCTCAATCCGTGACTAACGGGTTGTACGAGCCAGATCTGGCTATAAATAATCGAATGGTAAGATGCAAATACTGTTTCACCGGATTTTTCATCGGTCCTGGAAGGTCGCCCGCTGTATTTATGCTGCACAACACTTTTCTGACAGAACCTTGAATGCAGAGGCTATAGATAGCCGAGAGCCACCAATCAGTACCTAGTAGATTCTCCTTCTTAAAGAATACACGTGAGAGCTCTTTGATGTATGTGGCCAATTCAATCCGTAATTCAGAAATGCCAATGATCTCGCAATTCATCTGATGATGACAATAAAGATGCTTGTTGGTGTTGGGATCGCGTGATAGATTACCGAAGACTTCGAGGCCAGCACGCAAACAAATAAGTGATTGAGCGATCAATTGATTCTTTCAGATGGGTCAGTCATATTTACCCGGAAGAACCGACTTAATGCACACTCATCGTTTGGCAGACCGCTTGGTACGTAGCAGCAGCTTTCAGTAGTTCCATCACATTGTTGATGTCGCCATCGTAAAATGAGGGGAGAGACGGCACAAAAACCATTTTCCAAGGATATTGAGTGAACAAGTGGTTAATGTTGAAAATGCATTCATTAACAGGCATCGAGATTGTTGAGAAAGAGGACGCCGAAGTTTCTGCAGCCGTCGCTGTGTTATATAGTGTCAGATTCTGGTTTTCCTGTGCTTCATCAGTAGATGAGACCAGGGCTCGCGGAATTAGTGTAGCAGGGTCTAAGTTGGATGCTACATATTCGGCTTGCTCAACAGCTTCGTTACCTATTTGGGGGCTAGTCTCTGGTGATGGAAATGAGGGTTGGATGACGCTGTTCACTAAAGCGCAAGAGCCAGAGTGGCCAGTCGGACAAAGAATGATAGGACGCATCACTGTCTGAAGCTGGCCACGCCTGCAACCAACGCTCCGCCACTGAGAGTCCTGATTTCGCTTAGGGCACGCGGGGCAAGGAGTCTCAGGGTTACACTAAGAACAGTCAATGGCCTGGACAAAATGATAAATCAAAAGACATACCGATTTTCTCAGAACTTTGCATCGCCAGCAGGCCCCCAGGTTCTTGAGCGCATTCATCCCGGCCTTAGCAATTCTGTCCAGTGGGCCCCGTCTTCCGGAGGCTGCTGAAACATTGCTTGAAGAACGAGTGGGATCGGCATCGAAAATAAATTGTCGATGACCTGAGCTAGCTCTGCTTTGTAGACTGGATGGTCTCGCTCTAGTTCTCCCTCTTTGACTACGACTACTGGCTGCAGAACTAGCTCGACTCAAAGCTCTTTGGGGACTGTTAGGGGATTCGAGAGTCCAAGGTGATGCGCTTCTAGGAAAACTTGGTCGACCGTGGTTGACTTGGGGTATATTGCTGGTAGAAGGGGTTTGCTGCTTATTGTAAAGCGGCGTCGTAGCTGGAGAAATATTCTCTGTCAAGACTTGGCTATTGAAGCTGTATCTCCGCCTTTTTTTTGAGTTCTATAACCTTGTGAACGACCACGCGTTTCGCTTTTGTGAAGTCGAATTTCGTTAAGAGTCCGAAATTGGCGTCCATTACATCCGTGTTCCCAGCAATAAAGGGTTTCGTTCGGAACGTTTGAAATGACTTCATTGGTGCGGGCCTCAATCGCCTGAGAACTTAGTGGGTTAGACAAGCCTGGGGGATGCTGACGATCTTCCATTGAGACATCCTCAGGCACGTCGGGAGTGAAGTCCAAAGGTTCTCCATAAGGTTGAGCTATTTCAAGTAAACGTGGTTCATTAATCAAGCTCATATCGATGCCCATAGGGATAGTCGTCAGTTTGGTAAGATTTTGAGTGACGGTTGATGAGGGGAACAGTTCCATGATCGAAGTTTCTGGTCGACTGATCCTGGCGGTTCTAACGCTTAGGTAATATTCATATTCGAGGTCGAGCTCATGGGCCAAAGTTTGAAGAATCCTTTGCTGAATAGGACTTGGTTACTCGATGGTCCAGTCGCCTTGTAAAATTTCAGCCTTAAATACAACTAGCTGGGTGTAAATAGAACGTGTCCATAGATCGTTCAGATCTGTTTTTGTCATTAGATAGCCGGTTCTGGGATTATTTAAAGGCATACCAATACTAGATGGCGTGGAGGAGGTCATTACGATGATGAATGCTGTGTATATCTTGAGAATGGTACTAATACGCAAATACGGTACAAGCTCTGTATGGGGATGTTATTGCACCACCTGGGATTCGAACAAGGACATGGGAGTCAGCTATAAACAGGCTGGAGACATGAGATAACTATCGTCCATACTGAGTGATATTGGTCTTCTGGGATCGTTGGTGGTATCATCGGATGCAGAAAATTGCACGGACAAGGCTGAGGGAATGCGCTAAACAATGGGCTTCACCGGGGGGCAGCAAGCGGTCTATCATCTATAGACAGACAATATGAGAAGCAGCATGAGAGTTCCTAGGCGGTTTGGCCTATTCGTTGACAGGTTGTTGTTCGTGAGGTGGTCCTGTGCGGTTGATGGGCGGTCGTTCACTCTGGGCTAGTGTGAGGAGCAGGCGCAAGGCCCGTGCTTTCCCGTTTCGGTCTCTTCAGGACCGCCATCAACATTTGGGAGTTCTCCTCGGCTCTAATCTCCACATGAAAGACCGCCGCTAATAGAACAGCTCTCATTTCCTGCAATGCGTCATGGGCTGGAAACTAGGCTCAAAGACCGCCCTCTAAATCAATGACCGCCTCTAAGTCCGACAACTACCTGGGCGCTGAGCTAGACAACCGACTCCTCCATGATCAAAGACCGCACTTAGATGGAAAGACCACCTGGGCGCCAAATTTTTGGGTTTTCGCCTTTGGTGGTCCCCACCAAACACATAAAGTGCGCCATGCCTTGCCTGTCGTCTTGTACAGCTCGACAATCGCCAACTCGCAAGGCTCGTTTCTCGACACACGATGGACTTGCATACCAAATCGTTCAATAAGTCTAGAGGCTGTGCCAGATCCTCCCGGCATCGGAAAACACTACAACACCAGCCTAAATCTAACTGTTGGTTTTGTGTTTTCCCCACTTGCAAATCTACCTTCACACGGGAACACGATCTCGTCCGTCACCAAAAAACGGTCCATGGGCCAAAGCGGGCATGCAAATGGTTTTCCTGCGGCTACTCTACTGCGAGGAATGATAAAATGAACGAGCACGTTTGGAAGAGACACGTTCGGGAACAAGGCGAGCCTTCTCTTCTTATCAACTCATACATTACTGACAGTCTCAAGACTACGCAGTCACCTCCTATGGAAATGAGCATATCGAAGACAACTTTGGCGAATTCGGCACAACTTCTGAGGAATCTTATGACCAAGCTGCCCCGATTGTCAATGATTGGACAACCTTTGATGTTGAGACTTTGCCGACCTCTACCTTCGAGAAGTCGCCAACTTCTACCTCTGAGACGTCGCCAACGTCTACCATCGATACATGGTCAAATACCGGTCTCATAAACGACATAGCCACGCCCCTCGGTTGTCTTTGGAAGAATAGCTTCGATCTCGATTCATCCCATGACTATGATTATGATTCAACCGTGCGAGTAACAGATTCTCCACCGAACGGTGTGTTCACCACGTTCCATCCGTGTACGGGTCTGAAAACGCCATTTCCGTCGATGATGAACTACGGGATACGTAAGGTACTGCCGCATGAGCAACAGCCCGTGCTATTCGAGTGCTGGAAATGCCAGGGACGAAGTTTCTGAAGCCGTTTCCTTGAAATTCTATTTGCACAAACTTCCCAACATATATCCATTTTGTTGAGAATAATCCCTTTGCGAAAGACTGTATACACGCTTATTCTTTTGTTATACTAGTACATAACACGACGTAGGTAGAGGGGTCTATATAGCGTATCTAAGTCTTACTGTATGTGCATATATTGGTTTTGCACGCACCTCGGGGATTCTTCTTCTCAGTTACAGTTGACGAAATGCTTCTCCAATGTGTCCCCCAACATCCCGACCCCTACTAATCCTCTTACACATCCTTTAGTACGCCCCATACCTCCCATTAACCCTTAAATTCCCATAATGCGCACTCCCAAAAGATCCCTCATTCGCCACCTCCCACCCCTTGCTCCTCCCTTCTCTGCATTACTAAAAATATCTTCCCAGTGCATCATCTAATCCTCTTCACTCCACACATAAGAAACCCTCCTCTTCACCTTCTCTCCATCCTTTAGACCTACGATGCTGGCATCGAGTAGAGCGTCTCAGATCAGGACTTAGAAAATGGAATACGTGCGTTGGAGATTTGCAAGTTTTTTTCTCGAGAAAGCTGATCGCTATTGGCATGAACCTCGAGGTAGTTTGTTTTTGGATCTGTGTTGCATCACTGATTGAGGGAGCTGTGCGCGTAAGAGAGTGCTTTGTTGATATTTCTAATGTCTGCAGTTGCTATTACAGTAGCACACTAGGCATTAAGTTAGTCGTAACGAAACCCTCCTCGTTGTTAGGAGCCATATACACGGCAGCGATGTCTTCAGCGCGCAAAACTCCATGCCACTCTGATAAGTTAGGCTGCACGTCTTCAGGAAATGAAGCCACAAGAGAACCGTTCGGTAGAAATGGTGGCGCACTAAAGCTTGTGCTCAAGCTCGCGATCGCCACTT
This sequence comes from Herpotrichia juniperi, assembly GCA_014905255.1. NCBI lineage: Eukaryota > Fungi > Ascomycota > Dothideomycetes > Pleosporales > Melanommataceae > Herpotrichia > Herpotrichia juniperi. The sequence goes on from BLYF01000109.1 coordinate 217,856, forward strand.
GATTGCCATCGGCATATGTAAATGCTGCGCTATTATGGGGCACCACAGCAGCCTCGCCTCACTCTGTGGGTCGCGTTGTGCTTGATGTTCCTCCTTTGTCGTTACTAATATAGTTCTAAGATAAATTGCGTACACAGATAATTAATTACTCTATAAAAGCTCTAAAAACTACCTATTAGTTTCCTCCTCTATTTAAAAGAGCTATAAACTGCTAATTTGTTCTACTTCTTAGATAGTTTTCTATAGATATAGAGTTTAGATAGCTTAGTGTTAAGGCCCTTTAGGTAAAAGTAGTAAATATTATTTGTAAAAGTTGTAAAATATAAGAGCTAAGCTAAAAGTTGCAAGTACTTTATAAAGGTGTGTAAACGTCTATAAAATAGTTGTAAGTATTATTTTATTATAACTCTATTTAAAAAAATATACATCATTTATTAATTTAGATACAAATAGTATTAAAGATATTTTAAAAGTTTTAATTATTAATACTATTAATATACTTATAGAATATAATAGTATTATAGAGGGTAATTGCAGGCCTATTATTATATTGAAGAGGTACTTGCGTGCTAGGCGCAAAGCCTATAGAGCTTACGCAGATAAAGTTAATAGAAGAAGAAGTATATTACATAGCTAGTAGACTTTATAGAGATAAATGTTCCAGGCAACTGCATGTACAGTTACTTACCTAGAATTTTTATGTTAAGTATAGTTAATAGCTTACCTAAACTACAGTTCTAACAACAGCTCCTAACGAGCTTCAAAACCACGAGGAGAGTTTTGAAGAATGATGAGGGGGTTGTGCGTTGAATAATATCTCGTCGCGGCCTCTCCTGGAATTTAAAGCACTGAGTGGAGCTACGGCAGGTGGAGAAAATAACATAGAGTGTTGCGTGAAGAAATGGCATATTGGCCTAGAGAAAGCGTGAATGGCACGAATGGTTAGTGCTTTCCGATATATTTAGTAGGAGTCGGCTGCTTGAGTCTTCTATCTTCCTTAGTGGAGCTGGTGAGTTTGAACACAGGACTTTTCTCGGCGATTCGCTGGTAATTGCTACTTAGGGTGATGGCTCTCTTCTCGACAAGTTGTGGTTTGACGTTAGTGATGGCTGTCGTTTCTAGCAATGGCCATCTCCCAGGGCTGTACTAGAAGTCATCTTGGGGCGAAGGCTAGCAAGGGTATGCAAAATACTAAACTTGCTGTAGTGTGACAACGTTCCGCAATCGGTACGCCACGCTGAGAAATTGTTCTAGGAGATGTTTATGTAAAACGAATAAGTTTGAAATTCTTCGCAAGGGCACGGAGAGCATTGCATACTAGTAAAAACTGTTTTGAATCTTCCACAATGCGCTTAGTTCGAGGAATAGGAACTGTTAACCTTCTCGCACTATCAGCGTGATTATAAATTCAAGTATAAATTTTCGAATTTTGTTCAATCGAATCTCTTAGTGAAAGGATACGTCCTGTGATGCTAAGAGAAACAAAACTGAATGCTTCTAACTCCGGAAAGCTTGCTATCCTACATGTTCACTGACGATCCTTACGGGGATCGGAGGAGAAGTAAGCTCTGCCTGATCCTACGTAGGATTAGTATCATATTTCAATCTCAACCAAACTCGAAGAGAGTGCTCACCATTTTCAAAGGATAAATCGAGTGACACAATAGGGTCAAGACCGCGCCTCCGCCTCCCATGCGACAGATATATGCCACTCATAAGATGGGCAGGAATCTCGTGGTCTGGGAGGTTAGACCTTAGATCCTCTGCTGCTATGTTGCCCTCCATGAACTCAACCGCCTCATCTAGAACAGCATACTTGACTTTGCGCGTATAGTCAGGGTAGTCCTCCCCCTTTGTCTCAACAAGATCTTCAAGCTTCGTGACTGTCATGACTTCTTTCTGTCCGAGCAATCCTGCATTTCGGAATACCTTCAAGTCAAAGTGTCCGTTGCCGCCGAGCTCGGAATGATCGGACCGGAGGATGTCGTGCTTGTCACTTGCCTGTCGTGAGTCGATGATGACGGCTTGGAGTGGACCAGACTTGATTTCGTGCATCTCGTGACGAGCACGACCGTTCCCTTTATACAGATCCGTGCCGGGTTGGAGCCACGTGCGGCAGCCAAAACCGGTGTGCTGCAAGTCTAGGTGGACCAAAGCGACGACATCGTTAGCATGGTAAAATGTAAGTTGAATAGAAGCATCGATTTCTCCAAAGTCTCGTGTCTTCTTGTCCAGCTCCTCGGGTGTGAAACCAGATGCTTCGCCATAAGCTTCTTCACCGAAGAGCGCCTTATAGTCTTCTTCGTTCAGTTGGAAGAAAGCACCATGTGGTTGCACGAAGCTGCTGATGATGTCCACTCGATCAGGATGTTTGTTTCGCCCTATGCCAGCTCTCAGAAACTGATATACACAGTCTATCCCATGATAACCGCTGTGTGAGACCTTGCCATAGCCTCGGTTATATCCGTGGTAACCCAGCCGCATTATTTCTGTAGGCAAACGCCACTGCCCATCGCAGTGGGCAGTGTAAATGCTAGTGACGGGACACCCCGTCGTATCCTGCACATCGCGGATTCTCTCGACAGCTTCCTGAAATCCAACATGATAGCGGCGATGGCTGTTGACAAGGAACATAGTGCTTTTGTGCTTTTGGAGATCATTGTAGGATTTGACCAACATCTGGAAATCTTCTGCAATCCCCTTCGCCTCGTCAAGATTTGAGACCACCCATTCGCGGGTCGAGATAGGCTTGTCCATGATGATATTCAGTCCGAGACCCAAGGCCCATGTGCCATAGGCACGATGGGCCAATGGCTCGGTGCTGATGATCACACACGATATGTGCAGTCGGCGTACAAGATTCGTCAATTTGAAGGCGGCTGACTCGGGCATTTCGGTTGTAAAGGGTGTGACATAGAAAAACTCTGTTACTGGACAAACGGTGTGTCTGTAGCATTCAAGGCTGAGGCGGTTTGCTTCCAGATCAACGGCAGCGACCAAGGCTGCTCTTCCAGAGTCCTCAAGGCTCTTTAGTCGGGGTATGTAACTTCTCATGGCAAAGGGTCCTACTCCCACGAGTAGAAATCTGGGGGGTGATTTTTTGACATGCTGTAGGGAGACATCATGCGCTGGGAAGGGGAGTGTTGGGATATGATCAGAGATCTGAAATTGGTTTTCCTGCGCAGCAGTGTTGGATCCAAGGAAGGGCATCTCATCAACAGAGATGTGTGGCATTTTATGAATAGAATGAGTAGCAGCTCTTAGGTGAAACGATAGAGAGTGAATTTGGAATGAAATTTCTAACGTTGACAAGGTGCCATCGTATATATATTTCTCATTTTCTTCTCGACGTACCACTTGCAAGCTTAAAGGCTCTTTGACCTCAGAGTTAGGTTTCGTTTTTATGCAGAAGGTAGGCGCAAGTGTTGGATGCAAGTAAGCTCCCTAATTACACTTTACTCTTGTGCGTAAGCAGTCACCCTCACCTCAGGCGATATGTCTCGCAGGATTCCCTGGAATGGTAAGTGCCCGACAACAATATCTAGCGTGACCCTCAATGCTGTAGTCAGGGCATACGATCAAGGTCATGCTACCTTAGTCTATGAAAATGACACCGAGCAGTAGTAAGCAAGGGGGAAAAGCGCTGACGTCTTTCCTCATCACTCTTGTGGGTATCCCCAGCATTTTCGCGAGACAAACTTATAGAATGAAGATTGCACGAGATTTGTAGGTGGAGCGTTCAGATTCGTAATTGAATTGATAAGATCCACTGAGTATCACCCTTGGCCAAAGAAAAATTCTTTTCTCTGCCAAGAAAATATCAATTAGTCCTTGAGATAGGAGTGGAGCAAATTCGATTTCCAAGGTTTCTCTGTAACGCCGAAAAAATTTCAGACAGGTGTTCTCGTGCACCAAGGCCCCCTCGGCACGAACTATTGAAATCTGTAATTTTAAAGCCTGTGATCTTCGCAGCAAACCTTGGTGAGTGGCCATGGGGGGCCAAAACAATTTCACAAAGTGCAGTGGGCTAACCCGCAAGCTGCGTGCTACTAAAATTTCAGAAATCGTAGGATTCAATCTGAAGGACGGCTAGGTAGACAACGTGGAAGTGAAACGGAATCCCGTTAGTCATCTGCAGGCGGTCGGGTACATTACCTTTTCTACATGTGGATATTGCTCGGTCAACGACCTGAAGCAAGTAAAACCACACCTTAATAGTCTACAGGGTCACCTAAATCTCATCTGCCTTTTTCCTCAATCAGCTAGGTCATTCAACAAGGTTCCTTCCGCTCTAATAGTTGGCTCTTCGCTGCAAGATCGACAGCGTGGAATTAACTTGTACTAATCGCGTATCGATGAGAAGGGTATCCTGGCAAAATGATCGAAATTTGAAGAACGTTTTCCCTTAGGTGCGAGAGCGTAGATCGGGATGTGCGTCACTTTGATTCGCACCTGTAAGTTCTATGTTTACCAGAAAGGATAAAAGCAAGGAGAAACTCTAATCTCCCACATCCTGCTCATCCTGCGCAGCTGACTGTTCAGAACGCAAACTGAACCCTAGTTTAAGTTTTCACTTATGTGCCGCTTCTCCCTTATATCAATAGGTGCTAGTATCAAGCGGGTATCATGCCACACTTTGAAGACGCTACAAAATGTGCATGCACTATCACCTACTTTACAAAGACATAGGACATGTGGATCTTCATTGCTGTAGCATCAAAGTGAGGCTCTCACGTGTGAGACATTTATTTGACCTCCAGGCATGATGGAGTGATCGGAATCACATGGGGGACGCGTCAGCCATAATTTGGGCTTTTGCACTTGTGCAGTACCACTCTTTAGAAATTGTAATTGGACACGTGTGCATCAGCTTAATCAGCCCATTCTGAAGTATGTACAGTCTTTGAACTTGACTCTCATGTGGCAAACCCATTGAGGGTTCATTCTGCGAACTAGATTGTACAAAAAGGCAGATCAACAGTTGATTACACCGCTGTTTTACATGCAAGTTCGAACAACTTACGCCAGTAATATAGCACAACTTAGCAAGTGCTTACGCATAGGATGCTCCAGTCTTGATTCTTAAACCCCGCTTAGGCTTATAGAGAAACGACACAACACAGAGGGCAAGAGAGGCTTTCAGCTAGATTGACAAATTGTGTCGGCTGAACTCAGCTCTAGCACGCGGCGCTTCATTACTGTGTAGCTACTGCATAAGCAGATTTAATTATGCACGGGATGGGGCGCCTAACATTTGTACAGCACTAAGTCATAGCCGGATGAGAACTGTGGGGTTCTCCGGTTTCGCAGTTATTCAAACCCCCCATCTGCGCATTGATGCATGGGGTTCACTCTCGATTTTCCTGCTATGAGTGGCCTAGAATCCTTCCTTCTTTCTAATAAACTAACTAGAAAGATATCCCGAAGTATCTAATGGGAAATGAGTGTTTTTGCGGCTCCAAGCTGATATGCAAAGCTAGTGCAAGGATTGCGCACTGCGCATTGCGGCCTTGGACCCGCGCCCCGCATCCTTCTACAATACGAATGAAGGCGCGCGCGGGCCGTTGCGAGCCCACTAACCTTATTTCAACGCCGCGCTATCGCTCCTATCAATGAACACCCAAGATGGTGGTGCAATGATCACTCCACATTTGTATTTGTTTATGAGTAGATCGCTTTACGCAGATAGTGCCCCGGCTTCGGAGGGCCATTCAAGTTGCTTATGCAGTGTATCCCGAGGTCAGCTTGTAGCTGTTAATTATCTAGCGTAGAAAATGAGTGACTAAGATAAGTTTTGGGTTTTCATTGTCTATTTTAAAAAACGAAGTCATGCGGGAAAATGAATGACGCGTGATTCTAAGCATACTCCATCTACAGATTCCTTTCCCCCATTCCATGCACACGCTCCTTTCCAGTTGGACTTTAGTGAACGCGTTTCCCAAAAAACTACTCTGTCACTGCTTCCAGGTATCCAAGCCAGTTCCTTTAGTAAATTCAGGGTCCTATTCTAGTAAGTATCCTAGTGGCACAAGGCGAGCTATAGGATAATCGGCTTACCGTGTTTTCATGAGATACTGGCGGTTCCATGCGCTCCTTGACATGATGTGCGAGCGGCCCATACCAGTACTTCTCTGTCGCTCGCTCTGTGATCTTTCCGACCACATGCGCAGCATACTCCATAGTCGGCATCCCATCTCTTCCACGAGCATAGTCCCCAATTCTTCCTTCAATCTCCTTGTACAATGACTTGACTGGGAGCGTGAAATCATCAAAGTACGAGTGACAATTTGACAGAACCATGCCTGTCAAAATGGACATCACACTGACGTCGAAAGGCTTCATTTCAACCCGCAGAGTATCAGCGAAGATTTCAGTGGCCTTCTTTGAGGCTGCATATGTTGCTGGTGTCGAATGTTAGCGCCTGAGATTTATCTGTTCTCTTAGAGGTAAAACATACCCTTGAATGGAGCGTTGACGTAGCCTTGTATCGAGGCTATGAACACGATGCTTCCCTTTGCTTTGATGACGAACGGCGCGAATGCTTGCGTAACAGCAATTGTACCCCATACGTTGGTATCAAAGACGCTTTTCGCCTTCTCAATATCCTCATCAAGGACAGGCATGACGTGTGTTCGCGCTGCATTATTAACAAGATAGTTAAGTATCCCTCCGGTTTCTTTCAGAACGGCGTCTGCGGCGGCTGCAATATCGGCTGGCTTGGCAATATCAAGTGTCATTCTGGTAACATTAGGGAGGTCTTTAAGGTCAGACATTTTGGTCGGATCTCGAGCAGTGGCGAAAACGTGGAATCCGCGCTTTTGAAAGGTAATGGCGAGCGCAGAACCAATGCCCCCATCGCTGCAGCCCGTTACAAGAACTGTTTCCTGGGGCGGCATGATTGGGGTCAAAGAGGTTGAAGAGAAAAAGGGATTTGAAAAAGCACGACCGAGAGCTCAATGACCGGAAGACAATAAGTTATTGTATCAGCCTGCATGTCATCAACAGCTTCTCTCATGTTAACGTCTTTGAAATGATGTAAGCAATTGAGCGTGACTGCACTTATCCTTATCCCCTTGTTTGCCGAGGTGCTGCGCCGTTCTCACACCGTAACTTCATCTCTTTGCAAGCAACATCTCTCGCATGATTGTCCTTCCGCTTATGGACTTTTTCCCTGCCTCGCGAAAATATTCCGTCTGCTTACGCCCGCCTCAAGGGTCCCCCAATCCAAATAGCCTGGGTCACGAACGTGAAAAATGCCAGAACTGCCAAGCTCCAGCCCACCGTGCCCCAACCACTCGCATCTCGAATCATTCCCGCCATTATGGGGCCCAATATCGACCCACCTGAGAATGCCATGTTGTATAGCCCGTAGGCCTGGGCAATGGTTGATTTCCCAGACGAGCTGGGTCCTTTCTGATCCGATGTGCGTTCATTGATAACCAACGTAATTTCCGCCATCAGCGGCCCCACCACCATGGCCCTAGCGATGCCGATGCCGCCTAGAAGAATACACAGAACAGCCTTATGCGCCAGCGTATTTTCGGACACAAAGCGCAAGCAGATTAGAAATGGTGTTGCGAGCAGGAAACCTCCTGCCACGAGAGGCTTAGGACCCCAGCGGTCGCTGCCAATTCCCACAAGAGGTCCCAGAAGCGAAGGTACCTGGAGTGGCAGGAAGATCAGACCAGCCCCAGTCGAGTTCCAACCAAAGGCATCGACGACGAAGAGAGGAAGTGTACTGTTGAAGGAGGTATCAATGATTCCCAGCACCAGATTGCCCCAAAGAGCTGCGAGAAGACGTGGTTTACACAGGAGTGAGAGTATCCCTGATTGGCTAGGATTAATTTGTTGAGTAGCCGTTTGGTCGTTAGTTTCCTCTACGGGTGGCAATGTGCTCGATTTCGAGGTAGACGTGTAGGGGCCACTAATTTCGGAAGTGTCAGGAGCCACAGCAATATCGTCGAGCGGTAAGTCATTATTCGCGTCCCACTGCTTAGCATATTTTACTTCCACGATCGAAAGCCGCATGAGTATATCCACGGCAATGAGACCGAAGCACATAGCGTAGACAGAGTAATAGCCTCCATACTGGTAGACAATACCGCCCAGCATGGGTGAAGATAAAAGAGCAGCACTTATGGACGTGCTCACCCAGCCCATGGCCCGGCCAACATTCTGACCTTGGATTGTATCAAAGATCAGGGCCAGGCCGACAGTCCAGACGAGCGCTGCCGAGGCACCTTGGAGGAGACGGCCGATCACTAGCATAGGAATGTTGGTCCCAGCGCACAGCAATGCGGTTGCACCACCGAGCAAGGCTAGGCCGGCGACCATGGGAATTTTGCGGTTGGGTATGCGATCGGCGAAGAAACCCCACAGTGCTAAGTACATTAGCACGAAGCTGACGTGAGAAACAAAATACTCTAGGAGAAATACTTAGGGATGATGCTTACGGGAGAAAAAAAACAGAGCGGCACCATATGTCGTAAGAAGTATAGACACCCAGTACTGTACTACATTTGCCATGTCGTGTTAGTGATATTCCACCGGTAGTGCACTGTGATGCAGTTTGGTGGCTAATCACAAACCTTTGCCCTCTGGGATACCGACACGGGATCCAAGCGCAAAAGGAGCGACCTTCTCCTGTTAGCATACTCTCCCAACTTTGCCTAAGTTTATTCATTTGCAAAACAACTACTTACCGGATTGATGACACCATAAAGGAAGATGTCCTAAATATGTGTGAGCCTATCATCTAGAAGGTAGGGATAATGGAGGTACTATACTGTAAATACGGCAAACGATACAGTAGTGATGATGGCTGAAACAGAGGACCGGTATTCAAGCAACACTGGACGTTTAGAACTAGAAGCCATCTTGGACTAGACTCGGAATTTCCTTATGCTCTCAGGAGCCCAGGGCTCTTCGTCGATCGTTGGTGTGAGAGATGAGATGTCGAGAGGTGAGTAAAACACTAGCTATGTCGGGAGAACTTATGTAGGTGCGGAAATTGCCAATCACGTGCGCTGCCTTACAGTACCGTGACCAATCAATCACCGCACTAGTCAGAAGTCCCACAAAATGAAGCGCTGTAGGATTTCTAGCCAATCAGAGTCAATGCATCGATCAACTAGCAACTGAGGCACAGTTCCGAGGTATGGGCAGAAGATATATCCGTTAAAAGCATGAATCTTTATAGCATACTTACAAAATCTTTGAGGAAATGAGAGTAGTTTTGATTTATCTAGTCCAATAGACTTACCGTTGCAACTACGGTGCAGTAAATATTAGCTGTAGAATCAGCTTGTGAGCCCAGGGTTGAGTTGGCCTTGTACTGCTATTACTCGGATAGGTGGCCGGGTTGATGTTCCACCGAATAGTGGTCAGATTATGTCACATGTCTAATTTGTCCCTCTATGTCCTATTGTAGTTAGATTTGTGTTATGGTTGCATATAGTAGTCGAGCGATCTTTCGGCCCGCTGCGGCTTCTACGCGATTCTTTCCTTTGGATCTCCCGCTGCCTCTACATCAGCAACAAATTCCCTGTTCACAGCACATCACTACCTCTCACTGTTACCTACACACAGTGAGTTTTCGGTTCGTTCTCTCACTTCTCCGCTCATCTTTACTCATCTCAATTAATTAAATGTAGCAAGAAAAGAGAGCGCATTTTCAATCCTTACCTCACAAAAACAAATCAACCCACGACAACGATGGCTACCGCTCAGGATATCATCAAAAAACTGAATCTGACCCCGCATGTCGAAAAGGGTTTCTATATTCAAACTTTCATCGAGTCCCCTAGCTCGGCCATATACTACCTTCTCGAGAGAGGTGATGGCCAATCGAACTGGCACCGTGTTCTCAATGCGACTGAAATTTGGCACTATTACGCAGGCGCACCGATTCGCCTTTCTCTTTCGTGGAACGATGGCACGCCCGTAAGGACCAAGCTCCTAGGAGGCGACGTCATGAACGACCAGGAGCCACAAGTGATCGTGCAACAAAATGAATGGCAAAATGCGGAGAGTCTAGGAGATTGGTCGCTGGTAGGATGTACTGTTGCGCCCGCGTTCAATTTCGAAAAATTTGAGATGAAGGAACCGGGATGGCAGCCAAAAGGCGCGTGAGCGTAGAACTTTTCCTCGTTGATCACAAATATACAATCACTTATTATCTCTTCACCGATACCAACATATAAATATTGCAGCAGTCTAAAAACATCAATCATGGTAGCTGTGTGAGGATTCATAATGCTTCGAAGGAAAATCTGATGTTGGAAGAGTGTGGGTATGGTCACGAGACTGCTTTTATCAGCACATATTCTAATCAGATTCACGAATAAGGAAGCTCTACTTGTATAGGTTGTCTCTCAGTAAACTTTCAATTCGTATCACACTCTGTTCATTTCATGTAGTTCATTCAGTGTGGCTTTAAACATGATTCAAGCAAGCGATCGATACTGTACCTAATGTTCAACATGGAAGGGCCGACCCATTTGTAAACCATGGGCCTTTTACGAGTTATAATCTATGGGCCTGAGAAAACGAATCGACCTCGAAAATCATGATTTGCTATCTCCTTCCTAACCATTTCCTACACTCGCTCTCGAGCGTTTTACCATGACATTCGTTGCACATATGTAAACGCACCATTTTCAGAAGCAAACTAAAGAATCCTAGATATATATATGTGACGATTTAGGAAGAGAGGATCTGATTGATAATTTCCCAAACGCTATCTGAAATCATTCTACAATGAACTTATCGTTTCAGCAATTGAAGAAGAACTTAGACATGATTGAGATCATTTATCTGTCGCATCTAGGATCGGGATTCAATATGCAGGTTGATTGAGCCTTTGAGATAGAGCGGAAGCTGGAGTCTAAGCTTCAATCTAAAGCTGTGGCAAGCAACGGACGCAAGGAACCCTCTTTGTAATATCATCATTCTAAAATCGAAGGTTCTGAGCACTCGATATAATAAGGAGAGCAACCTTTAGGTTGGAAGTAGTATCAGATATGGGCACGCGGCTTGCACATGCGAAGGCAATGCCACAACAAAGTGTAGCTACAAGCGCATGATCTTCAAAGTAGGTGTCGACCAGCGAAGAGCTGCTTGATCTTTCAAATAATTGACAGTAGCACGGCGTGAAGAAGTCTCACTCACTTGCACACAATTAAGGCCTCTTTCTCAGAACGAAAATTTACTGAGGTACCTTGCAAGCTCCATTATACATCACTAAATTGAATATTACAAAAATTTGTATTGGGCTAACGGGAGCCTTTAACACCTCTGTGACTCTTTGGGCTATTCTAGAGTAAACTTCTGTAGCAAATCCACTTCTTATCTCCCGCTTTCGTCAACCCTCAGATGTAATGGTAACATTATCTGATGTGAGCGAACTGTCACGTGTGCGGGGCAGATTTTGGGGGCCAACTTCACCAGTCTCAGGTTCAACATCTCTGCCAGCCATTCATCCAATTCACTTATTCGGATGCAACATTGTGCTTTTACTTGGTTTCCAATACTTTTACGCCTATCCGCCGTGGTATAATCTCAATAGCGCAGCAAAATCGCCCTTGTTTGAGTATGGATGGGAAAAGCTCAGCCTGACCATCATGGTTTCATCTGCCACCCAAACGCTGTGAGATGAGGCACTACATACTCTGGACGAGGAGTAAAGAACATGGTATAGCCTGATCCTTGAGAATGGGTCTGGACACTGTGCTGTTCTTGAAGACGTACTTACTGCTACTTTAGAAAACGTGGAGGAATGCAGAACAAAGTGATGGAAAGTAGTTATCAAGGGCAGAACTTTTATTCTCTGTGACTTGTTAGAGAAGGTAGTGGTCTGAACCAACAAGTTCATTGCCGTTGGCGACAGTGTGGTGCAGTACGATCCGGGTCATGCTGCTCTTCCTTGGGCTGCCATAAGACTCATTCTGCAAGCGACTATCAATGAGGTCGAGATTTTTGGCGCTGTTGTACAGGTTGTAGACACAATTTAAAATACACTGTCTAAGGGTGAGATCATGGAGAGTGTATTTGTATAGGTGAGTCGTCGCAAAACTTTGGGATTACGAAAGCTAGTCTAATCGTTAAGTCTTCGAAGGGACACCAATAGCTACTATTAATCAAATCTTAGCAACTCCGAAGTCTCAGATCTTCTATGTCAAGGGCTCATCCATATTTACGCTACAATGCTCATCTTCCTTGCGAAGTCCGTACAGTACTACAATCAACGCACTATGAAATGGATCGCAAAAAGCATGATTGTTTCAACGACCGACGTGGCTACATGGTCACGACCGATTAAGGAACATTTCGCTAATTTAAACCGTCTCATGTCGCTTGCAGAATTAGAAAGCCTAGCAAATCGCCTCAAGTCAGAACTAGCCAAGTAGCGCAAGGTCAAAATCCAGAGACCACATACCTCCCATTAAAGCAGCTGTCAGATCAATCGATGTTTCCTATTTCCCGGATCGATGAAAAGATCACGAATGTCAAAGATGATCTCGAGCGTAAAAACGAGCCGCTATCATTAAGTCGATATCCGCCATTTACTTTGTTGCCTAGCACAAAGCCGCGAACGGAGGTTTGCTCCCACGATCCGGAAAATGGTTCCTAAACAAGCTACATTTTAACAAGTGGCGCGATGAGCGTTGTTCATCAGTGCTGTGGCTTCACGGAATTCCAGGATTAGGAAGACCAAACTTACATCGATGTTGTCAATGAGCTCAAGCCAACGAGCCATGTAGTTTATTTTTACTGTGCTTGGAATCCTGGAGAACCTGAGAGGTTTGATTATGATCATATCCTTGCCCTATCGGTCCGCCAACCTGCACGCCCGCCCCCCGGGGTGCCTATTATGTTTCCTGTGCTTGCAAGATATGAAGACGCATTTGATGAACTAGTCGAATTCTCGGAAATAACTTGGTCCCGCGATGAAACCATATGGTTGTTGATAGAACTCCGCGACTGTTACCCAGCCGTTATATTGGCTATTGATGCGCTAGATGAGGTCATCTCTACGAATCGTTTGGACCTTCTGGACGGACTCCTCGAAATTATGGATAAAACACAAACACTAATCAAAATCTTCATATCCAGTAGAGAGAATACGGACATAGTTGATCGCCTAGAAAATACACCAAATCTCCGGATTGGAGCTGAGAAGAACACTGAAGATATCGCAAAATTTGTACATCAGCAACTGAAGGTTGCCGGTTTATTACACTGAAGGTTGCCGAGTTCACTGAATGAGAAGATCCTAGAAACACTTCTGGAGGGTGCGCAAGGGATGTTTCGCTGGGTTGATATTTAGATACAACTGCTAAGACCTTTGAAGGTGGCCGCTGACATTGAGGCGAGGCTTAGCCGCCTGTCCACCACATTAGAAGTATCCTACTTGGATATTCTGAGCCATATACAAGTTTCTGGTGAACATACCTTCAAGCTGGCCATTTTTACTTTCCAGCGGCTACTCTACGGGCGCAAACCCATTGCCCTCGGCGGTTTTCGATATTTGGCTTATCTCAATTCTGGACAATGCAAAGTGTACACCACTCATGAGATTCTCGATGTATGCCAAAATCTAGTTGTGTGTAATGACGCAGGTATTTTTAGATTTGTTCATTTGTCAGTCCGTGAGTTTTTGGAACACAGTGGCTAAGCCGACACCAAAGGACGACGTATCCCCTATTTCTCCACCGAGGAAATAAATGTGGCTATGGGCTCACCGTCACTGTCGTATTTAAGGTTCACAATGGATTACAAATCCTCGAAAGCAGACAGCCATCTTTCTATTTCTCGTCCAATGAGGGAGAACACGGAATTGCGAGATTGCACAGCAAGTTACGTGCCCTTTCACATCTCGAAAGCAGGTCATTTGAATTCATATGCGCCATTATCCCTGAAAGTACACTTGTTTATGATCAAGGATGTGGACGTTGCCCGACCTTTGCTCATTGGCATACAGTTGTTACTGAAGACATGGGATCCGCAGCATTGGAAGATAGTAAAGAAGCTGCTGAACAACCTGCCAACCCAATCTGGCTCGCACATACATACGACATCATTGCAATCCGCAGTGTCTCTATCGACGATAAGGGCAGGCGTTCTAAAGCCTTTGCGTACGTGGCGAGCAAAGGTAGCTGTAAGGTCATGTCCGCCCTTATAGATCCGGGGCTCGACATCAAAGACGTCGGTATCGAAGCGATGCGCAGAGCCATCTCAGCTGTCCAGAGTGATGCTGTAACCTCCATTCCGGACTACCAAGTTCCTATAGATCCATCCTGGCTCCTCCAAGCTACAATTTCACAGTATAGCAAAGTTGTCATCGCTCTAGTCAGTAAAGGGAGTAGGAACTTTGCGGGGCGAAGGCATCACAGAGATCGAGACAGGTGATCCACCAAAATCAGAAAACCTCTAACGCAACACTAAGGCTTGTAATTCATTGTGCAGACATCTTAATCTATGCACATTAATTTTCGACGTCCAGCCCAGAAGAAAACAAAATCTGGATTGAGAAAGTTCGTGATACTAGAGAACATCTTTCTGCGCTCATTTGAACGTACGTATTGTGAGTGAGGGGAGTAATGCGATAAAGAATCTGCTGGAGACTTTAATGTGGTTGCAAGAGACAGTTCCCAATATTTGCAGAGTCCGGTTCTGCTGAATTTACTGGTTTCTAATCTATCTGCTGGTCGAAACCGTTTGGTTGACACTTCTTGGAAAGTCCCCACATGAAAGACATTCCCCTATGATCACAGTACAACCATATGGGGAGAGAGCAGGAGAAAGCCGAGGGCTGGACGTGTATGGCGGAAGTGCCGCAAAATTGGTTTGAGGGATACTGTAGGCGGTTTTCAAACTAGCTTTCCACATATCAAGGCCTAAAATTTCGCAGCAGTTTTATGTTGGGAGTGAGGCGAAATTTGAGGAACTAGGTCCCAAGATACAAGCGAGAAATAGCGACGGAAATACCTGCTCTCTCAAGATACTTCCAAACATCGAAGACAACAGCTCGCGATATTTTTCGACCTAAAGAATCAGAACTGTGGAACGGAACATACCAAATCCATGTACCATTCTATCTCGCCCACGAAATATTCTTGTTTGCGTGCAAAGCTTCCCAAGTATAGGTTAAACATTTACTCCGTTCGGAAACATAGCCAGGTCCTATCCACCACATTGTCATAAGTACTTGCCACCACCACTGCAGTGTTTTACATACGCCACTTCACATCTCCATCAAGGGCCAGATTCTTGTGTATGAAACAGTATACCTAATGCCGTACGATGCCAATCGCGATTTCCCCAAGCCTGGGAAGGGCTACCGTGCCCTTTTCTTAGACCAGAAGGTGAGAACGACCCCCGAAGGCCAGCGAGCTGATAACGAAATATATCTCCCGAAATTTCTAACCCCAATACCATCACCTTCAATTTTTGGGACCCCGTTCGCTTATCATTAACACCTATTGCACAGATGGCATCATACCCTCGACGCATCCTTCGCATGAAGAATTTTCCTCAGCATGTGACAGACGCTGATGTTCGGTCGTTTTTCGAGAAGCATGGGGTCGAGATTGACGATTGGACCAGGGACTATGTCAACACTACCAGGGTCCCACTACCCGTGGGTTTTGTGTTGATGAAGACGGAGGTGGAAGCAGTACAGTTTTTATTGAGAACCTCGCAAGCAGAGATAGTAGGCCTTCAGGTTCATTTTGAGCCTGCAGGGATCCCTTACAGAGGTCCTAGACGTAAGACTTCCTGTGCGAGATATAATAGGGCTTGCGCGACTCGAAGTATCCTCTTGACTTTTTACCAGTTCTGCGCCAAGGCTTGCTAATGCAGTATTACAGTTCAAAACTCGCGCTTCCTCGACCTCCCCAGCCGTAGAAACGGCAAGGCTACGCCTCCAATTATCCTTGACACCATCTCCCCCTCCTACATCGTAGCTACTCGAAGCATAAACCCGCAGACCCGGGAGTCGGACATGGCATCGAGGCAAAACAGCATCCTGCCATTGGATCACTGCCAGGACTCATACGCTAAGATTATGAGAGGGCCCCCGAAGAATAAAACCACGCCGCTCGTTTCCTCTCTCACTATCGAATCACAACCGGAGAATGGCACAATCGTTGAAAAGACTATTCATAAATTTGATTCGCCTCAGAAAGCTGACAAGTCGCCGATGTCCAAACCGTTATCACTAACGAATACGCTCCAGAAGGCCGACTCACCTCAAAGAGCCAACACAGTGCCGGGATCTAATTCGGCCATCCTGTCTATTCCGAATCGCTCTCAACCCCTTATCCCACTACATCTGCTGAAGCAGCCTACACTCAAGCCTGCACACAAGCCTCCGCAAGAGGAGATAAAGCGTCTCAGCCTGGTAGGCTTGTTCCAGGACAGCACAGCAGACTATCCTCGTTCTTCTTGTTCTTACCAACGTCCCCGCGATACAGTCGACAGTGATGGAGAATGGTCGCAGCAAATTACTGATGAGGTAAACGGCCATATGCGACCTGCAAATGCGGTTAGGGGCTGGAACATTGCTGGCAGAGATCCGAATGACCGGCGGTATAATGCGATCACTGAGACGGATTGGAATATGTTCCAGTTCAAAAAGGACGAGAAGAAGGAGAAAAAGTAGTCCGTTTAGACATGTGATCTTCGCAAGACGAAAGTGTTTTGTTACATTCATACAATCGTTTTTCTCAAGATCCAAGATTTCCTATGAGAAGCTTAGTAACTAATTAGAGCAATCCGTGCGCAGATAAGTTGTATTTCCGACATAGCGTGTGGCAGACAAAATAGTATTTGGTAGGCGCTAGTCAGATCATTTTGACTATTGGCTAAATCTACCTATGCTTATGAAAACTCTGCCTAAGACATGTTTCCATGCAGTCTCCTGTCTCCATGACTCTGTCAAAACAAGTACAAGATTACGCACGTGATTAGGTTTGTAATCAATAGGTACTGTATAAGATAGCTCCTCCTTCTAGCTGTTCA
Source organism: Herpotrichia juniperi (assembly GCA_014905255.1). Taxonomy (NCBI): domain Eukaryota; kingdom Fungi; phylum Ascomycota; class Dothideomycetes; order Pleosporales; family Melanommataceae; genus Herpotrichia; species Herpotrichia juniperi. The sequence goes on from BLYF01000109.1 coordinate 234,878, forward strand.
GGTAGCTTCAATGTTCAAGAATCAAACAGACTCGACGGTCATGAGTTTCTGGGCCTTGTCTTAGATGTCGAGTTTGTCATCAACAGGCATTGTCTAAAAGGCAAGTTTGCGAACTCTATTATGCTCGTTTTCAATAGGCGAACCAATTATAGTGAATGGCACTAGATTCCTGCCTGATAACTAGTTTTCTAGTCTACTTCTGTCACACCTCCTAGCTCGGCCGGCCTTGCTCAAAAGGAGGCTGCTCATGATGGCGCATAAATTGAGTTGAACAACGTCTTGCAAAAGACTCCGTCCGAGGTTTCTGACGCTGTCTAGCCATTTTTGGAGTTTACATATCTCCTGTTGGCTCTAAGGCTGGTCACGCAGAATACAAAGTGGGCAGGTATTTACGAGTCGAATGCTAATTACGTTCCCGTTTTCCCATCAGCTTGGTAGCGAACGAGCTTCTAGTTAAGGCTTCAGCGTAAGAACAGAAAGTCCTGCAGCCAGTGAAGATTGCCATCAGCACTAGGGTTGAGAATGTTATCCCATTTTAGATACGGTATAAGACTGCCATGTTGAGACGGTTAGTGCTTCTCTGACGATTAAGTCTATTGAACATGCAATCAAAAGTCCAACCAAAAGCGCGAGAGCGCGACCGAACTGGCAAGGCCGATTTTGTGCCAGATATTTTTGCTGCGGCCAACCCCACTCTTTAGTCTGCATTCGCATCGAACGAGGAACTTGAGGATCGGCCGGAGCATAAGGTTCTGGCGGCCTCTCTAGGCAGGCCTGCTCAAATTGAGGACTCTGTGACCCAAAAGGTCATGAACGATGATGAGTCTACTATTAGCATCAACTTTGAAATCGCCTTGTAGGTAATCGATGTTGATAATGGGCTTCCCGTCATTGACAACATCCCAGGAGGCGAAAATCGGTCTCTGGTATTTAGTGAAGCGGTCTCTTCCGACATGAGTGCTTGCCTAGAACTCTTGAATGGCATGACAGATGGCACATTCTGTATCTATCCTAAGCCTGATAAATCTGTCTTCTAACAATAGCCTAGCTGCGTCACTAGTCGTTAAAGTCCCCCATTTCATCACCGAGCAGGAGCCATCGTCAGCTGGCGCTATTGTTTAAAAACAAAACTTTGGCGCATTGGAGTCCGGAGAGTTCATTCGGCCTGTGTTGAACGTGATTGTTCTGACTTCAGTCGTCTAGAATTCGCCTACAGAAACTATCTGTCAGCTACTGTCTGTACAACTGTTGCAAATGAGCCAAGTCTAACCTATTAGCGTTGCACCGATTACGCCTAGGTTAATGGATGTCGCTCTGATGTAGCATAAGTCCCATATGCGGCAATTCTCACATGTCCGTGATGTCGAGATTTTTTCAATGGCATCCACCTCGCAGCTGAAGGTTTCTCCTGTCACCAGTCGTCAATACCATCCCTATAGACAAGAATTTCGCCATCAACAGGCCCTAGCATCTCGCTAGCCCAAAACTCAATACCAGCTGGCTCTTAGTCCTAATCCTCGTTGTTTTCAACATCGAAAGCAACAACTTAAGACTTGTTTTTGATTTCTTCACGTTTTTAGCGTTATTGTACTTTGGCAACCTATAAAGAGTCTTGCCATGTTCACTATAGGAGCTTGGTACCGTAGTGGTGCAGATAACTTGATAAGCTTAATACACATCGCGTTAACGCCTTGCAATACAAATTTATTTCCATATGACTGCAGATTAACAAGACAAGCTGTTTCCTACGAACGGCGAGTATAAAAACCATCAGTATGTAGTTGAAACCAGCGCGTTTACATAAAGAGAGACAGGAACTGAATTACTCCAAGGAATATGCAACGCCTGCAATGATGAAACCGCAAAGATGACAATGTTAACGCATGAATTGGTAAAATGAAAGAAGGTAGCCTGGACTTCAGCCAAGACAAAAACAGAAGCGAAGAACAATATTTACAGGTTGTGGAGATCTGGCGCGGGACCTTAAAGCCAGGTGGTACATTAGCATTACAGATTTTCGTTAAAACGCGCGAATCATTGCTGTTTAGGCGGTTGATATGATGGTTTGTTTGTCCAATACTGGTCTGGATAAGCTTGCGAGGCGAGCGGTGCGGCTGTAGGCGGATACTTCTGATGTGCATATCTCGGATCGGCTTGATATGGGGGCGGTGTGGCTGAGTACTGACGTGTCGCAAGATTTCCAAGAGCTGGCTGGTAAGGCGGCGCGGAATAGTATGCAGCTGCAGGATATGGATTTGGACGTGGAGAAACGTGTTGCGGCTGATATGTTGAGTTCGCGTACGATGCTGGTGTGGCTACCTGTGGTGCGTAGTGTTGCGCTGCAGGCATGTTTTTAACGGCTGGAAGAGTGCCTCCATGCTGTGCACTGTTGAGTTGCACATTATGGCTAGCTGTAAACTGATTCATTGCTGCGATGCCTGCACCATTGGAAACAAAACCTGCCTGCAAGTTTGCATAGTAGTCTCTCACATGCGGTTGCGGCTCGCGGGTCGTGATGACTGTGTCTCGTCGCTCCCCTTGACCGTTGTTGCTTGCTGCATGCGCCCCTTCGAGAATACTCAGGACATCACTCATCCTGACAAAGATGCAGAGCCCGTCCCCATCAGCAACTAGATCCCGCATCTTTTCCCGGAACTCGGAACTTCCATCTCGTGCTTTCGCCATCTCACTTCTTTGCTCGATCGTCATGCACCCCACGATCGCCAACATCGCATCCTCTAGTGCTGGATCGTGCTGAAAGCTTTTGATGACCTCCTGTGGGATAACGCCGTTGGAGGTGCATATTGTTTCTCCAATATTTCTTAAAGTCTCCAGTCCCGATTTTCGTGTGCCAAATGAGGCATTTGCTTTTGTTGCTTCTTCTTGAATTGCATTAATCGATCTCAAAATTTGATCTATTACATCATCGGCAAGTTCGAATTGTTTCGAGCCGCCGAGGTTGCCGTATTTTTCATTTAGCGCTGTTTCCACCTCTTCTGCATGAATTCCAAAATCCAACACCTGCGTACGCTCCTTTTGTAATTCGGATTGGTACGATTCCCAGATTTCTGATGCGACTCGTGGTTGTGACATGGCTACTCGGAACAGCAGTTGCTGCGTGAAGCTTGCGTCGAGCTTCGTCAAAGCTTCCCATATCTCGATTTTGGTGGCATTAAAATTGGTAGGTTCTTCTGTCCGTTGTCGTTTTCCAGGATGAGGGTTTGCCATATCGAAAGAGCTGTATATAAAGAATTTGTTCAGGGAACGGGGGGAGCGGCGAAGAAAAGTGAGATTGAAATGAGGTTCACGGGGCAAAGTTGGCTGGGGGATAGAGCTAGGTAAAGACGGGCCTAGTCTGTGATAGCGATGCGGGCATCCCAACTTTTATGATTTGAAACGTTCCTCAAAGCAAGGTTGCGACGCCTTTTATTTGAACCAGATTGAACGCCCTGACGTGATGTGCTTTTTGCCACGAATTGATGGCGGTGTTCCTTTTGGTTTTCGTGGAGCATGTCGGACGATCGGCCGTTAGCCGTTTCAGCATACAAGTCGCTGCCAGTAGAGCTGCTGGCTGTTACGTCTGATGAACCATATTCTGTGGAAAACAGGGCCCTGAGATCATGTCAAGGTGGTTCAAAAGCTCGTTCGTCGGGTGACAACGATCTCTTTTTAGGCATGGTAGCTCCACGTCGCTGCGCACGTTAGATATGCGGCTGATCGAAGTAAACGCCTGTTGCCTGATATCAGTGCGCTTTCTTCATTAATCGCATACTGGCCCTAACCTGTTGATCTCTACGGAGGTGCAGCATGCAGGACTCCGTAGCCATTTCTCCCTCGCTGAAATTGCGATGCCGCCCATTCTTCATTCCAGCCAATAGTCGAGAGATTTCTGTTGTGAGCGCTTATGCAGGTGTCGTCGATTTTAGATACGAAGTAGATCATTGTGCGCCCTATTAACTTCGGTAGGAAGGTACGAAAATAATATAATCGGGTCAGATTCTGTCTAACATAAGAAGGCATGTTGCACATCTCATGGAACATGTGAAAACCGGCAACTTAAGGTTCTGATGAACATTGTGATAGAGTATGAGTTGACGGTTGTAGTCAAGATCGAATTTAGATTCGAATGGCTGCCCAGTCATTGTTCAACGCTAAACTATCTAGGTATAAGGCCGGCCAATAACTCAGCATCTGGATAAGCGGGCTCTCGCAACACGAAACAAGAATGAACCAAAAAGAATACCACCGCCACCATTTTGTGCTTCAAAAGACTTGCCTGCACAATCCAGATCAATTTCTTGTTATGCTCTCGGAATTCATAGGACGGCTAGAACATTTTCGCTGAAAGCAGGTAAATTTGAGATAAAGGCCTGCCTCTTGTGCAGCACCCGAAATCCAAGTCATGTACCCGATATTCGGTAGTGCTTTTCCCACCTTATTCATCCTAAAAATCTGCATTGCGAGATAATAGGCGAAGCCTCAGTCTCACATTCTCTGCGCCATGCAAACTCCTGCAAGATAATTCACACTCTTTTTCTCGGTTAACTAGCCGAGCTAAGCCTCATGATTCATGACCGGTCATCACACATACTCACTCAAAGACGTCAATAACACGCGGTCTTTAAGAATCGACGGCCTTAAAATTCCAAGTCTCGTTTGAATAGAAAGAGAACTAAGTTTACACTAGTTAACAAATCGCTATCATAGGCGACACAATTCACATCAAGCCAAGTACACGTCGAGCTTCCAGATCATCAAAACGAATCAAGATCCTAGCCCAGTCCCTTGCGTAGTCGCACAGCTTGGCTTATATCATTAGTATCAACAACCCAACTTCATAACCTCACCAAGTCTAACTCTCTGAACGCATGAAGGTTTCACAGCCGAGACTAGCGGAAAGGTCGATCAAAGTCATGTGATCAGTACATTCACTCGCCACTGGGCGTGAATTGTCGAAGATGGGTCTGCGCTAAGGAGCTATTCCTAAACTTGGTAATGCTAAAATCCGAGCGAACTGAAATACCTCAACAACACTTCTTGACAACAAATGCTGCCATCCTCCACAGTTAATCCTCTCATGTAACGTCAACACACCTACCCAGCGAAGCGACTGATTCAACCACTATTTCAGACGCCCGTTTATCTCAGCAATTGCAGAAATGCCTTCAGCGCCCACTTCGGCTCATTGGTGTTGGACAAGGGGTTGGCCTTACGGAACGTGCATGTGGCGAAGCAGCGGGGAGGACCAGCACCTAGAGAGACGTGGAGCGTTCTCCGAAACTAAGCACAAAGCACAAGAGAACCTCGAGCCCAATACAGTCCGCAACATCACTGACGCTGTACCACTTGTGCTAATATCGCATGAGAACAACAAGACGACGGACTAGTTACCCAATGTTTTTCTTATCTGGAATATTTCTTTAGAACTAGCATCAGGGATTTGAGTGCAAGGAAGAAATTTAATTGGTTTACGTGGTTGAAGCGATGCCGCAAAAGTTGTAGAAGAATAAACCCAGCTGTACCATTGAAATCACATGCGAGCAGGGCAGGAATGTGGCATGTCCCCACAATCCAACTTATGTATACGCTGCCCGAAACGCAACATTAATAAACACGAAGCATGCTTTCTCCAGGCAGATGCAGCTTCCCAACCCATACGCATGCCATTTTCAAAGTGTCCATTACAAAATGGACATTTATCATAACATACATTATGCCAACGCCGTACTACAAAAATCACCCGAGATGATAGCCGCGAAGGAAACCCTTTGTAACCATCGCGACAGCGCGTCCCAGCAGGAACCCTATACCCTCAAGTCCCCATTCGATAGTGACTGAAACTATCTGTAAAGCAGATACCAAAAGTGCGAACGAATCCAATCCGAACGATGAGACTTGATCTAAGTCCATGAGGGCGGCGGTGACAGGGAGAGCGATTAGAACGAGGAAGAGACCAATAAACCGGATATCGCTAATATAGTATAAGAAGCTGAACTGGGGAGATCTCCGGACGAGGCCGGCTTCATCAATAAGTATCTCAGCCTTTGAAAAGCCCTCGGATGTGAGTATCGGATTACGCGAGCTGGCGGCGATGTCGCTTCCTAGGACCTTTCCACCGGTTACTCCCATCTCATCGTTTTCGATCTTTGCAGTCTTGGAATCTAGGCGCTCGTAAGTCTTTGTCAATGCACAGTCAAAACTTCACCACTTACCGTCTCCGTCTGGGACAAAGATTTGGCCCCCACCATTGTTAATTTTGTTGTATCCCGAGTACACCGCTGGAGACATCATCATCGAATATGAGTGGCGCGGCATGAAGCTGCATGGCGAACGTGGGCCGTCTTCTAGTTCAAGTGGCTCAGGTATGGGTCGTTTGGACGTCGGTTTAGTGTGCGCATCTGCGTTATGACGTGTCCAGAAGGGCGAGGGCATTGTGATGGTTGTTGCACTTGGTGAGAGTAGATTGGGGGTCGTATTGGTGAAGTTGGTGGTGTAAGTTGTGGTGGTGGCTGTGACATTGGACTTTGGTGGTGCAGGTGAGGAAATGACCGCTGTAGTGTAGGCGAGGAAATGTTCACTGGGGTGTACAAAAATTTGGTTTTGCCTTCTCTAAGACTCCCTTCACCTAGCATGCGATGAACGAAGATTCACTGAACACATTCGAGAAAAATCTCGCAGTCTCAGAGGTCTTCATTTAGGTAGAAAATTTGTTTTCACTCCAGTGTCTACTCCGCCTCTTTCAGTTGCCACCGTATGATTTTACGTCCGACGAAAATTAGATGCAGGTTTGACACTGAATGACTCTCCTATGTAATGAGATAACGCCCAAAAACATGGTTTGATCATAGATATATCTCAGTCTTCTTGGATCGGACACACTTACTGTAGTGGCGTCACTCCTCTACTTCCTCGTCATCATCCTCATCCACAATTCCTCTCACAATTCCGCCAATGAATGGCCCCAGCTTGTAACCCAAGCGCATTGCAGCACCCTCACCCTTCTCCAACAACTCATCAAACCCATGGTGCAAAGGCTCAAGCAGCAAATCCGGCATCTGCTTATCCTTCCATCCAAACTCCCGCATAGCGACCTCATAAACTCCAAATATGACCACCATTCTCCAAACAAAAACAAGGAAGGTCTTCGGTCCAGCCGAGGCGGCGCAGAAAAGTATAGCATAGTACATCAGACGTACTACCTTTCGGGAGTAGGAGACCAGGGCGGGGTCAGTAATAAGGACTGGCCCGACTTTGACCGATTTCGGGGCTTCTAGACGACGATCGGAGATGGAACGATGGAATTTCTCCTCGTGGGCTAGGAGTGCTTCTGTGATCTTGCGATTAACATAGAATTGGACACCTTCTGGGGTTGGGACGCCTTGCTCATAGAGTTGTTGCAGCAGTTCGGTATTGATAAGGAGTTTGTATGGTGAGTGGGCGGAGTTTACAGATGCGTCATCCTCGAGGTTGTCGTCTACCTGAGTATCGTCGCCCTCCACTGTCGGACTATCCAGCTTGGTTTTCTGCGTATGGCGCTTGTTTTGAATTGAATCGCCTAGTTCTGTGACATACTCTTCCATGATGGGAGAGAATGTCTGGACAGTACTGGGCTTTTCCACATTTTCATATCCTCCATGCATGGCACTGTATCGGTTCGCCGTTGGTGTATGAGGGGGGCTAGTGTCTGAGATCTCAGCAATATGCTTGTCCCAGGAGTCGATAGTATCCTCCTCTATGATGTACATACCTTTTTCCGCTGCTGGAGAAGATTGAAGATCGTCTGAACCTATTTTACGAGCGGAGTATGAGTAACGCTTCGATATTTGGGGGATATGGTTTGCGCGCCTGCTCCGCAAATTAATCATACCTTCGTCTTCCTCGTCATCGCGAGAGTGACTGAACCAGTTCGAATCTACCTCCAGAATCTCATCAATGGTGTTGCGGTAATTGTACGAGGGCTCTGTTGGCGCTGTCTGCTGTCCCTTCTTCTTCTCAAGCTCAGCCTGCCACTCATTGATCAACTGCTCCGCATCTGTCTCCCCAATTGCATTGGTGACCTTATCCACAGCCGTAGGTGCGGCCAATTCTCGTGGCTTGACGTCCGCCACCGTCCGCGAGGAGTGCGGTGATTCGTCGCTCAAGTGTGTTCTGTCGATAGAGTGTAGCCCCGTTTTCACAAACCCAGGTTGAGGTTTGCCGGCCTCGTTCACATTGTCCATAGAGCTGCTGGGAGAACTCTTAAAGATGTTGGTAAAGCGGTTCTTGATAGAAGATTTCATGGGCGTTTCGGCATGTTCGATGGCGGCGTGGTGCTCTTTGCTCAGTCGAGCCATGTTTTCTGACATTGAGGTTAGAGGGCGTAGAGGATTATGGGGATGTGAGTATAACTGTGATGGAAGTGGAAAATGGGTTGAGGTAAGAGTGAGTTGTTTATTGTGAGCTGGCAAGGATCTTCGTTTGTTGTCTTTCGTCATAGCGCGGCGGGAAGCTGAGGTGAAGGACGGTATGGTGGTCTCCAAAATCAAAGAGATTTCATTAATCTATTCTAACACACGTATTAAGTATGAATTTCGTATTGTAGTCCCATACGCATTCTGAAGTTACCATGGTGGTCTCATTAGCTACATTCACGTAGGGCATCACATTCGTGACGCTTTGAACATATAAGAGATATTCTTAGGCATAAATTTCCCTTACAAGATCGATATACCCTGATCTTCATGGCGGGTGACTTTCTACAGTACAGCATATCTAGGGCCAGAAAAACATCCCATCGCTTTCCTTGTAAGTGTACCCATACCTCTTTTGCCTTCGATACCATGAAGGTGTGCAAGCCTTCTTCAGGTTCTTAATTCCCTGCCACACAGCCCATTGCAGTACCAAAATCAAAGCTACCAGCTTGATAACTGTGTGGATATTATCGCGAATCTTGCGCACCTGCCTCTCTTCTGACGACTCCTTAACATGTGCACTGGCGGCTATCTCACCGTGTGGGGCTACTTTCGGCCCTGCTCTCACTCCTAGGATCTTTAGGATGCGCATATCTTGCTCGTAGCCCGGGTATATATAACAAATATTGTTGAAGCGTCAGTTATCTGGCAGCATATCGACGTAGTACTTGTGCATGGGTACAGACATGGCGGGTGTGGCGGGCTTAGTTGCTAAGCTCCGTTTTGCTTAGGTGCTCAATTCTTGTAATTTTGCCTTAACTGTGCGATCGACTGCAAGGGAAGGCTGTCGCTTCGAAAACCCTGGGCCGCAATCAATGCATATCTGTATCTTGTGCTCTGCGCAGTCCTTACCCTTGGGGTTATGGTGCGCTATGTTGACTTTCGCAGCGGATATTGATGTCAATGTCTGATGAACAGGAGTCAGTGTCGAAGTCTGAGGATCAGTAGAGTCGGAAATCTTGACTTGTTCTTTGTATTTGCATGTGTCCCGCATGATGCGACGTCGGCGGAATTCCGCCTCGATTTCCGATTTTGTTGGTGCCATCTTGTCTAATTAAGAGCGGCGATGAGAAGTTGCAGTGGAGGTGTGGGGTGCGCCGAAGAGACCAAGGTGTGTGGAGTTGAAAGTGAAGTTCGTTATTGTATAAGCAAGCCAGGGAGTGAATGTCCAATCTGAAATGCCACCATTAAATGGTCACCTAGTAGCCCACGAGCGCATTAGTTAATACAGAGCAAAGTATGGTTGAAGTCCAGTTTCGTCGACTATAGGATATGGTTACTACAAGACAGTCAACTTCTAGGCTTATACTGTCAATCAATGAATGTGGTATATCATTCTGTTTTGAGAAATTGGAGTGCTTCGCAAGAATACACTTTTCTGAACAATTAGTGGTTCATTGGTATTAGGGCGGATTTTGATGACCATTCAAATGAATGATTAATACGCATAACCACTCGAGACTTGTGTCATGGCAAGAATTGAGGCAGATATTGCGCCGTGGCGAAGAGCTCACCCAATAGAATTTCAATACACTAGGTACTGGAATCTGACTAGCTGAATTAGCTCATAGTTTCATGGTGAGGAGGAGTCACTTCAGGGAAGGAGAAGCGAGAAGAAGGATGAAGGAACCCATGAATCACCAACATCTCGAAAAATTGTATCATAGTACTAGCAAGCATGCACCATAATAGAACTCCTCTCTCATAGGAAAATGCAAAGGATTACCGTATTTGGCACCACCATTCTTCTCTCTCTCTTGATTTCATCTCAGTGTCCTCGGCGAGTCGAAACCAACCCTCCCGTTATTCCACTGCAATATTTTTAAGAATAATGCTTCAACAATATGTACGTGCAGGTAGTACATGAAATTTTTGCATTTACTCTGCTATTAAATAACGTAGCTTATTCCAGCAGTTCCCAAAGCTTTTGGCTCTAGCAAGCTTCATCATACAAGGGTATCATTTTCTCATATCTAGATCTGTGTGTCTACCCCATCAACAAAAGGATGATGACATGACCAAATCCAATGCTTCTTCCCAAACCCTTCAGATACCTGCGTGCAGACTCAAACAGCATTTTCCACTTGCCCATTTTTCCATGTACCCATGTTCCCACACCCACCCTCTGAACGCCACGCATCCCTCTCAATTCCCTATTGCATTAGATACCATATAGGTATTTTCTATCACTCAGATCTCATTACCCTTTCCGGCTCTATACACCTCAACCAAGTTTTCAACTCCCCTCTTTAATCCCCACACCAATAACCCCGTTAACCAAGCCACCATGTACAACAAATCCCTAGGCATACGCGTAACCTCACCCCGAATGGCATGTACCACAACCCCCAATACTGCACCAACGAGCCATCCCTTGATGATTTCAGTCACTAATTTATGGCCTATCTCACTGCCGACGTGGTGGAGGGCAACAGCGAGTGCTTGTGTGGTGGAAAAGAAAAGAGGTAGTATCATGCAGAACGTGAAGAAGAACCAAGAGCTATCCACAGGCACAAGAGCCTGAGTATAGATGGTTGTAGGCGCCATGATGGTTAGCTTTATTAAGGTTGGAACCGGTTCCTGGGAGTAGGTGGATTTGGGACTCATCAGAGTGATGTAGGTCGAGGCATGGAGAAGCTCTGGAGAAGAAACGTCTCTAGGAAGTATCATATTTAGTTCCGTTAGTGCCGGGATTGGGGCCTGTGAGTAGACCTCTGTAGAATTCATCAAAGATATCTGGCCTGTCACCTTGACAAAGTCTGAGGTCTTTGACTCCTGGAGGATGATCAGCGTCTTGTTTGCAGATGGTGAGAGCCGGGTTTGTGCCAATACCTCGAGGGGCCGCACACCTGACAGTGCTGGAGAAGATCCGACGTCTATCTCTTCATCAGAGCTCGAACTCAAGTTTCGAGATAGAGAGTGATTTAACAGTGGCGAAGGTGTGACGTGAGAATGCGAGCGTGAGCTGGGATACACAGAGTCATTCTGCAGCTTCGGACGAATGTACTCGATTTTCTCATCCAAGATTGTACTGGGGGATAGGGGGAACTTGATGCGTAGTTGTGACAGGCTTGGTGACGAAGACGAGTTGCAGACCCTTCGCTTATCGAAAGGGGATAGTGGAGAGGCGCTGCTGACGCTTTGCGGGCGTGAAGAGAAATCCTGGCGGCGGGCTAAGTTTTTGGCTACGTAGTCAATTGGCGACGACGTTAACTCTTCTATTGTATTGTTAGTCTTAAATTTTGAAGCCCATATCGAGAGGTGATGTATGCATACCTTCACGGCACTTTCCAATGACCTGGTCAGTCTCCCTCTCGAATCCGCGAGCAATGGCACCTTTCTTCTTTGACTCCAGCAAAGATTTCATCTCTTCAAAGTTCTCTTTATCCTCTAGAGTCTGCTCCCAGATATCTCCTGTGCCTTCGTCCCGCAGACCCATAGAAGAAAGTTTGCGCGAGAGGATAGTACGTCGACGGTCGGCCGACGAGGGAAGTGTACTTGTAGTCTCGTTCGCCTGTGGCTGCAAGTGAAATCCCGGAGGAGTATACGGTGGGACCCACGTCGAGCTCTTGATCTGCAAGCTCCTCCGGTCTGCACGTGCAGACGTTGTAGCTAGAGCAGTGGGCAGCATGGACGGTGAGCTTGCAACCACGAAACTACTCTGTGCCGACCTCTCCACACCCTCTGATCTCATCGACGCAGTATTCCTCTTCCTAATACGCTCCAAACTTGTAATCTCATCCCCCTCCATCCTCGTCGCTAGCGCTTCCGTATACAACGAACCAGAACCCGTTTCGTAGAGCGAGGAGGGTGCGGAGGGTGGGATATTGTTCGGATCCCGAATGTATCTGTCTGGAGATGTAAATTTCCTAGTCTTCGGTGTGTATATTGACTTGACATCTCGTTCGTCGCTGCGACTGCTGGTTGTGAAGGAGGAGGATCGGGGTGTTTGGGAGCGGAGGAGGGAAATGCAATGTGCGCTTGAGGTGGGGGTGGGGCTCATAAAGTGTGCGACGGGAGATAGCGAGCTTAGGTTTTTGTTTGGGATTGGCTTTGTGGTATGGTTTCTACAGTGGTGCGCCATTGTGCGGCTGGATGGTTTTTATTACTTGAGTTGACTGTGAGGAGTTTGGGGTGGATTTTTTCGTACAGGTTTGTGTATGTGGTTGTGATGGTATGATGGTGGAGATTCTGAGGTTTTGTGTATGGAAAAGTATACATGCGTGTTAATATATTATTTTTCTTTTGCGCTATCGTGAGTTTAGGAAGTGAAAGACGAAGTGATATAGCACATCACCAAACAGGACGACAGAGTGAAAGTATGAAGCCACTGCTTCGATCTCAATGGACACACTCACATTACTTTAATTTGTAATTGAAGCAGCATAAATTCCTTGGTGTGTAGTTTGAATAAAATGAAACAAATATAACATTAGGTATCATTTCATCAAATCTCAAGTCGATCAAGACAGCCAAGTACCCCATCTACAAAACCATTTCAACGACCATCATAGCCAGCGCACCCGCACCCATGAAATTCAAATTCATTCCTGCTGCTGCATTAGTAGTCGCCTGCGGATTTGCTCCAGTCCCACTCGGACTCGCGCTTCCGCTTGGTGTGGGCGTTGTCTCATTCTTGGTTCCGTTGACCACCTCAATCCTTCCATCGAGCTTGATGTCCACGGGGCTCTTGGCCTGCACGTACTGCGTAAGTACCACATCCTGCGTATCCAGTGCCACGAAGTCTGTTGTCGGCGTAAAGATGTTGTCACCACCTCCAGCGAGGAAATCGAGGGTAACGATGTTGTACTCGGTGGAGTTGTCGAGGTCTTTGTCGGCGATCTTTACAGAGACGAGCTTGCTGTTGTTGCCGTTCTCAGGGTTGTATTGAATTTTGATGCCGGATGAAACCTGGAAGAAGGAAGTAACTTCCTCGTTGTTATTGAGGTTTACTCCGGTTACGATACCTTCGAGCACTTTCCACAGATCCTCGCCTTTGAGTTTAATCTCCACGATGCTATTGCCGAAAGGGAAAGAAGTCAGGACCTCGCCGCGGGTGATCTCACCCTCGTCAATACTAGCCCTAATACCGCCAGCATTGATCAGAGCGAAGTCGGCGGTATCAGATGTGTTTTTCCGATACGTGAGCATCGCATCCGCCATGAAGTCTCCCAGAAGACACTCTTTTTCCTGACAAGTAGTTTGGTCCAATTCAACATTACTCTGTCCCACAACCTCTGCCGCAAACTTCTCAAACGGCACTCTCCACGCCTCAATCTCCTCCTGCAGATCCGCATCCTGCTCCGTAGTATTTGTCATGTGGATCGGAGCACCATGGTAGGCAAGAATCTTCCCCTCAGCATCGTAGGTAACGTCGATGTAGCCTACGTACTCTCCCCACCGGTAAGCTGTTACGATGAACACTTCGTCGCCGTTTTTGTTTTTCTTAATAGTAGGGTATTTGCCTTTGGCGTCTTCCATGTCCCCGAGGAGCGTGTGTGAGTGCCCACCCATGATGAGCTGGAGGCCCGTGGTGGCTTCGGCGAGCTCTTGATCTTTATCGTAGCCGATGTGGGTAATGGCTGCGATGCGGGTTATGTTGGTCGTAGCTTTGATCTCATCAATGGCGTTCTGTACGGCCTCTACAGCGTCGGAAAAGATAGTCGACTCGTCAGGGGAGGAGATCGAGGGTGTGGTGTCAGTGGTGACACCGATGAGCGCAAGACCTTGTTCTTGGAAGATGTGATAGGGCTTGATGGTCTTGTTGAGCTTGGCGTTCTGGGAGTGGATGTTTGCTGAGACGATGGGGAAGTTGAGTTTCTCGAGGAAGTCGCCTAGCTTATCCTCGCCGCCGTCAAACTCATGATTGCCAAGCGTCATAGCATCAAACTCCAGCTGATTCATCGTCTCCGCGATCTTTTCACCACCGTAATAGGAGTAGAACATAGTACCTTGAAATTCGTCACCGACGTTTAGCCACAACGAATCATTGTACTTAGGCCGCTGCTCGTCGATGGTCTTCTTGATTCGTGCATACCCGCCATAACAGCCACGTTCAGGCTTCGTGCAGTCGGTTCCTGAGGAGCTGAATTCGTCAAGATGGGCGTGCACATCATTGACGTGGAAGAAAGAAATGTTGTAATTTCCTTGGGCATCGATTCCTCGTTTTGAGAGACGTTGGCTGTGAAGGATGTCTTCCGCTTGCGTCAGACTTGTCAGCGCCGAGAGGGCGATGAAAGGCACGCTGGATTTGGCTGAGATCTTCATTTTGGCGGTGTTGGGGGTTCCGCGTCTGATAAGACCACTTTTGGGAAAGGACCACTTTTAGAGAAGAACTCGAGTTGGAGGTTGCCTGAGTTTGCCGGTGAAGATTGGCGTGGCTGTGCTACATACAAGTTAATGAAATCCCCAAACGATAGTGCAGCTGTCAGACGTCAAAACCAGCCACAAAACTTGATCACTCACATCTCTCAAAGCAAGTCCAGCGAAGAACTCAAACAAAAGCCGTGCGAAGCAAAACAAACACCAAACCAACATCACGGCCTAGCCTCTTTATATCCCCCATCGCGCACCGCCGCCCCCGGCCTTGGCATAGTGTTGGCAACGGCTGGGCGGTACTCTTGGCCCGCTCTTCACATTCCTGATCGAGCCTAGTTAATACCGGTACCTGATAGCAACCTACCATTCATGATTGCACGTGTGGAAGTTGCGATGAACGCAGGGTGTCGCGCATGATGCTGGGACGTGAACCTGGATATCGGATATTAGCAGTATTTGGGGATAGAGAGCTGGCGGGGTTCGCCGTCTGAACAATAGAGAGGATATCCGGGGCTGTATTGAGCTTCGGCGAGATAGTCAAAAGTAGTTGATATACACCGAGGCGGACTGACTAGAGGAGCGTGGGGTTGTGAGAGTCGTACGGGTGTACCGGTGAGGGTGCTATGCCTGGGCGTTCTGCTACTTAGCCTTGCATGCAACGTCATGAGAGGTTGTTCTTGGCACAGTTGTCTTACCAATGGAACGTATCAGCAATTTTGCTTGTATTCGTAGGCTAATTAATTTATAAAAAAAAGAAGCACTTGCAACACTTAGTCAGTCGAAGAAGGCTAAAGAATAAAGAGGAGTTACCATTAAGTCGCAAAGAGAGAAGGAGAACAAATTTTGAAGCTATTAATTAAATTACCACAGAGAGAATGGCTTGTTCAAAGAGCATTTGAAAACAGGATATTATTTCCCGATAGAAATGTTCAAACCGCCGAGTTTGATATTTTACTTGAGTATACACCTACTTTCCAAATAAGCTATGTGTATATCAATTTGCTATTGATATTCATTGCGCACGTTACAAGATTGCATTTCATTCATGTGTATCTCAGTAAATTGTAAGTAGACTTGCACAGTAAGAATACAGAGGTTACTTCCCAAATCCAGTGTACAGTACATCTGCAGATACATGCCCTCTTACCTAGAGGGCCATTCTGCCTCAAACCATATTCGCATCGTTTCCCTCCCCCTCTTTTAATCTAGATGTCGCCGGTTCTTGCCCTTGCAACGACTTACCCACACTGAACCGAGTTCTTACTGTTGTCGATACTACCCTCCACCTATTCCCATCATCGCCTTAAGCACCACCAACATGTATTCTTTCGATCTCGCAGTCGGACCGGGTATATTTTTTACAGCGTTACCTTCACGAGACTAATCAAGGACTGTCAGATAAAGAGCAAGTCGCCAAATCTGAGCAGCTGTTGGAGGCTACACAAACAGTAAATCACGTGATCAAGGGCCAGTATTATAAGTTTTCGTAGTTCCAGGAGCAATCTAAGTTAAAGCAGTAGGCAAAGAAAGTGGAAGTGGTCAAGGCACAGAATATTATATATATCACCCGAGCCTAGCTGATGCACTTTAAATTAAACGAGTAGCCTTTGTGGTCCTTAAACTGTTCCCATTAAGCATTCGGAAGAAGCCAAATATACCTTATAGGACAAAGAACTGTACATCTAGTTTGAGGTTACAAGATGTCGGCAGGTGTTTAGATGAGTTAGTGAATCGAATGTATAATCGGGAAATGTATAAACAGAGACTTACGCCTTGATAAGGAAAACTGATCTGCGGTGAGGAAGTCTCATACTGCTTGACCCAGTCTGGGCCCCGCCTATTTGTACTAGAGAACGCGTCATTTTGTTATATTTCGATTGGAATATAGACTAGTTAGTAGATGGGGCTGGGGATAATCATCGATCGAGGTATTAGTGTAACACGCGGTCCTGCCCTGACACCGTCTAGTCGTGTAGGACGCTGCATAGTTTTGTAGCGCTACAAAGCCCCGGAAAGATACAATAGCCAAGATAAAGGAAAAGCTGTACTCAACTACTAATAAAGATATCGCAGTATGCGGACCCACCCTGCCCATTTCCAGTTGTACAGGACGCTGCGTTGCTTTGATTATACATCCTTTAGACTTAGTGGAGCAAATTTCAGCTTGAAGCGAAGAGTAATACTTGGTGGTTTCGATCAGCAACCTCGGTTATCTTCATCCTGCTCCCAAACCCCAGAAAAAGGCCGTAAGAAGTCAAATCAGGAGAACAGCTGTCTATGAGCTGTGTCCGACTGTCGCATTGGAGGTTAAAAAAAATGGTCGAAAACGCGGTCCCACCCTGACCCCGCCCTCTCGCCGAGGACGCCGCGCAGCTTATTGAAAAATTTGGCACCACGAGATGTGTTTGTTAGTATTCAGGTAAAGGAGGCAGGAAAATACTTGCCGAAAAAAAAACATCCGTGAGAAGCAAAACGGCCCGTAGATTCCCAGCCCATACCACACATCATATAACGTTCGTTCAATTCATGTTTTTGTGTGAGTTTTTCAGTTTCAGGGCTCAAGACATGGAAGGTTTCTGAGCAGAGCCGAGTTTTTTTTGTACAGCCATGGAAGACTTCACTGCCTTCTTTGACTGCGTAGCTCTACCAAACCGAGCTTGCTGCTTGTATTTTCTCTTCTCCACACGTTCAGCGCGGGGAGTTGATGGAGGCAAGACGTCCAAGATTCCCACATTCTGCCATCCGTGTCGATGCAAAGGCTCGAATTTCCCATTCTGCAAATACGTATTTTTGGCGATAACAATGGGGGAAAAGATATCATCGACAGTGATGAAATGACCTGGATGATTCGTACCAACCTTCCAATCTTCAGTTCCATATGGCTCATGTGGATAGTCGGGCTCCCCATCGGCCCTAACCATATCCCCATAACGGCGGACGGCCTTATATCGGTCTATGAAGTTGTCGCCCAAGGTTTCTCGTCGACTGTGACCGGTTCAGCTCACAACGGCCTTGAACATGTGCTTTTTTCCAGAGGCCCTTTCGGTTACAGGGCACTTTTTAGCAGGCGCAGGTCTCATATCTGCCCACTCCTCGTCTGAACGAATCAAGAGTCTAACTTGATCGTCGCCGAACCGAAGGCGCTTCACCACCAGTAGCGAGGACGGAACAAACGTAGGTGACGCAGCAGGCTTCGACGAGGGAGAAGGTGTTCGGGTCGCCGGTGTCAAAACGATCTCGGGAAGTTCTAACTCCGGATCGGGAGCTGGAGACCAGCCAGGTTCTTCATGGGCACAAATCGGTTGTGGTAACGCCGGATCTGCCCCCAGTTCCCGTTCCCGGTAGCTCCAGTCCCAGTGGTCCCAGTGAGGGAACACTTCGTCTGGGGGTGCCATGTTTGGTTCCACTTGACGCTGATTATGGCTAACATCCCAATGGTCTACAACAGGTCCCTCGCCCGACGTGTGAGGCTTCATGATGGCGAACGGCAGGAATTCCAACGCTAGCATTTATTAGCTTGTATCGTATGGAAATTGGAAAAGAGATTCTTACATAGCGAATTCGACTCGCTGTCCTTATCAAGCGACTTGTTGGTAGGGACCCACCATCCGCCGGAGATCATCTTGAAGGTTTCGAGCTTCACTTTGGTAACGTGTTTCCGAGGCTTACCCGGAATCGGCTCAGAAGGACCTGGAATACGTGAAGGCTTTCGGTTGAGAATCAACGGATTTTCTAAAGAAAGACACTCGCGCAAATATTCCTCATTCAATCGGTGATCAACCGGTGCCACCTGAGCCTCACGTGTTTCCGTTTCCGTATAATTCCCCTCCCAGGTAACATCCTCTGGAAGAGGAAAGATGAAAGAAGGCTCGACAGCATCATACTCGAAGAGCAGGGACGCTTCAACGTCGTCTTCTTCCAATTGAAAACGAAATTTGGTGTTACATATCTTCTCTTCTTGTTTTGCGTCTTCATTATTCACCTCCTTCTTAATCTTCTCGGGTAGATCGAACGCTACCACAATGTCCTTTTTCATAGCAGCCATCTTAATCTCAAAGGATGTCGAGAAGTTGTTAGCTGCCTCAGCCTTCTCCTCGACATTCAACAACACGTCGTCCACAGACTCGAATGCAGCGGTGGGCATATTAACCGCTGGCACTTCCATCACTATCCCTTCGTAAGATTCCGGTGCAGCAGTAGGGATACACTCGATGGCTGCTGGTGCTGGTGTCTTGAGCAATGTAACCTTCCTCTCCTTTTCGTCTTCTTCTTCAGCCTCCTTTCGTCTTCGTCGTTATTTTCCGGGACGTTTACTCGCTCCTCCAATCTGGGCACACCAGTGCTAATCGGGGCCTTCGCAATGGCTGCTGCAACCGTCGCCGCCTCCTCTTTCTCCACCATCACCAGAGACGCAATATTGGCCACCGCGAGAATCTTAGCTTGCGCAGTTCCAGTATTTCTCTTGTTATACACACTCTTCTTGATGATAGATACAACGGGCTTCCTAGTAGGACGCGCTGGCTTCTTCATACTCTTCATATCGGCAGCTTTCGACTCCGCATATCGCTCTGCAAGAGCCGGGAGCTCGACACCGCCGGCAATTTGAGCTTTCTCGTTCCAAGGTTTTGCGTAGGCGCGCTTCAGGGCCTTGGTGTTTAGTCGGACAACCTTCGATATCGCGGGCGATTTGAAGCTGTCTGGGCTTGCCGACGGATTCGGCGCGTGTCTGGATCTCGTCGTACAGGGAGTCTGAACCGGGTTTTCGATGATGATAGGCGACTGGATCGCCACATGTCCTGTGAGCCGCGAAAGAGGCTGCGGGACGGGCTTGTCGGATTTGTGTGCACTAGTGACACTTCTGCGCATGGCCGTGCGAGCTGGGGCAGCGAGACGCATTGCTTTTTCGTTGATCTTAGCCATTGAAAGTAGCTGACAATAGGCTAGAAGTTGCGCAACAAAGGAGTTATAAGATAGGCATTGGTGCGGTAGTATTTGGGACAAATAGGAAAGATGCAGGGATCGAATGCAGCGTAAACTGCAAATGCTGCGATGGAAGCTAGCAACTGCTAAAATAATTGCTAAGTTGACGCAAGACCGATACTTGACATAGTATGCTGCAATTTAGGCTTGCCAAAATCCGAGTAAAGGTAAGGGTGGTGGTACGTACCAGTTGTTCCATGAAGGTGAGGAAGAGAAACAGGCGGGAGGCGGGTGGAGCCAAAGCCTCAATTTTGCCGCCAAGACCTGTAAACAAGCCGTTCCGTCGGCAACCGTAAACATGTGGCGGAGCACCAGAGAATGGAGCTAAGTCTCAAGAGACCAGGTGGTGTGGCGGCAAAGCTACTTTTTGGGGAAGGAGACAATTGAGATCGGACCGCATGGTGAAAGAAGGGCGGGAAAACAACTTCAAAGATTGAAGGTGAGATTGAAACTCCATTGATATTCAAAGAGAGATTGAGGAAGCAAGTTGCTGAATGATGATAAAGTGTGAATAGAGTAGGTATAGCTTACTGTCACTCTATACTGTGTCCTACTGCAGATACTCTTTTGATGACTCTTGCTATTGATTAACCCATTTGTTTTATCTCATATTAACCTCTAGAATGAAAATGGGAGATAATTAGACAGGAAATACAAGAGATAACAGGAATAGAGTTGAAGGAGAATATGTATCTCACTAATGTTCCACCATACTCATGCTACCCATCACCAAATTCTCTCACACAACTTGCTTCCCTAACACTATCTATCAAGCCTCAAGTTCTAAGCGCTAACAACAGTGTCCCTGGGTTTATACTGCAGTACAGTCAATCGTAGTGACCTCTAATTGTAGACAAAGCTAATCCGAGGATAAAAGACACAACCAGCTTAATGTTCTAACATCCAGCCAACTCAGTTTCTCTAAGATATGATAGAAGTCGGCGCTTGCAGGGCGAGCCAACCCCACATTTGAGCAAAACATATCGTCCCACGTTCGAAATTCCGATTCAAGCCACATATGGAATGCTTTGTTTGTCGTTTAAGAAGATTGCAAGCTGAATTAAGTGACAAAAGATAGACTATAGGAACGAACCATTTTCTTAGATAGATAGGCATTAAGTGTAGGTCAATCTAAAGTAAGAAGTTCCACGCAGCCATTGAAAGAGACAGGGAAAGGTAGTGTACGAAGTTCACTAGTACAACATGACGCGCGCAATGATCATTAGCATGATCATCATCTTGATAGATTCATCGAGAGACCATATGTAACCTCCGTTCTCATTATAGATACTCCAGATACAAATCCCGCCAGGGCTGTCTTCTAACCGTCGTTTACTACACAGTTTCGTTTACACAACGTTTGACCTCCCACAGACCAACAGTGCCCTTTTTTTTTAGCGCGAAGGGGTTTCAGAGGCCAGCACACACACTTCCGCTTATTGGAGTTCAATGCCCGGACTTAGTGCTCCAATGACATATAGCAAGCTGCCCTGCAAGCTTTCGAAGTACTAGTCTACATACACATACACACATAAAATACCAATTCTAGAAGCCTCGAGCGTGCCGCAGCTCGTGTGAGACTTAAGGGATTTAGTCGAATTAAAACAGACGATATGTAGTGGAAGAACTGAAAAGTAAGAGGTACGGGTGACATTAAGAGAATGTGTCCCTTAGTTGATAAGCGGAGTTTCCGAGACTCTGATTGGCTGTGAGTCGCTGGTAGAGTATCAACGTTTGTAAAACCTTTCTGAGCTCTCACAATCTTTAAACTAAGATATAAACCAGGATAATAATGGTAAGGAATTCGCTGATATTTTGTATATGGCAACAGCTGCTGCCTGATAACGTATGACTCTTGCGCCAAGGTGCCACCCGGCTGTGCATCATCATCCGGAGCCAATCTTTTTCTGAGCTGTACACCTCCGTTTCCCTTTCCGCAATCAACTCCTCATCTTTCCACCCCATAATTCACGACAATGACCACACTCACCACCCTCCCCATCGAAATCCGCCAACAAATTCTCCTAGACGCCATCCGACATGAAACCCAAATCGTCGGACAAGTATGGCCCCGCACCACCCTTGCCCTCCTCCACACCAACAAAAGCCTCCGACACGACATGTCCTGGGTCATCAACTTCTGGTCTCCGCTTTGGGTATTGCAATACCCACATAATATTACCGCTCTCCCGCCACCATCTCTCACTGAACCTTTGGGAGGACCATTCCCCCCAACATTGCATCGGCTTCATATCAACGTGTTTCACGAAGTCGATACGAAGAAAGTCGGGATATGGGGATGGCCTGAAGTCTCGCAATCAAAACTCGTCTTAGCATGGAATAATGTTGTGGAAAATTTACCTCAAGACTTCGAAGAGGTGTTCCTGGATGTCACACCCGCTCCCAAATGGCTGCGCGAGAAGAGAAAATGGCAGCATCTCCTTGCACTGCTGCTAGATAGTAGAACAGACAGGTGGCTTTCGCGCGAGCACACCAACGATATCTCAGACCTAATAAAACGAATACACAAGCACTACGATGGTAAAATTAGCATTAAGCTTACAGGGATTTTAAGTCGGCGAAGTGAGCGGTTCCTCCTCGGAGTAGCGGAGGAATGTATGTTAGAAAGTGTTGCCGTATCTTGGGTAGGTGAATACGTCACCATAGAACAAAGATCCCCAGCACTACTCCAACGGTTAGTACATGACATTGCGCCTAGGCAGAAGCCTTCGGGGATTGGTAAAGAAGACTGGCACGGGGCATTGAGGCTTGCACCTCTACGGGGGATTCGGTGGTCGGACAAGTCTACAGATATGTTTGGACGAGCATGCGAGGAAGTTGAGGTAGAAAAATTGAGGGAGGAGATCGTGCAAATGGCGGAGCTAATGGTTAAGAAGGACGGAGGAAGTGTTGAGATGGCGCCCACTGGGAGTTTACGCAGGGCTTTAGTGCATAGTATGGCACAGGATATGGGTTTACATACGGCTTCAGAGGGGGAGGGAACCAATCGGCATGTCGTCGTTACAAAATGAGGAGTACAATGAAAAGATCACTAATGGGTGACGAGCGCACACGAAAAACAATTTCGCACATTTCGCAATGTGCATATTCATTGTCCCCAGATAATTATACCTTTAGTCCTTGCGGCGAGCGCTAAAATTTTGAGATATAATCCCCTCTAGTCCGGTAATCAGCGTTCTCTTACTCATATCAAGGCCCTCAAAACTAGATCATGAGTCAAGCGATCGGTGAGGGTCGAGAGATGGCGGGGCAATCTTCTCCAGGTGTGTTGAATGGTGTTCCTCCCAGGTAGAAAGCATAAGAGACTTCTTACCCACAAACTGAAAACTTTGATATGTAGTGGGTGTGTATGCTCATTGCCTGCAGACCATGTTAGACCGAAAGTATCTTCCGAAAATCGACGACTTTTGAATGGAACTCAACCAACTCGCAGGATCATTTCACAGAGTAAATAGAGAATCTAGATCTACATAAAAACTGCGATACGCCCTGTTCTTTGAGAGTGGCTACCTTGTGTTGCAGTATCTCTTTGTTTTGGCCACATTCATATCCAGTTTTCTGCAAGAATGCCAAGCCTACCTTTAGCTACCTGCTAAGATTGCCACAAACTAAAGACAAAGTAAGAGAGATGGACAGTCAAGAACTTTAAATAGCAGAGAGATTGGAGGGAAGGGAAAGTGAATACAGGTACAGGATTGGGGTTGCAAGGCAGAATCACTTAAACTCCGATCGCCTCAGAACGGCTATGCTCAAAGCAGAACTCGTTCAGAACCTTTGATTATCATACTTTTTTGGATGAGGGTTGCAAGGGAAAAACTTGAATTCTAAAAAAATTAGCTCCATGGGAAAGAAATAGATGTAGTGATTGGTTTTTCTGTCCCAGTTACACCTGCCCGAATCCTTATGACTCAGGCAAAGCTGACATACATTCTGGTGTACACCTACCATTTCCCCTCCACATCTCAACCCACCATCAGCAATATGAACACACTCACCTCTATCCCACGAGAGCTCCGGCAACAAATCCTCCTAGCAGCTGTGCAGGGCGAACACCTCATAGGCGGCACCTGGCCCAAAACCGTAACCTCCCTCCTCCAAACCTGCCATCTCTTTCGGGATGAAATGCCATGGGTATTGGGCTCCTGGACCCCACTCTGGATTCTCCAGGAACCTGCAGACCTCAAGTTCCTCCAAACATCTTTCATCAACGGCCAACCCACCATCCACCATATATGTATAAACATATTTCACGGAGTCTGTGTCGAGAATCTGGTAGTGGCAGACTGGGTCAGGGGGAACCCTAGAGTTGAGTTTGCAGATCTATTACAAGATTGGATTAAAGCGATGTCACAGTTGCCGAAAGACATTGGAGAGGTCATACTGGACGTTACGCCTGCTCCCGGATGGCTGCGCTGGCAGCGACGAGTGCATCAACTCTACAATTTACTGCTGGATAGAAGAACTGCGCGCAGCTTCATGCAGGCGCATGTTCAGCCCATCTTAAATATCGTCCAATGTATTCACGACCGCTTCTCTGGCAGGATTAGTGTGAAGCTTACCGGAACGCTAAGTAGGAGGAGCGAGCGGTACGTTTTTTCAGTCTTGACGCAATGTGTGTTGAGACAGGTGGCGGTGGAATGGATAGGCGAGTACATCGGCCCGGAGCAAGGCGCCGCAGCGCAACTCCGGCGTATTGTGCATGGCCTTGCGCCAAAGAGAAGAACTCCGGTTATGAATGTAGAGGATTGGCAAAGGGCGATAAGACTAGCGTCTCTACGCAGGGTTCGGTGGAGTGATGTAACTGTAAAACTCTTTGCAAGGGTTTATAGTGAAGAAAATGCAGATGAGTTGTGGGAGGAGATTAGGGAGTTGGTGGAGCTGATGGTTGGAGAGCCTGGTGAGGTTGTAAGGAAGATACCTCTTGCGGATCCCCGGGAGTATGAGATTGGAAGGGGTAGTAGAAATTTTAAGGGGATGTCTTATGGAAACCTGCGTAGGGCTTTGACGCATGGACTGGCGCGCGATATGGGCTTTTTAACGCTTTCAAAGGGAACCGATGAGTCACGACATGTTGCTATCATGAGAAGATAGAGGGAGGTGGCTCGAAGCTGTGGGTTTCGATCCTATTGAATACTTGTGTAGCAAATTCGATCTTTGGAAGGCGTTGTGGCGAGATTAGATGGAGAGTTGAGGGAAGAGATTAAGAAATTAGTGGTTGGGAAAGTGAGGAGTTATTGAAGAAGACGCCCGCTGGAAACTTGCGTAGGGCTTTGTGAGTCTAAGCTGGCCCGATCACTGAAAAATGTGGGGAGCTTGAGCTAATGCTAACGATGTGCAAAGTGCAATGGCTGGAGGGCGGAGTCTAGATGTAAACTTTGACCATGAATGTGTAGAGGAGAATTATAAGAGAGATACTGAGTCAGCGTGATGTTCCCTGGCTTTGGATTAAATTGTCTTGTCTTTAGTTCAATGTCGATGCCTAGAGACAAAGGATCGGTGCTCTTGCGCGCGTCGACAAGGTTAAAGGTTATAATGAAATCAGCTAGAATTTATATCTGATGCTATGAAGGTTGATGTTCGGAACGAGATGTCACATGCTTCAATGACATACATGCCATCTTGAAGGCCCAAACCATTTGACGACTGTGCACGGGCTTCGGCCCGAACCAGCCCTGCATCTCGAAAAAAAGTTCTGCCGCAACAGCATAACCCAAAACACCAACAAACCCCATCACGACCCTGAAAATGCCCAAACGAAAGCGCGAAGACGGCTCCGCCGAGGCTCCCTCATCTAAATCCGCGCATAAGCCCTCTGCCTCCACCGACCGCACCCTCGCCCGCCAAAAACAGCTCACGACAGCCCGCCTCGCAACCGCATCCACCGACCTCCTCTCCGCTCTTCGCTTCAGCGCCGGCTTCGAGCGCCAGAAATACAGTCGCCGCAAGAAGACTGCGAAAACTTCCAACGACGCGAAGGCTGTAGCGCGATTGGATACAGAATATGCAGTGCTAAAGGGATTGGATTTTGCAAAGGTTGCTGAACAGCACTTGAGGAAGACTGCGGGGCGGGTGAAGAGTATTAAGGATGCTGCGGCATTGCAGGAGTGGCTTGGGGAGCTGGAGCGGGGCGATCAGGATCCTGTGGCGTTGAATGTGCTCGCTAGACTTTACAACGGGGCGGGTGTTAAGAAGGTGGTTAATAAGGTTGTGGATGATCTGAAGGAGATACTGGGGGTTGGTGGGGTAGGATTGAGGCCTGCGAAGGAGGTGGAGGTGAAGAAGGCGAAGGTGCGGGATGTGCAGATGCAGGACGGAGAAGATGTAGATGAGGAAGGTGTGGAAGAAATCGGCGACGAGGATGGCGATGCTTTTGGCGCATTCAATGCGCGGATCGCTGCACCCTCATCTGTGGAAGGTGACAGCGACGAATCACTTTTAGAAGGCGATCGACCTCCAAGCATAGCAGAAGACAGTGAAAACGAAGGCGAAGGAGACAGCGAGGAAAACTCAGACGACATTGCAGTCGACATAGAACTGGGGAACGACTCAAGCAGCGACGACGACGACGACGACGACTCCTCCCCTAGCTCCGAAGCCTTTGACTCAGAAGTCGTCGACTCCGCGGCCCTTGATCCCGTCTCCTCCGCCTCGGATGCTGAACCAGCCCCCGCACCCAAACCCAAGAAAGTGAAGGCCCCCAAGGAGCCCATCTCCAAATCCACGTTTCTCCCCTCCCTCAGCCATGCCGCCTACTACTCGGGATCGGAATCCGAAGCCGAAGACTTGGATATCGACGTCGCGCCTCGCAAGAACCGGCGCGGCCAGAAAGCGCGTCAGAAGATCTGGGAGAAGAAGTATGGCGAGAAAGCCAAACATAAAGAAAAGGAGGACCGGAATAAGGGCTGGGATGCGAAGAAGGGTGCTGTGGATAGTGGTGAGAGGAAGGGGAGGGGCAGGGGCAGGGTGCCGGAGGTTAGTGGAGAGAATGCGATGCCGTTGGGTGGAGAGAAGAAAGCAGACAAAGAGAAGAAGAGGGATGATGTGGGGCTTTTGCATCCCAGTTGGTTGGCGGCGAAGGCGGCGAAAGAAAAGAAGGCAACGGTTAAGCCGCTAGGGAAGAAAATTACATTTGATTGAGAGGGTCGATATACGAAGCGAAGGATTGCATTTGTTATTTACATCCTTCAAAATTTATATCCTTTTTAGATTGCTTTACATCCTTCAAATAATACTCTCTGCTGACTTGCAATACTGCATCTTGATTTATCTCTTTCTACCTTTCCATAGCCGCTGGGAACACGTTAACGTAAACGAGCATCCTTACCACTTCATGAAGCATATTTCACCGCCAAATTGGGTCTAGCGTCGAACTACATGCCACTCCAATCTCTCCCCAGATCTCCCTCCCAAGAATCCACAAATGTCAAAGATACTCGTTTTCCACAAAGCATCCCCGAAAAATAACCGTCATCGAAGCTTTGCTCTCAAATCCATACCCCACAGTTTCAAGGCCTTAGCGTGCATTAAGGTCTGACGTCATGTTCCCGACAATGTCAACCAGCGACGTCAACCGGGAGGCTCGAAGCCAAGTTTCTCTAGAAAGAAGCCAAGTTCTGATAAGGTTTCGATCCGTGAGCCAGTCAGATCAATGGTAGAGTAGAAACTGTGGGCTGGTACGTAGGCTGACGAGGATAAGGCACTGCTCTATCTTTACCACACTGTCTGTATAAGTACCAACTCACCTCTACTCCTCTCAAAATTCAACTCAAGCATCCAAATCCATTTAAAGCACCACAATATCTCCTCCTATCAAACCCTACAAAAAACCTACAGCAATAATGGACTCCACCAACAACACCAGCACCAACACCAACACCTCCGGCAACGAAGACTACCTCGACAAAGGCCTCGATGCCGCCGAGAAGAAGTTTGGAGGTGCCGCTGGCGCTGACTCGCAGAAGAACAGAGGTATAAATGAGAAGATTGTGAGTCTTCCCTCATCTAAACCCTGCGTGGACAGACGTTCGATGACTAGTACACGTGGACTGTTGTGCTAATTGTGAAACGCAGACCGATGGCGCACGCGACATGTTTGAGAAGTCCACTGGGAAGGATATTCCCGACAAGTTCTCCAACTAAGCTTAACATAATGACTATATCAATATAATAAAATTCTTCCTCACGGTCATGTTCCTGAGAATGCTTGATCTGGTTTAATATCGTATTGAGCTGCTGGATTATGGTCGGTTTAATACTTACAGCGCGCTCCACTCGCCCCAGACCCATACACCCTAAGTAAGAACTCCAAGCACTCTACCGCCTACTTCCATAAATATCCTTCTACCTACTACCATAGTACGAAGGCCTCGCACTACGATATGTCAACCCTCTTTCTCCAGGCGGTACCCTCCGTCCCTCCTCTTCCTCCTCCTCCTCCTCCTCCTCCTCCTCCTCATCATTATCATAATCTTCCCTTACTCTGCCTACCTACACCCACATAGAAACCCGCATCCTACACTCCCGCATGCGGCATCCCAAACTACGCACCTCCCCTCCCCCTCCCAGCGCGCGCACCAGTCTCAAACCCCCTAACATGCTCACCCTTATCCGTCTGCCCCCAGGCTGAATGTGATGTCTCATCTCTTCTGCCGGGACTTTCCTCCCCCGATTTGTATCCACCTGCGTTGGAGGCAGGGGCAGTAAGTTTTCTGTCGTGTACTGTGTTCCTGTGCTTTTCGCCATCGCGAACCTATTCGTTGTAACGTTTTTGTTGCTGGTGGAGCGCTGTGTGGGCGTGTTTTCGAAGGCGCCGTCGGGGGGTAGCCAGGGAGGACGCCTGGATGTGGAGGAGGATTGGCGGATGTTGGGGTTGTTTTGGTGTGCTACGGCGCCGAATAGATGTGGTGTTGGTTGTGGTGTGAAAGGTGAATTCTAGACTGTGGAGTGTGAGGTGGAGGGCCCGGGGTTGTTGTTCTCGAAGGGAGAATTCGCCTGCGAATCCTTCTGTTGGTTCCCGAAGATACTGTTTAGTTGCTCGTTCTGCCATTGCGCTCCTTTTGCTTGGTGGCTGTTCTCTGTGGGGGATCAGTGCCGGCCCCAGGATAGATAAGAGTTCTGGTACAGAGAAAGAAAGAACATATCTGAGTATTACAATTTGACCATTGCAGCCTTGTGAAGCAGAGACGCTTCATTTTAGAAATACGTGTCACCGACCACCAAGACGATAGCAGTGAACTTATCTGCTGTCATACCACCAAGTGTGAACTTTCTAGTGAAGCCGAAACCCACGCTAGGAAATGTGACGTGCGCAACATTATGAATGCGGAATAAAGATTATTTGAGTTTTCTGTGTACAAAATCCTAGCAGTGGTAGCTTACCACTGTTATCTTTCGATAATATTAGGGTACGCATATCTAGATGCGCTGCCGCCGTCTTCAAGAGAATTCGTGAATTTCGGTGCAATCTGTCCTTCGTTATACTCTTTCTTCATACCAACATGGCCAAAGAGGTACCAATTGGAAGCAAGATATTTGGGACGGGCGTATGGAAACTCAACATCAAGCACATAGACCGAGTAGTATGATGTGTTAGCATTGAGAGAACAGTAAGATTATTGCCGAGAACGCCCAACGTCGTATTAAGCACAGCGACAAGCTCTTAGTCTATGTAGAACAGCCTCACCGCGCCGAGAATCCGGATCTATGAACAACAACTCGATACTGAACAATACTGCAACCTCCAATTTAAAACTCACTCATGCAGAAGACGTACGATGTATAAAGCTATTACCAATCACGGGCATGCCTATCCACACGTGCACTATTCTTTACAAGAAGGCAACTGCTTCTTAGTCGTTTCTTGCTAGACACGGTTCGATGAAATGCAAGTGCATTCCCCACACACACAATTGCCGTGCTTCAACTCCAAAATAATGAAAACAGCAGCGCAGCCTCGTGTTCAAACTCCAACAGATTCTACATTTACTAGATTACTACGAGCTTGCGTTTGATCCAGTCATGGCCTTGGAAATTATTGATGATATAACGGGTCGAATTCGGTTGTAATCAGGCTCTGGATGTACGATTGTTTGCCTTGTGGAAGGAAGTCGTAGATGCGGCGAGACCGAAGCCACGACCGTTTGTCTTGATTCATCCGTGAAGGATTTTGACTTGCATCTTATACGATCGCGGCACTGCAATTTGAGCCTGTAAGAGTGTAGATCTATGCAACAAAAACGGTAAGGGTGTGTGTTGGTCATGTGCAGGTGGTTGTTAACATCCTTTATGCTGGTTCGGACGCACGGGTCCAGTGCCCGGTTAAACTCGACGACCCCTGATCATTCCATCTTTACAACACCAATCGTGTGTCGCGGCAAGACATCGCGGAAGTCAACCTTCCAAGCCGAATCTTAGTCCCCATTTTCTTCATTGCTTAAACAGTGCATCTGGGTGGGGCCTACCAATTGCACAGCAGCCACGAGTCCTAGCGCAATCATAATAAACGAGCATCTTACTTGGCTTTGGAACTAAAATCCAAAAACCAGGCTTATTTTGAAGCCACGGAATCCTGGGATAGAGCCACTGTGCGGGGTCCGCATCGCCGTCGTTTACCTGTGGAACTCCAAGATGTTCCAAGAGCTTGGATCAACATGCAATATGATTTGCTTATGAGAAGTCGCGAATACATGGCCGTTCGCCTGCGACGTATATGAAGACGGTCGGTCTCCACTTGTAGGGCTCACCTCCCCGCCCCCGTCTGAACTTTTCTCCCTTGTGGAAGGGCACTTCATCGCAACGTCTGCTCCTTATCTGAACATCTTTTGAAACCATGGCTCCTGGCGGTGGTCTAGCGGACCCTGTCCTCACTCGCCTTGTCGAGCAAGATCTTGTGCCCTGGTACAGAAAGAAGAACCTCAGAATTCTGTATCTTCTTCTCTTGCCGACATGTATTGGGATTGAGATGACCTCTGGGTTTGATTCCCAGATGATCAACACTGTGCAGATTTCACCGACGTGGCAGAAGTGTACGTTCACTAGCTGTGTATAACCTTGCGATTTATACTGATCTACACAGTCTTCCATCATCCTGAAGGGTCTCTGCTAGGCATCATCTCCGCTGCGTACAATCTCGGTGCCATCTTTGCTTTGCCTTTTGTTCCCTTCGTGAACGATACCTTTGGTCGACGATGGGCTATCTTCCTTGGGTCTTGGGTCATGATACTCGGCGCTTTCATTCAAGCATTCTCTACTGGAGGTATGTACTCTTAAATCCATTAGTCGAAAGTTAAGCTAAAGCTGTAAAGCTGGAATGTACATATTCGCTCGCTGCGTCCTCGGTTTCGGTATCCCATTCTGTATCATTGCTGGATCATCTCTGATGGGTGAGCTGGCTTACCCAAAGGAAAGACCCATCATGACCTCGCTTTTCAATGCCTTGTACTTTGTTGGTGCACTTGTTGCTGCTGGTATCTCTTTTGGCACGCAGTCGATTAAAAATGACTGGGCGTGGAGAATACCTTCACTGCTTCAAGCTGGGCCTTCCCTTTTACAGGTCTGCTTCATCTTGTAAGTGCTCACCTTCTTGTTCATTCACGGAGAAATATTACTCATTCGTCTAAGTCTCATCCCCGAGTCTCCAAGATACCTCATCTCAAAAGATCGTTCGGATGAAGCCTTTGCGATCTTGGTCAAGTACCATGCAGAAGGAAATGCAGACTCCGAGTTTGTTAAAGCCGAAATGGCTCAGATTGAAGGCACAATCAAGATCGAAATCGAACACTCGAAGCGCTCATGGAGTGAGATGGTTTTGAATCCCGGAATGCGCAGGCGTGTGATCATTGGTTCTATGCTTGGTCTCTTTACGCAGTGGTCTGGTAATACTTTGATTTCGTAAGTTATAATCATGTTACCCACTCATGTGCGACATGAGCTCAAATGTTCAACAGATACTACCTCAACGACCTTCTCAAGCTGATCGGATATACCGACGCCAACTTCAAAGGCAAGCTCAACGTCGGCCTCACCGGCTGGGGCCTATTCAACGCGGTCATCATATCTCTATTCGTCCGTCGCTTCCCACGCCGTAAGATGTATATGACCTGCGTTATTGCATTGCTGTGTTGCTACATCGGTTGGACAATCTCGATGCAACAATTCATGACCACGAAGAGCGCCTCAGCTGCCAAGTTGACCATCTTCTTCATCTTCCTGTACTCTCCGTGCTATAATATTGGCTACAATGCTTTGACATACAGTAAGTAATGCTCTAGTGGACTATTCGTACAGCTACTAACTTGTGAATAGCGTACCTCGTCGAGCTCTTCCCCTTCGCCCAACGCGCTAAGGGCATTACCATTTTCCAGTTCTTCGGCCGCGGCGCTAATTTCTTTACCACCTTCGTGAATCCCATTGGTCTCAAAAATATTGCATGGAAGTGGCTGATCACGTACTGCTGTTGGCTAGCTTTCGAGATGGTCTTCATCGTATGACCCCTACCCTTCTTAGACATTGCATATGTTCTAACACATCTAGTACTTCATGTTCCCCGAAACGTATGGTCGCACTCTCGAAGAACTAGCCTTCTTGTTTGAAGACCAGGCCCTTGCTGATGAAGCGACGACGAAGGTTGAGAAGCAAATCCATCATGAGGATAATCAGGAGACGTTTGAGACGGTTTCTGCTACTCGTGGCAAGGACGCCGTATAGCTGTTTCGTGAGCAAGCAGAAAGAGAACGGTTTCACTAAAGAGTCCAATTGAGGGAAGAAATCGAAACCTGGGTATTCATATTACGAAAGAGTCAGCTAATGGTTGAGTGAGTACACTAACGAAAGAAATCAAGTGGAGGACTAGTCGCACAATGTTTTACGCTCTTTTCACAACACACTCTCTTTCAAATCTTTAATTAGTTCCCTTAAATAATTGCAAATAATTACCGTGCGTACATTTGCGCTACTCACAAATGCACCTATCCACGTTGTCCATTCACGTCGCGTAGCTCCACTCGTCCCATTCAGCCTGCCAAACCACAGGTTCCAATGCACCCTCCGTCGCCAGCACCTGGCCCAATGCGCACTCCGAAAATGTTACCGAATGCTGGTGCTCAAAATAAAACGCATCATACTTCGGATCCAAGGCATCCTTCAAATTTCGTACACTACCATCGGGATGGAGCTTCTCCCAGGGCCTCGTGCATGTCCGACCTTTGCAGCGCTTGAGCGTGAGCAGCAGGCTGTCGAGTCGAGATATGAGAGATTTAATAGGCCAGCTGTTCACTAAACCGTAGGTGTTGTAGATGTTGTAGATTTGGTAGGGATCGTTCTGGAGAGTTTAGTCTTTGTGTGTGCGTAGGGGTTGGAGTGGAGAAAAACTTACAGTCATGTCATAGAGTTCATGTTCATTCGTACACCACACCGCATATGCAAGGTCGTAACCATCTCCAATGACCCGCACGTGCTTGTACGTATTGTTCGGGAAGTGGGATTGCCCAAAGAACGTATTCCCTTCTACCAGATAGTTGCCCCAGAACTCAATGTTGACATGCTCACTCTTCTCGTTGGTAGATAATAACTCTTCAGTGACGGGGATGGGCTCACCGTCGAAGTCTTCACGCAGGGGAATACCCGCAAGCTGAAAGAGTGTGGGCACAATGTCCGTGTGGCTAGATGGAATAGTTTGGACTGCACCCTTTGGCACTCCTGGTCCACGGATGAAGAAAGGAATGTTCACGTCTTCTTCGATGTTGCAACTTTTTCCCGGCGGCAGGCGATGTTGACCAATGTGGAAGCCGTTATCCGTAGTGTAGATTAGATACGTGTTGTTCAAGACAGCGGGGTTGACGCTTAATCTCTCAATGATCGAGTCAATGAGCTCGTCAACAGATTGAAGGGATTGTAACCTTTTGCGGTACCAGTCATCGTTATACTCGATTTCGGATTGATTCAGCTGTCGAATTGTCTTAAAGTACGAAACTGTTCCAGGCTAGAGTGTGTAGTTGAGCAAATAGCTAGAATCTGGACAGATATTGACGTACCTTATCTGGATTAAAGTTTGGCGTTCGTGGAATCGTTACGTTCTGGAATAGATGCTCATGCCTCTTCGCAGGAACCGGTGGATTGAACTTCACAGAGCCTGAGCCTGTAGTCGTTTCAGAATGAGGAGCAATGGGCGCGACACCAAGAAAAAATGGTCGGTCTGACGCAGCAATAGCGTTGTCGAGAAATCTAACTGCTGCAGCAGATATGAGATCGGTAGAATACTCGCCGGGGTAGTTCTTGTATGGCTCATGGTTTTGTGACATAGTTGCATTATAGAAAATATATGTCCCGGGATCAAGCAGAACTAGCTCATTAGAAATAGTCGGCTATGTGTAAGAGCAGTTTGACTCACAGTCAGAACCGTTCCAGCCATTTATACGTGGTTTGTCGTAAGTCGCAATAGAGTGGCCGTTCATCCTTGTGTACGGGTCAACATAAGTTGTACTGCAATGGCTGTTCTTCGTTATGCATTACATTTTCCCCGTGTAATATGTATTATATCCAGCGTTCTGCAGCCAAACTGGCAAGTAGTCGTCATTGAACCCTTCCTCGATAAACCTCGGATATCCACCTGCGCGCAGTCAAAACCTTACCACCCCACGCCCGCCTCAAATTTTGAAAACATACCATACGGCGCAGTAACGTCCGTGACATTTGTGTTGTGCGCTGCCTTGCCGGTCAAAAGCGACACGCGCGACGGGCAACACAGCGCCACAGTGCAGAAATGTTTCTTAAACCATGTCCCCTCTCTTGCGAAATGCTTCTGCACAGAAGCCTGGTAGTCGACCGAGTTAAGATGCAAGTCCTGATCATCAGTAATGATGAAGATAAAGTTTGGTTTTGTGGTAGTGGTGTTGGTGGTGAAGAGGTTGCCCATGACAACAGCTGCCCCTACTACGCCGAGCAGTAAGGCCCTGCTTGGTGTCATCGTGAAAGATATTTGCTACAAATACTATCCGCAGCGAGATTTATTTAAAACCTCGATTTACTTTATATCCTGACATTTAAGGTGTTGGGGATCTGCTCGGAAAATTTCAAGGCCCGGTGCAATTACGCGAGGTTTGGGTCCCATTGCGTGCTTCGGTGATAACGATGCTTTTCAAGTTATTCGATCCACCCCCGTTGATAAAATACTAATTGTGCCAACTAAAGTCGCAAAACCCTCTGTAGGCCGATAGTAGGATTCCGAATACTAAGTACGTAATCTTAGAAATAATGTCCCACGCACCACAAGTCCGGAGTCTAGTAAAGCCGCTAGATCCGAGACATCAGGATTGAGAAAAGCAATTGTTA
The DNA here is from genome assembly GCA_014905255.1 of Herpotrichia juniperi. Taxonomy (NCBI): domain Eukaryota; kingdom Fungi; phylum Ascomycota; class Dothideomycetes; order Pleosporales; family Melanommataceae; genus Herpotrichia; species Herpotrichia juniperi. The sequence continues at coordinate 269,974 of BLYF01000109.1, forward strand.
ACATTAAGTTTCGTTACGCCCTATGAACTATCGTTCTCTACTCTTACATTCCCTCAAATAACCATCTCTCACCCGATCAATATCCCAAACCCAAACGCCAATAAATTCCAGATCACTCTTTACCGCGCGGTAGCCCAAGCAGGCACCTTTGGAACACTCGGACTGATTGGACTCGCTAGCGTCTGATACTGTCCATCCATATAAAACCTACTAGCCCTCCGATTCTGCGGATCGGAGCTAATTGTCTCCTGACCTCCTAGAAATGTATAAACCGACAACAAATCCCCCGACGCACGTCTGAAGCTCTTTGGCCTGCGAGGTACTTTAACACTCTCTCGTCGGTCGGGCATCTTCACGCTTTTCCCTCGCGCTGGGACTTTAATATTGATGCTGTTGCGTTTTACAAGCTGAGCTGAGTCCTGGCTGGTAGAAGACGTCATTGATTTGGAGGAAAATGCGGGGCTGAGTGGTTGTATGGAATCATTGCGGCTGTTCAGCGGAGCTGTATGAACCGGACTGTCTGGCAATGGGATGGGTGTAACAGAGACAGTAGGTTGTGCATCTTTCTTGAAGTAGATTGTAAGGCGGCGTCGTACACTAGTGCTCTTTTGCTCGGCTGCAATAGGGTGTGGGACAGCGTAGGGAATGCGGTAGTGTTGCTTGTGTGCATAGTTGATGCGATAAGGAGGTTTTATATCGGGTGGAGGGGCGGAAGGGATAGGTACTGAGATTATGGGACGGTTGTTGGGATCTGTTTGTTTTGCTGTTTTGCTGTGAGGAGTTAGTTAGCGGTCGTTGTTAACGGATGGTGAGCATGAGTACGTACCTCTTCCTCTTCCACCCTGTTCTCCGTTTGATAGATTCTAGCATCGCCATTACTCCTCAATTATCTCTTACTCTAAAGAACAAAGCTTAGAAAGAAACAACAAAACGCAATGCTCAAACGCTGAATAATCCCGAAAGCACGTCCTTAGGTGCTAAGAAACTGGTCGAAGAATAGATCTACACGAGAACCTTCCGAAGACGTAGTCTTATAATCGAACTTCCCTACACCGTTCCCACTTGTTCGCGGAGATTTTGAAATGTTTCGAAAACGGTTCTGGGGACGCCCTGTCGGTGTCCGACGAAGGATGGCCAGCTCCGACCAATCAGCGCGCTGCAGTTGCTGCAAGCGAGGACTATGAGGATAAGCGCAGCGGAACGAGGCTATGGCTACCGATGGGCGAGTACTGTAGAGTCCAGAAAGGTTATCTAGTTAAGCAGAGAAAGTGTAGACATCGAGGAGGTGTAGTTGCGATGACAGTGGTGGTACGTTTCCAAAAGGTGCGGGTACGCCAAGGCGGGTAAGCGACGATACACTTAAATCTCACCATGTCCTACCTTTCAAGAGAATCCCTTCTCTTGCCTCACAGTATATCCCTCTCCTCTTTACCTATCTCGTTGTAAGAGCTCCGCCCGAGAAAACTGCTCCGGCGCCTCGGTGCCGTTTCGGCTATACCGAAGGAACACAGTTCGACCCATCATCTACAAGGCACTCCAACCTCAAGACCGACCGGTCCGAGGTACAATGCCTTTCTGTGCCGTACAGGTGTAGCCCCCATAAGGCCTCCCCAACTCGAGACAGGTCCGTAGCTCAAAAGTCCGTACGCACGGACCTTTCAGCCTTGCGCTCATCCCAAACGGGTAATTTGCAGCAAGCCCGATGTGAAGCGACGAGTAATCAATGCCATAGCTGATATCAGCGTGATGCAAGCGTATGGAGATGGGGAAGTGACTCCTGAGATAAGATGGAAGAGGTTGAGATGTATAGTACGCACTGAAGGGGTTTCCATAATGCCTCATCTCATGTTCTCGTACCTTTGTAAAGAACTATCTAGTGACCCTGAATGCGTGCAAATGTTTTGATTCTGTCCAAATATTCTAGATATTCGCGTGGCTGATCATGCCTTCCCGCTACTTTCACAGATATCCATCCACCTCTCCGTCTCTTTCTGCAATATCTTCATCCCGTCATCAATCAACTGCACCAGGCTCATACTCGCCGCGTTCTCTTTCAGAAACACGTTCCAGACCTCCAGAATCAATTTGTTGACGTTCAGCTTTATCGCACCAGAGCGAATACACCTTTTCATAACCTCGGGCGGAAAATCATTCGTGCCATGTAGGGCGATCTGGACGCGACCTTTTATTTGCTTGCCGATTGACTCCAAGCGGTCGAAGTGCAGTTGGCCCTCTGCTGGTCCGGCAGGCCCATAATCGCCGTGAATGTTTCCGATTGAGGGCGCGAGGATATCGATTTCGGCGTTGATGAAGTCTTCAACATCTGACGGTGCTGTGAAGAGTGCTGTGGCGTATATCCCGTCAGCACCACATTTACTTAGCGTCACAAGCGCATACCCGCTTTCTCCAAGACTCAGTAAGTCGACTTAGACATTAAACCCTTACCTTCCAGATCCCCCGTATCAGCAATCCCATCCTCACCCCCATTGATCCTTCCACTCTCTGCCTCCACCGCTATCCCCCTGTCATGGCATTCCTTCGCTAACACCCTCGTCTTTTCAAGATTCTCTGCTTGGTCATAGTGACTCATGTCCACCATTATACTGTCCACAGGTAGCGTTTCCATGATTTCGCGAATGTGTGCTTCATCTTGGGCGTGGTCTATGTGTAACGATATTGGGACTGTGGCAGATTTGACGGCTGCGGCGGCAGCGTGTGCGAGGGTGGGAAGTTGTTTCAGTGTTGACGGAAAGAGCTGGATGATCAGTGGTGAGTGTTTTGATTCGGCTGCGCGTACTAGTGCTGTTAGTTGTTCGATGTTGTAGCTAGGTGTTTGTTAGTTTGGTTTTAGTTATTTGAGGAGGAAGGCTTACGCGATAGCTGCAAGAACGCCATATTTCCCTACCGCTGCTGCATCTAGGATCTGTAATGTTCGGTTCTTGTGGAGTGGTGCCATTGCGGACGTAATTGTGGGCACCTGTTGCAGAGGAACAACAAATGAAATCGCGGGGCAGAAGGGTCAACGAGTTTCGAACAGCAAGTTTTGGTAATATCAGCAGTTCAGAGGTTCAGAATATGTCCGGCAAAAATAGTATGTACAAAGGCTCTCGAAGGCTTCATTAATGATGCTGTTCCGAAAAACGAATTGCGTGTTTTGATTTGTGTATTGGGGCTCGTCTCGAGCCCAGATCTCGAGAGTTTCTGATTTGCCCCGAGACGAGGCGCATTCGTCATGAGAAGCTGGCAGAGATCGGCCCGAACCCCGCTCTTCCTGGAGACTTGGAACGCGGAGAAACTGACAGAGACTGACTCAAGCTGGCAGCTCATCATGCATTTACCGATTCATATCGGTTGCGTTCTCGTTGCGACCCAACGTGTTGGTGATGCGGCTCGTAAACTTGCGCTGTGATCTACCCGACTACTGACAAAAATTTATCTCTGGAGACCGACCTTAGCAGACCGTATATGACATCTTGGTAAAGGCTGAGGGAGATCTCAGTAGGCGATCGCCTTGTAGAAAATTGCATTATAATAAAAGATTCCTTCTCACTAGCAGAATTGTTCAGACTAACGCCTCGGTCTCTGGACACGAAGCGCACGAGGCTCATGGTGATTATTCAGTGTAAATGCATAATTTCATTTACGTTTCGTTCCTCCAGTAGGTGGCGAGGTCGTTGAGTAATGATTTTGGCGGGAATTTGGTGATATTCAGGGTTTTTTCCAGTAGCCGCTGGATGACAGATTGTTTGACTGGACTTTGGACGCAGAGTCCAGCTGCATAAGTTATTAGCATGTGTTCATACAGGACATCGGGTGCAGACTCATCAATCGTCCTAAGAGATTAGTTTGCACGAGCGACTGTGCACTTACCTGCATACAAGGCTTGAAAGTTGACCAAGGCACTTGGCAAGTCCTTTTCTTGATGCATCATAGCAATACCACAAATGTAGAAAACGCTTTCGTCCAGCCAGCGCTGTCTTTGTCGAAAGGCGTTCGTGCCACCCATGGAAGGTTGGTTGATAAGAACGATGATTCTCGCGAAATGGAACATCTGAATAGCGGCGGCATGTGAGGGAGGGTGTATCCAAATTGGTGAGAACAGGTCTGTGTCTGGTGGTGGAAGGGCATAAATAGGCTGGAATGCCGGCGGTAAGATTTGAAACCAATCATCCAGTGCTTGGAGCAATCGGTCGCCTTGTTCTATGCGTATCCCCAAGTCGTAGTTCTTGTCGTTCGCAGCGAAGTCCACGCACCGAGCAGAAATGTATACAATCCTTGTCGCGAGCTCATCAGGGCTCAAGTCCATCAGTTTTTTAGTAGGACGCCAGATCGTAAGAGTGCGACGACCTTCTCGAAACGCTACCCAGATGTCTTGACGCACCCATGCCCACCAAACAGCTCTTCGAATTCCATCTTTTGACTCTCCATTGTTACTCTGGGATCGCTGAATCCAAAAGACACCACGTAGATGTCGTTCCCAGGCTCCGTCGTTGTAACTTCCATCTGAATCAAACATTTCATACGTACTAATCAGGATGGTGGTGGCGATTATTTCAACTGATCGTGAGTATGAGGGGTAAAGTAGATTTTGACTGAGATATTGCAAGGTCTCGTAATAGTATTGTGTAGCAACATGAGAAAATGGTTTGAGACTATTGGTGTTTAATCCTGTCCCACTGATCGAAGGCTCCCCTAATGCGGTATTGGAATAAAGAGCCATATGACGAGCTGCAACAGCAAGTAACGATTTGAAAAGCCCAACATTGCGAACTGCCAATCTGGGGACCACGATCGTGAAATGCCTCAATGGATCAAACAAGTCTAATATTGGCCCCACAATATTCACATAGTATTGGAAAAGTGTGAGTTCGTCGTCGTTCAATGCGATGTTCTCTGCGGAGTTCCAGGGAGCAACAGAGGGAGGGTCAACGACACGACTCTGCTGTGGCACTTGGAGATGAGGATCTATAAGTCCCGGATCTATCTCGGGTGTCTCAGGGATAGGACTTTGCCGGCGCGAAAGACACAATTCGTCGAAGCCAAGATTGTGCTTCTGGATGTTGTTAATCGCATCCTCTGCAAGCAGGTCGTACCATTCGAATGGGGCCGAGTTTGGCGATGGAAGCGAAGTAGCGAGCGTCAAGGGCGACAAGTCAAACCGAAGCTCAGGAGAATTGGCCAATATTTGGGAGTCGATGTCCCCTGCAATTGATTTTCCGGTGGTAGGAGACTTGAAGCTGGCTGTAGTACTGGAAATAGACATATTACTCTGCTGTGGCGATGTGTTTTCACCTGACGAAGAACCAGCTAGATCGTCGGCGGTAGACGCATAATCGCATTCTTTTTCTGACTTTACGCATGGTGCACAACGAGGCTTACTTTCATCGCATTTTATCCTTCTTTTCCGACATGTCAAACTGCGTCAAATTAGAGGGAGCAGGTTGTTGTGGATATCAAGACGCGTCGAACTTACCAGCCTGTGGTCGTTCTTAGCCCTCGTGCGCGAGACGGTCGAGGCTTGCGATTACGAGGCTTATTCACCCCTATTGGCTGGACTGGCATCGCTGAGTTCTAATCTTACATTCTGGGATGGATTCGCGTCGAGGTGAAGATTTCGCTTCGGGGAATGCGTGTGGATTGGGGAGGATTGAGTTTCTGCGGGAACAGGAATTGCAAGGTGGAGACCCCTGCCAAGACCCATCAGCCAGCATACGCCGTAATTCATGTCAATGGTCACTAGTGCAAGAACAAGTAGGTGTGATTTTGTATGTCTTTAAAATCAGTCAGAACTGAAGTGATCGAGAAGGAGTGTGAGGAGGTTCACAATTCCTAGTTCTAAAAAATGCAAAGTTTCTGCTCTACGAGAGGGTACGGCTTCATTGATAGCGTTTCACATTCCAACCATTTGACTGCTACTATACAACTCTAACAACATATTCGGATTGATATACAGCAGTGATTTTCGTGGTTTTGTGTTCAAATTCTGCGACCCCTGGTGCCCGTGTGCAGAGACAAGGTTCAACCTAACCTGATTAAGCACGACGCCTCCTCCTTCCTAACCGTTCTGGAAATCATCTCCAGTCGCATCCAAAGTTGCTTCCTTCATTAACCACCTCCTGTCTCAACACGGAGCACATTGCAATGGAATAGCTCGAAAAATAATCGTTCAGGTTTGATATCTGATCTATTTAACCTATCTTGTCTGGAATGCCCTAAGTAACAGAGACGCCTGGCAAAAACACGTTGTAATGCGCACGAGAAGAAAAGAATATCGAACAAGTGTCTCTACCACGCGCCAACAATACCTGCTACCGGAATATCGATACCTGTTGTATAGCTCGCTCCTTCAGACAGAAGATAAACGTACGCTCCGCCAAGTTCCCTAGGATCCGCCAACCGTGGCATGCCGCCGTAGTATTGCATTTTCAAGTTCCAATCTGGAGCTTTGTTCATATAATAGGTCATTTGTGTCCTTACAAAACCAGGGGAGATGGAGTTAACTCGAATGCCATGCTTCGCCCACTCCATGGCGAGGGTGTGTGCCATGTTTCGAACAGCACCTTTTGTACCTCCGTAGGGCGCTGAAGGAGCGGCGCGATTTGGTCGGTACGAAGTCATGGATGCAGTAAAGACGATGGAGCCCTTAATTCCGAGTTCGATGAATTTTTTTGCCGCGGCTGTGGCGCAGAAGTATGCGCCAAAGACGTTGAGATTGAAAAGCTGCTCGAGTTGTGGTCGATCGAAATTCAGAGCCGGTTGATGTTTTGTCATGCCTGCATTGGCGATCTGTTCGATTATCAGCAAGTGCATTTCAAGAGAAGGGTCGATGAACACACCATTCCATCAATCCGACTTGACCGTTCGACAATCGTGTCAACGGCCTTGATGACGCTCTCTTCCGAGGTCACGTCGCAGTGAAGGTAGTGGACTTTCTTTGGGTGCGCTTTTACAAGAGCTTGAAATTCCTCGCCGGGCTCGAAAAGATCGAGGGAGTAGATTTCGGCCGCATCGTTGGCTAGGCAGACAGTTGCGAGTCCAAGACCAATTCCACGGTTGGCACCAGTTATCGCAATGACTTTTCCTCGAAGTGTGATTTTCCAGTCATAATCTGGTCCGGGCTCAGTAGAGAGGAAAACTGGAGTGTCACCCAGCTCTCCCTCTTGAGTGTGGCCATTTGTGGGTGCGGTGGTGGGAGTAGCAACGTCTATGGGCGCGAGCACCTCTGCTGGGGTGGTTGCCGCAGGGGACATGATAATTTTGTGCAAGATTTGGCTCTGGAACGTTTCGCAAAGAGGTATGGGCAAATAAGGAGGGCGATGAATCTTGGTTAATTGAACTGCTCCTCGCAGGGCATCGAGACCTTTAATATTCAAGTCAACCTACATCAGAAGCTTGTCACATAATCCGCTGCTGCAGAGCATCGCTCGACGAAAAACACTCGGTAATCGCTTCTCCATTTTTTCTCTCCACATTGTTAGAAAACTGCTGCGTTCTGGGGCCAAGGGGATCTCATACCGAGCATGTACATCGTCTCGAGGTGCATAAAACCTTCCCGCGCGGGTTTTGGAACTATTCCTTGGCCCACAGTATCGCTAATTGGTGATGCCTCGTGGCGAGGCACCTTTCGGCTGGATGCGATTCGCTCTCAGCTCTCAAACTCAAGTTCAAGATGACAAAGACAGTCCGGTCCAATCATTGAAAGCGAACTGAATCGCGAAACCGTGGGCCTGGCTCCTGTTTGGCACTCCATATCCGCGCTAATGGTTTTTGCGGAGAAGCACGAGGTAAAAGTTGGGGTAACCAAAGTAGGGCCGAAGAATCCGGGCCATCTAGGCTCCTTTTGCCTGAACACCAAGAAATATGGCTGCAGGCGACCTTCGGTTTCTATAAATCTTCATTGAAATTCCTTCATAATCTCATCCACATTTCATTTTATTGTTTGTGACTCGATTTCATCTCATCTTTTCTCCGATTCGTTCGTCTCTTCTATCATTTCCAACGATGACCTCTGCGCCTTACTCCGTTGAGGCTAGGGATGTTGATTCGAAAGATATGGATGACCCCAAACATCTCGAAGTGACTACCGTCGGTGCCCATGGGATAACATGGACTCCCGAAGAAGAGAAGAAGCTCGTTCGGAAAATCGACTTGCTTTTGCTTCCCACAATATGGCTGATGTACTTGTTGTCGTACATGGACCGAACAAAGTGAGTATCTTGAATTCGCCACCATCTAAGTACAATCACTAATCTGTGTCGGGTTCTCTCAGCATCGGCAATGCAAAGATCGCTGGCATGGCCGAAGATCTCAAACTCACATCGAATCAATACAGCATTGCTCTTGTTGTCTTTTTCGGTATACTCTCTTCTGTCCTGGTCCTTCTCTCGCGATTCGACTAACACTTATCAATAGTTGGTTACGTGGTCTTCGAACCCCCTTCCAACATGATCCTCGTCAGGACCCGACCATCATACTATCTCCCCGCTATCATGGTATTATGGGGCGCCCTAACTCTCTGCATGGCGCTCATCAAAGACTACCACCATCTCGTCATCCTCCGGATCTTCGTAGGTATCATCGAATCTGGCTTTTCTCCCGGAATTCTCCTCATCATCTCCTCATGGTACAAGCGTGAGGAGCAATCTAAACGATTTGCCGTCTACATGTCCGCTGCAATCCTGTCTGGTGCTTTCGGCGGTCTGCTTGCAGGAGCCATTACCGGTGGCCTAGAGGGCAAATATGGCATTCGCGGGTGGCGATGGTAGGCAATCTAATGCCGTCCGTTTAATTATGTCGACTGACGATCTTGTTCAGGCTGTTCATTGTAGAGGGCGCTGCAACTGTTGGATGGGCACTCGTTGCAGGTTTTATTCTTCTCGATTTCCCGGCCAATAGCAAGGGTCTCACTGAGCGAGAACGCGAGATCGCTATTGCAAGGCTGCAAGACGGCGGTGTAAGAACACACACCGAGGGCGATGAGAGAATGGGCAAGAGGAAGTCTTTCGTGATGGCTATTACTGATTGGCGCGTCGGTGGTCTCATTCTTGGTTATATGGTATGCACACCTCCACTCCGCACTGTAGTCCCCGTAGGACTAATCGATAGCAGGTCATCGTCGGATCCTCCACCCTCTCATACTTTTATCCCACTCTGGTCAGAGGTCTTGGCTACACGAGCACCGTACAGGCACAGTACATGACGGTAAGTCTCTTCATGAACTGCATACAGACAAAAGTACTCATATCATCTTTTAGGTCCCCATCTACGCCGTCGCTTTCGTCTGCACTGCGATAACTGGAATATTTGCTGACAAAATCCCCCAACACCGCGGACTTGTGATCGCCGGCTGGCTCACTTTCTCCCTTGTCACCTCGATTCTCGTCTGCACAATATACAACTTCACTGCGCGCTACGTCCTACTAGTCCTCATGGCCGCCGGACTTTGGGCATCGAACGCTACAGCCCTCTCCTTCGCCGGCTCGACTTTCGGTGATCTTCAGCCCGAGGTTAGGGCGATTGCATTGGCATTGGTTAATGCGATGGGTAATTTGGCGCAGATATATGGAGCATATTTGTTTCCGACTGAGGAGGCGCCGAAGTATCTGAAGGGATTTGGGGTTATTAGTGGGATGTTAGGGTTTGGGGTTGTTGTTTATGCGGCTATGCATGTTTTGACGAGGAGGAAGGCGGGTCTTGGTTGGATCTGAAGATAGTGAGCCGTGCACAAGGACTGAGCCTTACTGTGCGGGCACTTTGGAATCTCGAGCATATTATAGCTATAAGGGTTCTAGTATAGACTCAATAGATGATTGCTATATGAATAACGTGGTTCATAAGTGAGTCGTGAACCCAACCACCTTTCTACACCTTTTCATCACTGTAGCACAAATATATATTAAAATACTATAAAAATAGCAGCTATTTAATGTCCAGCAGTGTCTATATATTATAGGTCTGTTTATTTTTAGTGTTCCTGTATACTTCGCAACCATTTCTCATGGTAATGGGTCACTTCACTTATTGTGCTCTATCTAACGTGCATTTGCTTCGTCGTCGTGTAAGGTTACAGCCTTGATGGAAAGCTGACATGCTATCCACTGGTACGATTTGTCGGTGGCAAGAGCACAGCTTCTGGCGTCTGCGTTCTATATCCCCACGTAATATTAAATCTGTAGAGCACTGAATGCACTCTCATGTTTGAAAATGTAATTTTCGAGAACAGAATCCTATGTCTATCTAGACTCCCAGTTTGTATTTATCACAGTATTTCACAACCAGGTCATCCAGGGGGTCTTCCTGACAGGCAAATGCCACAATGATAAGAGCAATAGCAAATCCTATGCCCAACGCCGCAAGGACTGTATGGAGATGTTAGCATTTTCTGGCCTCCTTGAGTTGTTGATCGGACTTACCAGTTCCAGCCCCTGCACAAAAAGCAACAACTGCCCCTTCTGCACCAGTCGCCAGGTAGGCAATACCGTGGATGACTAGACAGAGTACTTCCAAACCTGTTAGTGCAGCACCAATGGTAGACATGACAATGTCGATTGGTCGGCCAACTTTCCAAGCATGGATACAGTCACGAATGGCGATCCAAAAGCATACAGCGGATATGCCAAAGCCTGAAGGGTGAGACTATTGACATACAGAATTTAGTGAGGATAGACTTACTCAACCCCTTGGCTATGACCCCAAACACCTTATCGTAGTTGATTGGAAGATTTTTCAGCCTGTGTGGGGTTAGGAATATCTTACCGATTTGAGCGGCATTGGCTTACCAGTTTACTGCCCGCCCAACACCTGTAACCACAAATTCAACCCCCAGTGCTACCCATTCTTTAATCTGATTAAGTACGTTCCCGATCCCATTAATCAGCTGTCGGCCAATGCGCGGTAAAGCATCAAACAGCCATGCGCCAATGGCTTTGCAAATGTTCCCCAGAGGTGCCAGGATCCATTTACTGATCCAAGAGCCAACTGACATAGCCTTTCCCGCCGTGGCTTGTGCAAGCTTACCCAGCGCTGCTCTCGCGCTCGCGAAACCCTCCGCCATTTGCCCGAACAACGCCAATTGCTCCTCAAACTCCATCTTGGCTCCTTTTTCCGAGAGGATGTAGACTAAACCACCAAGAGCAACTACAGTGACGGCAGCGCGAATATAGCTTAGGAATCCCTCGTGCCAGTGGATGTCTCTCCACCATGGCTTAGGCCCGGGGTTTCGCGCCTGACCGGCGTCAAGGGCTGCAAGCCGGTCAAGTTGTTCTCGCACGCTCACTCTTTCTCCAGCTTTGCCGAGCTCGTCCATGAGTTGAATAGTATATTCGCCAATGACTTGGAAGCTGTCTATCTTGGAATCATCGACAAGCATCTGACGTTTATAATTCTTCATCATCACCTGATGGCGTTCGTTTTTTTCGGCTTCATCGAGCTGCTTGAAGAACTGCTTGAGATCAGACTCGTCCTTGAACCGCACTTGATTTGCATCAACTCACATTTCTCAAATTATCCTTGGCGACATCATCGAACAGAAGCGAATCTAACGATACCTGAAGGCTTGCAGCGTTCAGTATAGATACAATCTTTTCCGGCTCCTTCGGGTTTTCTCCGAGAGCTTTCTTCATTTCTTCATTTTCGTTGGCTGCTTGCCATAATACGTCAAGCTTCGTGTGGATGTCATAGATCATCTTGCCGTAGCCTTCGGCGCCGATCGCCTTGTTTTCGAAATCCAACAAGAAAACGCTACTGGTCAATGTTTCTTGCATAATATTGTACCATTCGCCCGCATTATTCAGATATGGATGCATGCTTGAAACTGTTGTATGATAGCCAAGAAGATAGCACTGTCTGGTAACAAGCTGAGATTGGCGTTGGATTTCCTTGGTGGAGTCGTTGGGCAGTCCGCCTTTCCAGCCGAGCGGAGGTCCGTATAAGGCAACTGGGTCGTCGCCCCCAGCAGGAGGCTTAGCTATAGTAGCACATGCTGGGAGAAATCGATGGCATTTTTCACGATTGATTCTCTTCTTGGTCTTCTCTTTGACCTGCGAAGAGTCCTTGATGTTAGCCATGACGTAATGCATCCCAGCCCGTGGCAAGAAGTCAGGAGCCATTGCTTGGATTTTCTGTTCCGCCGGTGAGAGATTGAACATGCCTGGGAACAACATGTCGGACACTTCTTTGTCTACACTGCCAAAGATGATCTGCAAGAATATCAGAAAAGAAGCAACACAAAGCGGAAGGGGGTTATCATCACTCGGCCAAAGAGTCTATCGGCTTCCCGTTGAGCCAGGTCGACTGGCTTGTGTTGTTTGGTCTTCTCGTCATACTCCAATTCTCTAGAGAGACTGCTGACAGCGTAGAGCAAGGGATCAAGCATGAGTCCGTCGCTCCCCTTTACCCGCTGATTATCTCCTTCACGAGAGACCTCAACTTCATTTCCGAATACTCCTTCCCAGTCAAATGTTTTCCCTTTCTTGTTTTGCAAAGTTCCAGTGAACTTCCGATTTCGCGCTATTCCTGTGAACGTGATATCGAAAGAGTATGGACAAGGATCGCCTGTTTTCTGCGGACCCTTGGTAAACTGGACGGACTCTCCCTTGTGATTCACCATTACGTGCTGAGTGATGTCCTCGTTGTTGAATAAGGTCTGGTTTTCCTGTGGTAAGCTTACGGTCAACCAAATGGACTGACAGTTACGTACGAAAGTATGAGCCATCCCGGTGTACTCAGTTCCGACACCGATGGTTCCAAAAGGCTCCCAATCCTCTGGTTCCTTACCAGGAGCTACCTGCTCTCGTTTATTCGTAGTATATGACAGGTATCTGACCTTTGTAGTCTTCGGTTCTTCTTCTTTCTGCTCCTCGGCGCCTGCCCATGCTCCAGGGGCAACAGCTGCTCCAGCAGTGCCTTCGTGGATATCAAAGGTGCCTGCATCTTCGGTATAAATTTGTTCGACCGCCTGCTTCTCGTAATAACTAATTGGACAGCCTTAGCATGCAGACTTGTTGCTGTACTTCTGAATACGCACATCTGACCGTCGGTCGCTTCAAGTGCCGAATAGACCGGCGGCGGCTCCATGAATCCGAATTTATCCATGTCATATAATAGCGGTGCTTTATTGTCAGCATCAGGGGCGTTGAAAGCTAGCTCCCCGTCCAGAACGCTCTCGACAAGATAACTCATCTCTTCACCGGTGGTAACCTTTCCATGGCAAGCAGTGAATTCGCGGTTGAAAGATCTAGTACGAAGGTTAGTGAGGGTTTGGTGGTATAAGGAGCTAACTTACAGTGCACCGGCCATGATATTCCATTGCTCGGCTGAGCTGTTTGACCACACGAGAGCCCTGAGAGTTTCGTTCCATGCCACATTATCGGATGGGTCGCCATTGACAGTGACAACTTGTAAGTTGGCATCGACCTCAATATGCCATTCGTTGATAGGTATGAGATCGTTCAAAAATCTGACAGGCGCAATTTCGCGGAGAGTGAATTTATAGTTACTCAAAGATTTCTCCATCGCGCCAATGAGTGAGGAAGTTGGCACTGGATGGAGGAAGTGTATTGCCAATACATGGGAATGTCTTCTGATTTATGTCCCATGCACCCTGGGTACGGTTTCCAGAGCTACAACCGAGCACTGGCTCTCCACTATTCAGTTTCCTCATCCTCGGTACTATTCGGTTTCCTCATTCTCGGTGCTGTGCGGTGGCCGCCGTGGAGATACGCTAGGTGGAGCAAAATGAAAAGTGTGCAGACTACCATATTGGCTGTATGCAGCCACAACGAGCTTGTTTGGGGACTTTTGGGCTGGATCATGAGCGGATTCGTCCACAAGCCGGGATTCTGAGCCTTAGTCCTTTAAATTGATAGTATGGTTCGAGACAGAGCCCCACACGAAGTTGAGACGAGCTGAGAAGTGCAGCAGTGTCGGACGGGCCGAACCAGGGGTACACGTGTGGCGGCGTTCTAGAGCCCGACCTAACCGAAGCTGTTTAGATACCAACTAAACTAACACTGGCACTTGCATTCCACGTCACCATCGTTTTATTGACACTCGATAGTTGACAATTGCTATTGAAATCAATTGCTTTTGATAAGCTCGAGGATTATAGTATAATTTCTCACAGTACCTGATAATCGAATACTTTCCATCTCATCATTTTTCACCTCCAACCTCATACACTTTTCGGATCTTCATACTTACCCCAACAAGTGAAATGAGTCTACCTACAGCAGAAGAATTTTTTTCTATGAAACTTCCACACGTGGAGAGTAACGTACCATCGGATCACTTCTACAAGGTACACTTCAATATGCATCAAGCGACCAAATACTGACCTTTCAAAACACAAAAGTGTATGCTTGCCAATCTTCCAAGACGCCATGCTGGCCATCTCTATGAGCCCAACCAGATTGATTCAGATCTGTTGTTATACCTAGAAGATGCTGCCTACGCACCAGCACTCCGGATTATTGCTATCATCGCACTTCTCGAAAAGATGTCTACCGACTCCAAATTCGAAGAGGAAGACAGGAGACACGTAGACACTGCCAAAACCAAGCTATTCTGGAGAATCATTGGCCAAGAAGTTGACATCATCGAGAAAGACTCCAATGGAGGTACTTTTTCCTCGACTTTTATCAAGCCTCTTGTGCCTCAGGCTGCCCATATACTAGACTGTTGTCACATATATTCATATATAAAGGCGTTGCCGCCGAACCTGCAGCAGGCGCTTTCCACGCTCGAACTAAGCGGGGAAGCGAAGCTAGAGCACCTATTTGGGGAACTCAGAGCGCAAATTTCGGATTCAGTGTATGTAGGACAACTCGAAGAACAGCTTTTAAACAGCCCAAATGGGTTCAACGAGCTTCAGGACCTGATGTATGCCCATTTCATCAAGTTGGGAATTGTCGAGAGGGCCATATATGCTAGGAAAGCGCGCGCAATTGAAGCATACAACCTTGATGAGCTAGAAAAGTTGAGGAATACCAAGCCAGTCGAAGAGTGGGTTGACAAGTCGTATGATTATTTTACACAAAGATCGAAGGACTGTATCAAGGCTGTTTGTGATACTTTGGCCTTGAAGACGGCTGGATCTTTGGACGATACAACACGCGCACAAATCAGAGCTGTAAGTTGGATTCCGAGGTCATTAAGTCGTATGTACATAGACTAATATTGTATAGATTCCTCAAAGAATGACAAACGCAGTTGGGGGAATAAAATTCCTCGATGGTTACATAATGTACGGTTTACATTCACCTTCCACACCTTTCCGGGTCTTCATTTTGGCTAACCTAGTATATCACTCAGTACATGGCAAGGCCAATTGGCAAATTCAGGCTTGAATGTAAGCAAACCTCCACCTATTACAGCCACTAGAACACTAGCGAAATGCTGATGCTGCCAAACTCATAGCCAAATCCCTTCCCAATGGTTAATCCCATAACACCAGAGATGGTTAGAGCACGGAACGGCGCAGACTTTATCCGCGAGTACGGGCGCTCGATGCAGTGTTGGAAAGATTTTCCAGATGAAGGGTCTAAGTGTGTCATTTTGTGAATGATCCAAATCCCTCAGATGGTGTTGTAGTTGTAATTGTAGTTAGTTTTAGTGGGTTTCGCGACTCGCTTTGACACAATATAGATTGTCACTCCCAAATCGAATGCTAAAGTCTAGGCAAAATCACGGAGAATCTAGCAGGGTTAACATCTCGAGACATTCGAACCCCGATCCTTCTTATGAGACTTAGCACCAAAATCTAAGTTTTCTCCTGTCTATCTGCATATTGCGTCTATGTACTGCCAATTCCCAGCATTCCAAAACAGTTCCTCCACTGCCGCAAAAAGAACATATGTAAAGAAGCTGCAACGATACAATGGCTACCTTTAAGTTGTTTGAATTACTATGCTCACTTACAGTACCCGCCCTTGCAAGTCAACTCCCCCTGGCACGGAACAGTCGCACTGCAATCCCATCCCCAGCATCTACATATCTGTTAGCAGCTGTGCTCGTAGAAAGAATAAGACAATACATGCCCCCAATCGCATGTTGGCGCAGAAGTCGCACTTGGTTTCACCGTCGCAGACGCAGTTCCATTTGGACTCGCGATCACGCTCGTAGTAGGCGGCGGTGTCGTTCCAGCACCGCAAGTGCCTGCTCCAGCAACCAGGATATCTTTGGTCTGCTTGAGGGTAGCGTCATCAGTCATGACGATCCTGAAGTCTGCCTCTTTGTCGAATTCAAACCAGCTCATGGAGACATAGTTGGGGTATCTTGTTCGGTCTTGAGTGACGAGTTGCTTGAGCCATCCCTCTTTCTGTCCTGTGCCGGCTCCAGTTTCGCCGATAGCGAATGGAAGGTCGTAGGGTGCGGAGTACGTGTCGTAGAACTCCTGGTAGAGCTTCGTGAAGAGAGTGTTGCCACTCACATCATCTCCAGCTCTGGGGTAACAGTCGATACCGACGATATCCACAGTCTCGGGTCCAGGCCACCAGGCCGTGAGGTCCTTGACAGCGGCCTGATTGGGACTCCAAAAGCATTTCACCTTGTCGTTGCCGGCGCAGTTCGCAGCATAGATGTTCTTCCACGCGGTGATGAAGTCGGTGGAACTACCATGGTATGTGCCGTCAACTACATACCAGTTCATCTCGTGCGCGAAACGGAGCCAGACTTCGACTCCAGCATCGGTGAACTGTTTCATCACCGCCGCGACTTGTTGGGCGACGGCAGGAGTGATTTGGTTGAAGTTTACGGACGGCATGACAGAGGCAATGAAAACGGCACCGGAGGCTACGATATCGGCTTTAACAGCGAGGAGCTGGGAGCCGTCGAAGCCGGAGGAGGTGATTTGGGCGTACCAGCCGTAAGCGCTAGATTTTGCGCCGAGTTTGTCGGTGATCTGGGTCATGGTGTATCGAGGCGACGCGGAGTCTCCTTCAGAGGGCTATCAAGTGGCTTGTTAGAGAGGTTAAAAACAACTAAAAAGATTAAGACGTACGAGAAAACCGATGGCAACGCAGTTGGTGACGAGGCCATCTGATGGGAAACCGAGATCGGAAGATGCTGTTGATGGTCAGTGAATGTTCTTGATTGTGGAGGTGAGGGAAGTTACCTCGCTTGGAGACGGCATTGTTAGGCGAGGTGCGGGGAATACTGATAGCAGTGCTAGCTGCGACCAGCGCCGAGAGAATGAATGAGTATCTCATGACTAACGAATGTCGAAAAAGAATGTATGCAGTAATTGAAAAGAATGTCTAAGCAATGGCAGAGTGAGTAATAGTTGTCATGCAGGTACCCGTCTTATACAATCATCGCTATTATAAAAGCAGACCCCACATGGCAAAAAGAGACATCACCCCTCTCACCCGCCTCCCAAAATATACTCGAAGTCCGTTTCTGTACGTCCCACCTACCTGGTGCAACCCAGCACTACCCACAGGCACCTACTTTAAAGGGGCCAAGATCTCCCCACCACTCCACATTCTCTACCTTTGTTAATTTCGGCCCACAAGGCTGAGACGTCGACGTCAGGCTCTCGCATGCGATAGAACAATTGGCCAACAGGAGACAAGCAAAAAAGCCATTGACGGGGAGATCATGGTGGAATACGAGACGATCTGGGACCCGCGATGCTTACTCACGTAGAGTCCGAAACGAAACGAAGTCCGAAGCGCCCGCCGTCACGTGAATCTCACGTCTGTGCATATATTCGTAGGGGCTAAGTCATCGCCGGATCGGGATATATGCTCTTAGTGTTGCTGCATGTATACTGCAGGTTCGACATTACCTCGAAAATAAACAGTGGATTGGGTAGGTTCCTGCAACGCTTTGATATGCTTCGTTCGTTCTTCGTTCGTTCGTATAGGAAGACACGTTCTAATTCTGGGAACAGCGGCGCGGATGTATTCTTGGAGATATCAGAAATTAAAAGTCAGGAAATGTCTTCGAAGTGATGCCGAACTAAGAATAGCGACTCGAAAGGGATCCACATCATTATCACATTTCCTTCGCCCACGTCACAGAATAGATACCTTCTAAATCGGGCTACTTGCTCGTAGCTCATCACATTCACTAAGGTTCGGACCGATAATTCACCAAATTCCATCATACGATCGATACCATTCGAACGCACCCGGAGCTCGGCTCTCGGCACTCCACCCTCAAAGCCTCGCCTCCCTCTCCCCCTCCACTATCGCAGCCAAAACCCCCTCCCCAACATCCTCCCCATCCTCCGCCTCAGTGACCCAAGTCACCCTCCCGCTCCTCGGCGTTCGAACCTCAAGTTCCATCTTCATCTGCTGTATCACACAGATCACATCTCCCTCTTTCACTACATCGCCCTCATCGACCATTACTTCCACTAGCTTACCTGGGAATGGTATACTGATGTGTGAGGGGTCTGAGGGATTACCTCTGCGGTGATGGCTGGTCGAGGCGGCGGCGGAGGCAGTTGTGGATGCAAGAGTGATGGTATATGGGATGCTGAACGGAGTGCCGGAGGGGTTGGGGGATGTGAAGAGGATTTCTGCAGATAAGGAGGTTGGAAACTCGTTGCGAAGCACGCGGGTTAGTTCGAGATGGTGTGGTTCAGGAGCTTGCTCGTTATTCCTTGAAAGTGTGTTTTGGGGGGCTAGGGTGAGGGACCAGGCGTCTCCTTTTCGGAAGAGAGTGTTTGCCGTGCTTATTGCTGGAGCTGAGGACGCACTCTCAAGCGGCTGTCTTAAAGACATAGACTGTGCGATCTCTTGACTTCTAGATAGGAGTTCGTGGTGCCTGCTTTCCAGCCACTGTGTATCGCACTCTCCAGCTAGAAAGTCTGGATGTGCGACAATGGCACGCAGCATATCGAGGTTGGTCTTCACGCCTGAGATCTGCGTATCTTCGAGCGCCCTTTGTGCTTTGCTCACTGTGTCTTTCCAGGACGAGGCGGTAATGATGAGTTTCGCTAGTAGACTGTCGAAATCTGAAGACACTACTAATGGGTGCCCATTGATAAGGTGCGTATCTACTCGTATCCCATTGCCGGTCGGGAACCGGAATGAAGTGATTTTGCCAATGGAAAGCGACCAGTCGCTTTGCACGTTCTCGGATGTAATCCGAAGTTGAATCGAATACGCAGTTGGTGGTTTGTGTGGATTACGTTCCGTGCGGGGCAGACCGCAGTTATCGAGAGCAGCACCTTGAGCTAACAGCAGTTGCGCTTTGACGATGTCGGTCATTGATATAGACTCCGTGATGGTGTGCTCGACTTGCAGACGTGGATTTACTTCAAGGAAGAAGTACTCTTGTGTTGCTGGGTTTACGAGGAACTCGAAGGTACCGAGTGAGAAGTAATGGATCTAGTTTAATTTATTGGTGATAAGTTCCTCAAAAGTTCTTGAAGTCTTACATGCTTCGCCATTCTGAGGGCGTCCTCGATGACTTTCGCGACCAATTCCCGATCTGGGACAACACTCGGTGCAAGCTCGACAACTTTTTGGTACCGCCTCTGAATGCTGCACTCTCGTTCCCATAGATGCGTTACGCCTCCGTTTCCATCACCAATGATCTGGATTTCGATGTGGCGGAAGCCGTCAATGGCTGCTTTCTCTGCGAACAGTTGCTTCGAAGGACTTTCCGCAACCGCCAGCTTGACAGCCGAAGGTAAAGACTGCTCGTCTCGAATGAGTCGAATGCCTCGACCACCGCCGCCATCAACAGCTTTGACCATGATGGGGTAGCCGACTTGGCCGGCGAACTTCCGAACATCTTCCGCGCTGTTGGTTGGTATTTGCAGAGCTGGTGAGACAGGAACATTGCCTGAACCAGCGTATCAGATCCAATCCTCTCAGAGTTGAGCAATGTATACTCACACTCTTCCGCCAAACTCCTCGCCCTCAACTTATCCCCCGTCTTCGCCAACAATCCCCATCCAGGTCCCACAACCACAGCCCCAGCCTCATCCCACATCCTCTTCGCGAACTCGTCAGACTCGGACAGGAACCCATATCCTGGGTGCACGGCATCAATCTCATGTTTTTTGACAATGTCGATGATATGTTGGATGTTCATAAAGGAAGCTGCCGAGGGTAGCTCAACCACGTGAGCTGCACGCGCAGCATGAGATGCGTCTCCTGGGACATAGATGGCATAGGTTTCAATGTCGAGTTCGCGAGCTGATGCTATTATTCGTGTTGCGATTTCTCCTCTAGCGTAGTGTTAGTGGAGTTCAAACACGGAGATATGGAGATGGACCTATTGGCGACGAGGAGACGCTTTATGAGTCGAGCTGGTGGTCGAGACATTTTTTTCTAGTTCTTGAGTGCGACGAAAATTGATATCTAAAGTTGGCAGAGAAGAATATACACCAAATACTGATGACTCGAGTTGTAGACTCGCCAAGCAAGAGATGAAGATATCCAAACGTTCGAAAGCACGTTCAAGTTCCGTCAAAGAGTACAGAATATTCCTTGAATCTAGCTGAATACATCAGATCGGGTTCTACGAAGAAAACGAAAAGCGTAGAGGTAGTCATGCTGAATGATGTACTGCCGTGGAGTTGACGTCCCAAAGAAGCGTGATGGCGGGGAGCCTCGGTACCCAGCGCTCCCCATCCCACCTCCACCACACCTCATCCACACCCGCAATCCCACCGCGATGTGAGCCACACCAATTGCTCCACCTCTGGAGCTCCAATCCACCCAAACCTCCTCCTAGATCTCCGTCACAATGGCAGGCGACGACGAACCCACAAAGAACGCGTCGCAACCCTCCTCATCCCCCTCCACAGCTAAAGACCGTCTCGCGCAAGTCTCCAACCATGTCGCGCCGAATACCACAAAGAGACGCCGCCGGAAGAATGCAGAGAACGAGCTCCCAGCAGACTACTCCGACATCCTAGGCCAGATCGCGACCCTGCGTACCATGGCCGCAACACCAGACCCGAACAACAGAGGCTATGTGCGACAAAAGGCCGGCGGCAAACTCTGGGTACGCGAGCGTGTAGAACAACTCCTCGACCCCGGTTCGTTCCAAGAAGTCGGGTCAGTAAGCGGGACGGTGAAGTGGAAGTTAGTAGGAGATAGTAATGTAAGAGAAGAGCCCGAGGAGTACGTACCGAGCAACAACGTGCAGGGCTTTGGACGGCTTCGAGGTCGGAAGATAGTCTTTACAGCGGACGATTTTTCGATTCGAGCCGGACACGCAGACGGCGCATTGATGGAGAAAACCATATACATGGAGAAGCTTGCCATAGCACTTAAATTGCCCATTATAAAACTCGTCGATGGCTCCTCGGGCGGCGGCTCCGTAACTACGATCCGCACAAACGGCTTCTCCTACGTCCCGCCTCTGCCCTCTTTTACCCAAGTAGTTGAGCAGCTCAATTTGGGCATCCCGAATCTGGGCGCTGTGCTGGGGCCGGCGATTGGGCTGGGGGCTGCGAGGGTAGTTGCTTGTCATTTCTCGGTTATGGCGGCGGACATTGGGTCTCTTTTCAATGCTGGACCCAATGTCGTTAAGAACGCTACCTTTGAGGAAGGACTCTCGTTTACCGATCTTGGTGGGCCGGCTATGCATTGCACGAATGGTACAATCGACAATTTGGCTCCGGACGAAGCAGGTTGTTTCGAGCAAATGCGGACAGTGCTTTCCTACCTCCCCGACTGCGGTACGAAGCTTCCACCTGCAATCGAATGTTCAGACCCCATAAGTCGGGCCTCGGAATCCCTCCGCACCATCATCCCACGTGCGCGGAACAGGATGTACGATCCGCGCAAGATCATCACCGAAGTAGTCGACGCTTCCTCGTTCTTCGAGATCGGCGCTCTCTGGGGCACGACCGCCATCGTCGGGCTCGCGCGTTTCGGCGGCCACCCGGTAGGCATCGTCTCGCTAAACTGTGAAGTCAATGCCGGGGCTCTCGACGCGCTGGGCTCGCAGAAGATAACTCGCATGTTGAAATTCCTTGACGTCTTCAACATCCCCCTGGTGCAGTTCGTCGACGTCCCCGGATACGCAATCGGTACAGTGGCTGAGCGCACCGCAACAATGCGGCATGGTATCACCCTCGCAACAACATACTACAGCACTACAATGCCCATCTTCAGTGTGATAACACGGCGCGTCTACGGCGTCGCGGGCGGAATAATGCTCGACTGCCGCGACCCCCGTATGCGCGTCGCCTGGCCGTCTGGCATGTGGGGCTCGCTACCCCTCGAAGGCGGGATAGAGGTTGGGCATAGTTTTGAGCTGAAAGAGATTGAGCGGAAGGAAGGGAAGGAGGCTAGGGAGAATCGGTATAAGGAGCTTGATGATGAGTATAGACGGCTAATGAACCCGGTGCGGACTGCCAATGCTTTCGGGATTGAAGAGATCATCGACCCGAAGGATACTAGACGTGTGTGCTGTGAATGGGTCGCGCATATGTATGAGAGCCTCTTGCCGGAAAGGATCATGGAGAGGGTTGCGGGGAAGATCAGGCCTATCTTTACATAAATAAATGGTATAGAATTGCGCAAAAAGTGCTGGGTTATAACCAACCACTAAATGTTAAAGCTAAATCAGCACAATACAATTACCCAGTTTCGCAGGTATAATCCTATCGTGTCAGCAATACTTACCGTACCTAGATCGAACAAACAAAGAGAGCAATGGAAAATTTGAATATGCATGTTGTATATCGAGTTTCGATTCCAGTTGGTCACAGGGCTCAGTACCGCACATCTAAAGCAGGTTTCCCAACCCGCTCAATCAACTCCCTATGCTTCTGACTCCTCACCGTAATCTTGACATCAAACGGCGCCCATCGATGCTCGCCAACATTGATATTCATCGTATCGATCGTCTTGCCCTAAGGTATGTTAGCCTCAATATATCACCGTTTCCATCTCC
This sequence comes from Herpotrichia juniperi, assembly GCA_014905255.1. NCBI lineage: Eukaryota > Fungi > Ascomycota > Dothideomycetes > Pleosporales > Melanommataceae > Herpotrichia > Herpotrichia juniperi. The sequence goes on from BLYF01000109.1 coordinate 292,843, forward strand.
CCACATCTACACATACCTCGACCTCCTCAAAATCAAAACAAGCCAACAGCCTCGCAGCCGCAATCCACACATTCCCATCTCCGACACTGCAAAACCGTCAGATATCTGTCTAAAAATTTCAGAAGTGGGGAACCCCATACTGATACCCAGTACAAACCCTCCTCCCAGCCCCAAAACTCCAATGCCCCTTCAACGGATCCTCCAACCCCTCTCTCCACCCCTCCACACCCCCCTGCACCACCACCCTCCCACTCCCATCACCCTGCAGCCACCTCTCAGGCCAAAACCTCACCGGGTCCTCATACTCGTCCTCACTGAGCGCCAGCGCCCAGCTATTCCACGTAAACACCGTATCCTTCGGGAACCTATACCCCTCGAACTCATCGTCCTGCGTCAGCATATGCGGGACGCCGATTTCGGCAAACGGGCGCCAGCGGAAGCCTTCCTTGGCCACGGCGCTCAGATACGGGAGGTTCTTTCGGTCTGAGAAGTCGGGGAGGCGGGCGCCGTAGCCGCAGATGCGGTCGATTTCGTCTTGTGCGTTCTTAACCCAGCGAGGGTCTGTTGCTGCGGCGGCGATGATCTGGCTCAGTGTCATTCGACTGGTATCGCTCCCCGCCTCCATCAGACTCCCCAGTGCGAACAGCGTCTGCGTGCGGCCTAGTTTCTCCGTTTCAGGATCTGCTAGGAATTTGCTCGCGAAACAAGGTGGACAGATTCCTTGGTCTATCCTTTTCGTTAGGTCTGCGACCTCGGTTTCATAAACGCTGATTACGCGGTTGAAGGCTTCCTGGCCGCGTTTGCGCCACCATTTCAGCGGTCCAGGGAGACGGTCAAGGATGTAGAATGTGTCTACGAGGTTGGCACCTGGTTGGAGGGCGGCAATGAACTCGTTGCTGGTTTCGAAAAGTTTCGCTACGTTCTCTGATGAGCGGTCGAGGATCCGTTTTCCGAAGACGACACTCATGATGACACTATTAGCGAATCGCTGGTTCGCTTTCCACCAGTGCTCTGGGCGTTCTAACACTTCGTATAACAGCTGTTTACTTTCCAGCTCTTGAAATGGGGCAAAGAGAGAAGCGTTCTTGATGTTGAGAATCGAGTGCATGATCTTGCGGATAGAGCGCCAGCCAGGGCCATACGGTTGCACAACCATGCGGCATCCGCCAGACATGATGTCGCTGGTGAAAGGCATTGGCGGTCGGGAGGAGTAGATTGCTGATCTCTTTTCTAACAGAGCGTTTACGACGCGAGAGCTGTTTAAGAAGACCCAGGTGTTGGAGGCGATTTTGATGGTGAACCTTGAGTAATATTGATAAACATGTCTTGGGAGGGATGGGGTGGAAGAGAGGATAGAACTTACATCTCCCCGTACTTTTCTGCCATCTCTTTTCCCCACGGTCCTTGGTGAAATGCTGGCATCTGGAACATATTTCCGAAGTACGGAATGCCTTCTGGGCCAAGCGGCAGCTTATATTTCCGGCTCCATTGGTAACTCGCCCATAGCCTCGCTACGAGAAGAAGAACAGAGGCCAACAGAACAGTTGGCCAAAATTGGATGAACGAAGTCATAGCGTTGTGGACAATAGACAGTAGAGAGAAGAATGGAAAAAGGCAAGACGTCGAACGGAAACAATTCGTTTGTGTCAATAATGCATATTAAACTATGCATTGCTGACATTCTTGTATACCCCCGACTGGTAGAGTAGCCGACATAGAGTGCCTGCATGTCAGCCCTGTCGTGTTGTTGGGGTGCACATACATGTGGGGTACATTTAAGCATTGCAGGAACCGTTAGGTGGGGCATGCGAACATGCAGCAGCAGGTGCACGATTGCAGCTAGATCTCTCTCTCCACCGATCGCTTTAGGAAGCGTTGCAAAAATGCGACCGGTCCGAGACTTCAAGATTGAAGATGCGAACAGATGGGGCTAGCGGGGCGAGTGGACTCTGAGTGGGGCAGAAGATGAGCATTGGGCAGCGAAATGGGTTTAGGTGCAAGATTGGACATGTTGGTATTGACGGACACTACATGCGACAGAGACGAAATGAGTACTTAGCCTTGCGCGCCATTGAGAGCCAGAGCAGCAGGCTTATTCTTGAAATACTGCGTGAAATCATGTCTTACAGCATGAATGGCCTCTGCTATCGACTTGCCAAATACAGGGTCGTCGCTCGCTTTCTCACACATGGCGAAGAACTCTTCTCGGTCCTTAACAAATTCCGGGTCCCAAAGGCGGTGAAAATTGGCGCGAGACATAGGATCGATCATTTCTCGCCAAATCTTGATGCGGATCTCGCTGTACTTGTCGAGAATGTCTTCATCCAGCTGATCTTCGTGAATGCCTAGGAAGCAGTCGTAAAGTGAACCCACATCAGCGAATCCACCTGTAAGGCCGAGTCCGCCGCTGTAGTCGCTTAGCATGTGTGTAAAATACAAAATGTGGAGACTTACAATGGGTTGCATAGATGGGCAGCATCGGCAACTAGAAGTATCTTGCCGACTCTGAAACTCGGGGCACATCTTTGTTGCAGCTTGTATGGGCTCATGCTAATAAGCTTGTACTCTCCAGGTTTTGGATTTCCTGGTAAGATCTCTTCGTATCGCTTCGGTTGGCGAGCGATAAGTTCTTCGCGAGTGAGACCATCGCTGTCGCCATAGGTTACTCGCCATAGACCATCTGTTGTGATCCTCGCTGCCATGTACCAGTCTGTAGGATGAACAATGAAGTTGGAGTCCCAGTAGCCGAATTTTTCATCGAAGGGTAGGTATACCTGAAGGGTCAGCAATGGCATCAACGTGAGGGTAGAAGACGTACATTGGTAGCTACAATCTGTGCCTTGAGCGTCTCTCCAGGGTATTCCTTTCCAAACAACGCTGTTCGTACACCACTTGATGCGCCATCAGCACCAACAACATAATCTGCGCCTAACTTCTTCGTTTTCCCATCAGACGTCTCCACGACTACCCTGGCCTCCTGCTCGTCCTGCTCCACGCCCACCACCTTGTGACCCCACAGAATCTCAGTATTTGGTAGACTCTCAAAATGCTGCACTATCAGCGGACATAGGCGATCTAATGGTAGCACTACCATGGCGTATTCGGACTGCTCTGGCTCGCGACCCATGCCTGCGAGGAATGTGGTGTCTTGCTTCCTCCAACATACGCCCTTGGGTGTGAAGCCATGCTTGCGCACATCGTCTAGTATACCGGCGCGTTTGAAGTCGTAGACTGCGGAGGGGGCGTAGTGGGCGGCTCGAGGGTTGTCGTTGACTTTGGTGTCTGCGTCAATTATTGTGACTTTGATGCTCAGGTTGCGGGCAAGCAGAACGCCGAGAAGAAGACCAGAGGGACCTGCGCCCGCGATAATGACCTGTCCACATTAGTTAAGATGGGCACAAAAAGGGATAGAATACGTACATGGTTGATCTTCGGCATATTTGTATGCTACAACTTGTATGGGCTGCAGTCAGTTCTACATCGTCAGTACCTGGATCAATCAAATTGGCCTTATAAGACGAGGGCTTGGATCACGAGGTGGGGCAAACATTGCACTCCAACACTGGGGGCGGGACGGCTTCTCCATGCTCGACAATTTTCCGCTGCCCCAAGGTGCGGGGAGAGATGAAGAAAGGGTGGAGTGGAAGTGCCCCACATGACATCGCTCATCCGAGGCTGCCAAGGATACACGTGACATAGCTAGCAACTTCATAGGCGAGAGATACCCCTCCTCAGAAATACCAATGTCAGGAAAGTGTCAGCCAGTCAAGCGGTCGAAACGATGGTATCGAGTCCAAGCGTTGGAAATGTCGGTGTGTTGGTCATGTTGCGAGAATTTCGTCTCGCGTGGAGTGTGATGACTGAGGGAGAAGGTGAACCGCACTTGTGAAAACTCGGGCGCAAAAGTCTGCACGCAGTTGCAGCACGGAGGTAACTTCGTGGAGTTCCGAGTGTGCAACAGCAACTTCGGTCTGAATCATGTAAGGTCACGAATCTCAAAGTCCAGAGAGGTTCTATCTTTAGATGGCGATCTCTGTACCCAAGCTATCCCTTTCGTCCACGTGCGAAAAGGCGGTGCGAAACACCATGGAAAAAAAGTGTTGATATCGCAACGGTGGTAGGTGAACAGCTGTAAGCAGCTAGCGTGGAACAAGCTTTCGACGTTTTCAGCCTCTCGCCTTCGTCATCGGAACCTCATTTTTGGCGCGCGGGCGTACGCGCATAGCAAATACTGTATCTGCACCTACATGATGCCTCCGCTACGAAGTCTCTATGCGTGCCTATCCTATCCTCTCCTAGTCGGCCGCGACTCTGGTCTCGCATCCGCATTCACCTGCCCACCAAGGTATCAGCAATGACGAACGCAATACCTATATGGTTCACGATGCAACCTGCACAGCTCCACCACTTCCTCATCGCAAACACCACCATGACCAGGGCGAGGGCATTATTGGACGCGCATCCATCGGGCTTGCAAGGCCCATATATATACCCACTCTCTCCTTATCTCGGGTTCCCTGATCCATCATTCCATTAACCATAAGAAGAGTGGCGAATGTCCACTTTTTCTCCTATGACCGTCGCCAGAGTTGCAGCCAAGCAACATCAACCTTCTGCTGAACGTGTCGCAATCCGGCCATGCCGTCGCACGTCGACGAGGCTGGTAGTTGCGACAAAGTTCTCGGACATTGTCGCCTGCGAAGGGAACCCGGTAGGGCCGCCGTCAAAGTTTCTTTGCCCAAGATGTGTCGAAGGACGTCTGTTCCGCCGTGCATGCCCGCAAAAGCCTCCTCGTGGTTCTAAGTATATTCGGACACAAAAACAGCCATTGCCGCCGCCGCGTCCGCTAGTACCAAGGTTGCCCTGCTTTTGCCTTGTTTGGTCCATTTTTTTTTGTTATCCATCCGACGTCCACCCGCCCTTTGTGCTGTGTTTTCGGCCGCTTGCTTTCTTCAGCTTACGACCACCAGAATCGAACCTTCTGGGCGCCTCTGTGAAATAAGAAGAATGGGTCTTCATACGCCACGTTCAGTTAGTGATCGGTTCTGATCGCCCAACCCGCAACATTAGCCTACTTATCGCGCTCCCGTCATCCATCTCTTCAATGTCACGTCTTATCATTACACCTCCACCACCCAATTCCAGCATCGTGTCAACGCACCTTCCACTACATCCCACGCCGTTGTTCTTGTGCATCCCCTACTTCAGAAAACCCACAAGATCCACTGTCCTCCTAAGCCGAACCTGTCCAATCATTACATTCACGTGCATTCGACCTCTTGATTCAGCGCGCCATATACATCGCCAAGTGAACAACTGACACGGGAGAGGAGCATCTGCTACCAATCTCCCGGGCCAGAGCAGCGCCTGACGATAGGAGAAAATCTAGCGACGCAGCCCAAGTATCCTCACGTTCCCACTCTCCACGCTAGGAGTCAGTATATACTATGGAGCCCTCAGATCACTTGTTGCCGAAGCCCCCTACCCATTCATACTCTCATTCCGAGGACTCGATGGCGATTGGCCGGAAGAAGGTCGGCTTCACTGCAGATACATCCCCTGACCTCTCCCTCCCACTCATACATACCCCGGAGGAAGCCCATGCCAGTTTGAGTGGATCTACAGGACACAACACGCCAGTCCCAGGACTCACAAGATCTGACGTTTCCCACGAAGAGTTGTCAGAAGCGATTCACAAGGCCTTTGGTCATCCCGTCCCGAAACCACGCCCTGCAATCCGGAGGATAGACCGGACGCCTCCCCAGTTCTACCCTGGCGAAGGACAGGTTGAAGATGAAGGGAAGAGGAGGTCTGGTATCGCCGCCCAGCAGCGAGCGACTCGACTTGCCATGACAGTTGGCACTTATCCAGCCTCCGCTCCAGTCTCCCGTCGAAATTCCAATGACAGATTGATGTCTCATCAGGTGGAAAACGTCCCACTGTCAAACTTGAGTCACGAATCTACTATCCAGATTGCAGACGAGGAAGTAGAGACCGAAGCAACTGTTGCTAGGAAAGAGTTCATGCAGCAAGCAGACCAGCTACTCCGACAGCATACCATTCGCGGCACACCCATCCTTCGACCTGAGGATTTGTATCACTCCGAGCCTAACTTTCTTCATTCCGGACAGATTACACCTACAAACGAAGTTGAAATCGAGGACGAGCATGTGCCGAGACCATCCAAGTTCAGGACCGGCGTCCTCGGTACGTTGTTGAAGGCCCAATCAGCTGCACAAGCTCCGACTACTCCCAACCGCCACTCCAAAGTGTTCGGCCATGCGAAGAACTCAAGCACGAGCACTCCCAACTTTAGCGGCGCCTCTACTGCCGCCGGTACCCCAGCACCATCACCTCCTAATTCGGGTGCGACTACACCCAACCCCCATGGGAAGCCTTGGTACACCAAAAACGTCAATCCGTCGACGTCGTCAATCTCAAGGCTCATCGAATCGTCAGCGATGCTTGCTACTCCTGGGCAAAACAACTTCGGTCAAGACGTTGGCGAGAAGTCTAAGAAGGCTGTTCGTCCTGGCATGGGGAAGCGGAATACGTCCGACAACTCTATCAAGACTGTTTTCAACAAGATGAACAAGTCTAGCCGTGACGAGCAAATTAAGATCAAGATCCATCTCGCAGGAACCCTAGCGCGACAGAATTATCTTCGAAAGTTGTGCAAAGCATTGATGATGTACGGAGCGCCCACTCATCGACTGGAAGAGTACATGAACATGTCTTCCCGCGTCTTGGAAATCGAAGCCCAGTTCCTGTATATGCCTGGTTGTATGATAGTTGCCTTCGACGACTCTTCCGTGCATACCAGTGAGGTCAAGCTTGTAAGAGCCAATCAGGGAGTGGATCTCGGCAAGCTTCGCGACGTCCACGAAATCTACAAAGACGTTGTCCATGATCGAATTGGCGTTGAAGAAGCCACACCTCGTTTGGAGGCCATCATCGCACGGGATTTGAAATTCGGTGCCTGGTTCCGAGTGCTCGTTTATGGCTTCGCGTCAGCAATGGTTGGCCCGTTTGCCTTCCAGGCACGGCCGATCGACCTGCCGTTTTGCTTCCTCTTGGGTTGCTTCCTTGGATGGTTGCAGCTTATTGTTGCACCCGGCAACGAACTGATCTCGAACGTTTTTGAGATCGGAGCGGCAGTCATCACGAGCTTCGTTGCGCGTGGCTTAGGATCTATCAAAATCGACGGGAAAGAGGTCCTGTGCTTCAGCGCTATTGCTCAGTCCTCAATTGCGTTGATCCTGCCTGGTTTCACTGTCTTGTCAGCTAGTCTCGAGCTACAATCCCGCCATATCGTCGCCGGGTCGGTG